>CM056995.1:160161570-160761570 GCA_029891345.1 Dryococelus australis
TTAAAAATTTCACTTTCATGAACTTTTGTACTTGAAACTGACAGGCAACTGTAGTAAACTTTTTATAGAGACGTTCCACAATAAAATAATTGTATACTGCTCAAATCATCCTCAATTTTTCATAGCAACTGCAGCACGATGGAACAAAAACACTCCAGTTTAGTAATTTGTACATAGATGCAATGCCACATTACATAACGCCAGCGCAACATTGTCCTTGCTGCTGGCTATGGGCTTCACAGACCTCCAAGTAGGTGGAACCCTAATAGTAATCTATGTATATGATTTCGGAGTGTTGCTGTGGTCAGGTCTTCAATTACCACATATCATACCTAAATGCATTATTGTGTGACCATGGTGACTACTTGATAGCGCATTTAATATAAATATCCTAACTCAGATACCATGTAACATAACCTTCATCCTAGGAGGGGGAACTATTCAGGGGATATGTAACTCTAGACAGATTGGTAGACCAGAATTCATTAACACAACTCCTTTTACTATAGCAATAATTACATGCTCTGTGACAACCGTGAAATACACAATTATTAATTACACAAATATTGATTCTCAACAATTACAATAAGTACAAGTTAATCTATTCGTAAGACTCTACATGAACTGCCTAACCTTGCCAAGTTATTACGTTAGGTGGATGGTAACGGGGACTCGAGAAGTAGTTTTATGCCTAACTACTATGCGGGTTTATGCTCACCAATATAGCAGGTTCCAGGATGGCCTAGAGCTCCTCTAGGTCTGGCCTGAGTGATACCCTCTGCTGTGTAGTCGACTCTGACAATTATACTGACTTGTCTTCTTGCACTGTGGTGATCATCTGGGGGTGACTGGAAAGGGGGGTGATGCCCTGCGCGTCGCTTAAATACACACCAGCTCGGCGGGCAATGTGGAGCATGTTTTTCAAACAATTACCTTGCTCCACAAGATATACTGTTTTCAACACTAGGAGGTTCATGTGCGGCGCCTTGGTTGCCCCTACACTATAGCCCCCACCCTACATCCCAGCTGCAGCAATAGTGGTAGGAGTCAGAGTAGTAGATATCTTCGAATTTAAATTTGTAATAGTACTGGCGAGGCCGAGGAGCTCAAGCCGGCGATGAACGTAGACGGGTGGTGGCATACGCAATAGTATTTATATGCAGTATTGGAAACGTAAGGCTAAATTCGATTCACTCTTTTACAAGGGGTTATACCTGCGTTATACTAAGAATTGATTGTTTTTAAGTTTGTATGCAAGTGGCAAGGGAAAAAAATAATGGCAGTAATACTCGTTTGAATGTACAGATATCAGAAACTATAAAAGAACAATAATTGGGGTGCCCTTAAAAATTTACTAAATAACTCAATAAGACCTATCAACATAGTATGACAAGACCACAGGGGGGAGGGATGTATATCTAATGCCACATTTAATAATAACGTTAAAGAAACCCCCAAGAACTAGGCATTTAGACATGAGGAGAAGGAAGTTTGAATTGTGTGCGCGTGGTACTAAGGTGCTCAACAACGTGCCAGGGAAATATTACTCTTAGCGAAAATATTTATTTGTAAATTAACATGCCTGCTGGCTGAAACATGAATTCTTAACAATACTCACTTAGATGCCATGTTCTTAATTAATAAATAAAGTTAAAGAGATGTGAAATATAAAATGAACATTTGAACATGTTGACAATTGAGACATCAGTATGATATAAAGTAATGAATCGACAGTTGGCAGCACCAGACGGGCGCACCTGCAATTGTCAGCAGTGGTATATAGTATAATACTGATGTGGAGCTTTTGGCCATCTTGCGACATTACCTGTGAACCTCAAGTTACTTATATGCTAGTGTTGTTATAATATTATCTTAAGAGAATGATATAAGTACATAGTATACATGGTCATTAAAATTCTTTGTTAAAATCAAATTGCAGGTAATAAGGACTAAATTTCTACCAGGCACCATATAGTGAATTTTAACTTGTAGTGTGGTTGTTATACCAACAAGATCATCACAAGTTTACACTTAAGGTTTAACCTAAGAAACAAAATTTAAAAGCAAAATACTTATTCAGAGAATTTTGTACAATGTTACATTTATAATCGCCTGTGGCGTTAAGTCACTAGGTATGCCTTCAATTCATGTGAAGTTTATATTACTGGGCATATATATATATTTTTTTTCTTCTCTTTCTTTAAGTTCACTTTAAATGTTCACATGTGAGATGCACTGTAATTTACTGGTATGTGTGTCAACACACATATTTATTCTCATTATTAATGTTTATTACTGTAGCACCATTGAGAGTTTGAAAAAGAGCCTGTTTTTAGATTATAGATTCAATTTTAGCAAGTCTTGTAGCTTTATGCTTTCTGTGTATGCAATGCAGGAATGTCTTTAACATTTGCTTGCTTTTGGTAGCAACAACAATTCAGGTATATTCAGTATGAATGCTTAGTAAAATTCAATACAATTGTATCGATATGCTGACGCTGGCTAACAGCCAGCAGCGCTAGAGCCCATGACCAAGAACATGTGCAAAAAGACCAATAATCATTCTGAACTCCCACATAAATATTATTTTTCTGTGTAAAATGTATTACATTGTATTTGCAGGGTTTAATATGTCTTAAAATGTGTTCAAGTGTTAGTTACTATTATTTAATTCTTTGGTTATATAATTCAAAGTGCCCGCAGCACCAATATTATGAACACTGATATTCCGGCATGAACACCATCATAAAGAGACACTTAAATAATATGAAAATTCATACGAAAATTATAGAAATGTAAAACAATATTTTATTTTATTTGTGCCATTTTATTTTCTATAATAAAATATTTTACTTGGCGTGCATAGCACTTCCGTTTATGTGAACCCCATAGGCAGCCATGGTAGGTCCGTGCGACGCTAGTCTCTGGACAGTCTGTCGAGGAGAGCTGGCGAGGTAAGACACTTTCACGTATGCATTACAACTTTTGTTCACTGATGTAGGTTTCCACAGTCAATTTAGTTTATCGGTCAACCTTTGCTTGCATACGTTTTTGCCAGACATTTTTGCCAGCATTATGCTTCCGCTTTATTAATTTATTGCGCCCTTGCTGCATTTTTAACTTAATTGGGGAGGAGGAGGAGAAAGGTGCCGGAGAGGTCACACGACCCGCGCAACTTGAATCAGGCACCATCCGCCTACGTTTATGGAGTTTCATTGTAACTTCTGCATTATTGCTACACACACTTTTAAGGGCTTTATTTTTATGTATATATTTGAGGGTAATTTTTCGTGTGTGAATATTTTATGGCAACATCACATATAACCACGTGGCCAACAGACACCAAGTATTTGTTTACGCCATGTTGCGTTTTGAGAGCTTATTTATGTAGCATAGTATGTGCAATATTTTATTAAGGGTTCAATGTATTTTTCATATAAATTGATCCTTTTTGTACCAGACCACGTGGGCATGTTAATGTTTGATTTTACCGCCATCAGGCATGTTAAGCCTGTAACCACTTCAATCGTAAAGAGAACAATTTTGTCTATTTAGTTTGCAGTTTCCACGCGGAAATATTGCAATTGCACCTGCACCACGTGGTCCGCTATGAACTTCATCCAGCGGCATCCACACCATCTAAATTTGTTTTCACGCATGTGCGTGTGTATTGTGAATACCCACCTCGTGTCCCATCTTGTTTCATGTATCTTTTGAGGGTTTATGTAATTTTGTAATTTGTGTACAGTGCAATTATTCCCATTCCAGCCAGCTCTGTGTGTAGGTACCAGAACAGTGTCAGTTACCTATTGTGGACAGTCTTGAAATGTGTCTTTTGATACATCAGAAGAACACTGGAATTGTTATTAGTGGACAAGCATCAAGAAGACATTTTCAAGAGTACTGGGATTGCGGACTGCAAATTATGCCTACCACTTCTGATGGAAATTCACTTTTATCTACCAAACACCGAAAAACACTTCTGTGCAGCAAGCACACTTGTTCCTACCGAGGTATGTTATACCTGGCAGTTGTGGTTTTGTGAGGACGCCATGCCAGATCACTAACTAATTGCCCCCAGGAATAACCTCCTGGAAGAAAATTATTAAAACTACCTTTGTGGGATATGCACTCTAGGGTCCCGAGAAAAGTGACTCGCTTGTTCTTGGTGACCTACACCAGCATACTCTTGACTGTTTTCGTCGACCTGGTGTCCTCTAAATGCGATAGGTGACTGCGTGGTGCAAATGGTCAGAGAAGTGCTCATGAACCCTGCATTCAGGTCAAACACACCCCTCTCCGGTGACCATTTGACCCCGCAGTCCCCCATATGCTCCATCACGCCATCAGGCACAACACTTCATTGTTGCCTTCAGCAGGTGATGAGGTCTCATGTAATAAGGCCCAAGCTGTTGCACGTCGTTTCTGTTGCTCGCTGCACTCTCCTGCCGAGTTTGCAGTGCTAGACGAGTTGCGGCAAACGTGTGTAGGCGGGGGGTGTGCCCATCACAGCCAATGCATGCCGTGCTGATCAAACGGCGTAATCGTTTGGACCGTCATGAGGGTGTCGAGTCCCTCCCTACTGTAGACTCATCTCCACTGCTGCTGATGCTGCCACTGCTCTGTCGGCCGATACTGCTGCCCCTGCAACCTCTGATCATCTCCTGATGCTGATATTGGATCACGGATGCCAGCAAGGGGGGGTGGGGGAACCGACTGAGCCGTCGTGGATGACAGGAACTGGCCCGTACTCCTTACAGTACCTCCGTGAAAACAAGCGATTATTAGAACTGGCAAAGAGACGACCTAATCACCAAACTGTTTACGACATTTTTTCTCAAGACATCCCCGACCACAATGACATACTCCTGGCTACTCTTACGGAACCAACGACGCCAACAATGACCACACCAACTTCCTCCCGATCGTCAACACCGGCCGCAGGAAATGAAACATTTGAAATGGAAACCGACTTCCAGATAGTAAAACGAAAAGGGGACAGAACAACCACGTAGGAGAACAAGCGTCTCCATTCTGTGTCGTCTGAGACACATTCCAACACCATTCCAACACAAAATAGGTTTTCCCCGCTTAAGGAGGTAACAGAAAAAACCTCAGCAGTTAATCATCCCGGCTCTTCAAGCATCTCCACCCACAAAACACAAACGGCTGCACCACAAACACGACAGAAAAAACAAAACCAGTACAGATTAGTGTTTCCTGACGCCACAAAATACAACTTACTTGTTTAGAAACTGCGAGCTATTAGTAGGGATGGGTTCTCCCTTCTCCCCACAGCTCGCGGAACGCAAATCCTCACTAAAAACTTTGATTTTTCACAGCTGCTCGCACAATGCTAGAAGCGAACTACATCCATTACTATACTTTCTGTCAAGCTTCCGAGCTCCCACAGAAAGTCGTTTTTGACCTCCACCCCACAACCGACATTGCGGACATCAAGACAGACCTGGAATGTGCCGTATACTCAATCCAGCACATTTATCAATTTAAAAAACGTATCACAGACCAAACAGACCCCACTAAATTCACGTTGGAGTCACAACGTTTTTTCTGTGTCACGGCGGCGCATAACACTGCTCTCCCTCCTCTGCACTCTGTCACGAGAATAAATATGACAATAGTTCATCCCCGACAATACCAGAAACGGCCGACAGACGTGACACAATGCCGCAACTGTCTCGCTTTAGGACACACCAAAAATCAGTGTTCCATGCCGACAAAATGCCCTCACTGCGCCGGCCCTCACCCCGAGAGTGCTTGCAAAACAAACGAAACCAACTCCAAGCCTACATGCAGTAACTGCGCAGGCGAACACACAGCTCTCGCAAAAGCCTGCCCCAAGTTCCTGGACTTGGTGCAGAAAAGAACTACTGCTGCTGCTACGAAAATCGTGACAAAAACTGCAGAACAACCTCCTGCCCCGTCCAGGTTTACAGTCAGGACATTACAGCCCGGCAAAACGTATTCGCAGGCACTCTCTGCGTCTATTCACAAACCAGCTCCCACTCTTGACACCCCTGCAATGCCAAATACACAACCTCAGTCCCACCCTCGCCTGCGAAATTCGCCAGGAGAGATGCGAGGCGTAATGCAGGATTTCCATTAACTCATGGAATTCCTTCGAGCATGCGACTTCGCCTCGCTCATTTCCACCCCTACATACTAAAACTCCGCAACATCACAGAAAAACATGAGAGAACCTGGCTACTTCTCGAAGCCATGGCGTCATTTGCAGCCCCCTAGCCCGTCAACTAGACCCGCCTATGCAAATTTCCCCTACTCTGTACTGGAGCGACTCCGAAACACTTTACATTAACATTAATCACTATGACGAGCGAAATAATCGCGTATATTTTCTAGTCGTACACAACTGAGCAATTTAAGTTTTGCAGCACCAATTATTTATTTAAGACGATTTAATAACTTTAATTACAACCGCTTTTAATTTATTTAAAGCTGATGACGGTAAATTAGCGACCATTCTGACATCTCTCGAGCAACTTCATAAGCTCCGCCCCATCAAGTTCTCTCGGTCAATCTCTCATCATTGCCGAAGCTCAGAGCGGGGGGTGTGCTCGGGCCCTTGTGAGGCCCTTATACCACCCATTCGGTTGCAGCAGTTGTATCTCTCTGCGGGCTGAGGAAGTTTCCCTCTCCAGACCGCAAAGAACACATAGCCCAGAGGTCAGGACGCCTGCACGTCCCGGCGCAACTCAGACAGCCCGCCAGTCAGACCAGCAAGCCGCGGCAGAGCCCTCTGGCCTATATTACTGTTTAACTTCACTAACGCGACGTGTTTTCATGGCTCTGCTTTCGAACTTTACAAGTCTAAATAATTATCAATACGGAATATTGTTCAAAACAATACTAAAATTATAAATTCACGCCTTCAGCGCAATTATACCGCCCGATTTCAAAGAAATAAGGCCCCGAAACTGGCCGGAGTTTTCCGATCAGTCCGGGACAAAAATCGACCACATTTAACAAAACTAGTAGGCGCTAGCATCGCGCCAGCCATATCGCTCTCGGACTTCCCCGAGTTAACATGTTTTACTTAACTTTTAGCCGCTCTACACGGTACATTCAGACATGCATTCACACACCAATCAGATTATTTAATTGTATTGAACATATAAGATATGAAGTAATTACTGAAACTGAAATAACTACACTGATTTAAATTTTCGCGAAACTTAAATTCACCACTTCAATATACATATAATTAATTTAATTATATAAACCCTTGCCACTCCAGTCATGGGAAAGCTACTTTTATCGAAAATTTAACTTCATTTGGATATTAACCTCGGCTTTTTATACCAAACTGTCACTAGCTCTCTCACAGGGAGCTCGTGACAGTACTTCACAAGTCCTGAACTTTAAAATTCCGTGCTGTTAAAATCAATTAACTTCACCACTCTCTTTTATCCCGTACAGGCAGGGAAAAAGAGAGTAAAAATCAGTTATGGAAACAGCTCCCAGGCGCTACCCTGGGAATACTGTACAAGAATGTTGCCTTGCAGCTTAAAATATGTTTGATTGGCGCGGAGGGGGGAGGGGGTTAGCTTCTCCTCGCCTCCGCAATCTAATTGAGAACCAACTGGGTGGCCAAGGTTCCTCACAAGGGGCCGATCTACCCCCGCGCTGAGGGAGTAGCGCCCCAGTGATGTAAAATGGCGGACTCGAGACAGCTTACTAATTTATTACAAGAGTTACCTCTTGAAACATATTTAAAGTAAGGTGGCCCTCGGACACCGATTTGCAGGCTGCCAAGAAAATTGTAAACGTCGTTCTCATCTGTCCACACTTACGAGATCAATTCTAATGTCGATCGATCTGATACAGCTGTTGTAGTTGATGCGACTGTAGTGGTACAAACGGGCACAAGGTATACCGTAAATATCTGGTACAAGTCAAACACCCTCCTCTGGTGACTGCAGTCAGGCACAACATGATGCTGGTGGATGCAGCTGGTTGCAGGGCCTTAGGTTGTAAGGTCCGCAATGATGATGTGTTCGCTGGCTGCTGTTGATACGAGGGTGAGGCCACACCAATGGTGCTGATCAGTGCCCTGTCGCAAGCTGTGCATGCCACTGGGTTGTGTAGTCTGCATGCAGTTGTGTTGTTCTCGTTTGTGATCGTAGTGCTAGCACAAGCTGTTTTTGTGTTTGCACTGCTTGCCCCTGCTTACATGCACCCTCCTTGTCGGCGGCACAGAATTATTCCGATTGTCTCATTCGCTGTGCTGCAGACAGCAACGTGTGCAGTGTGTTACCACTTGTCTGACGTGTCGATGCGGGTGACAGACATGTGTTGTGTTGGCTGTTCCTGTGTGCGTACCACTAGGCAGCATGATGCATGGAGTTATCGGCGGTGCTTTTGTAGGCAGCAGTGGTCCTCATGGACCTGCCATTCGTGCCACCCCTACACTGCTGGTATAGTGTTGATGGAAAAATTTTAGGAGGTGGCATCTGTGGTGGAGGCAGCATCCAGACATGAAGAGATGGGCCGGGATGTCAACCCTTGCGAAAATATGTTAATTGCGTCACCTCGGTGGAGGTGGCATCATAGTGTCTAAGAATTTCAGTTTCTATGCATGATGGCCTGGTTCATTACCTGTTCTGTGACTGCGTTTTTGTTTGTCCCTCGCACTTACATTGTGTTGTCTTGGCAGCGTGTTGAAGGTAAATGCAAACTTTGGTGTTTATTAAATTGCTGCATATGTTGTCGGTGAATGTACACTGTCATTACACATATTGGATACAACAAGTCCGTTACAGTGGTCATTTGTCCCCCTGTGGTCTGTGATCACGCACTTATGATGAAACTTGGAATGAGCATGATTGACATTGGATAGTGTTTGTTCTAGTTCGTTGGCATGTGTGTTTTTGGCACGAGATGTGTATGGCTGAGTGCAGCCATGTGATTGCAGGTGTTGCGGGAACTGATTGTCAGATGCATACTGGGTAATGGCTTTCTAGTTCGCCCACACATTTCAGCTTCCCACAGTGTTGGTATTCTAAAGCTCGTATGTTAAACTGAAAAACCATGTTGTACGTGCTTAGCATAAGCATTGATATGAGGGTGGTTGACCATCGAGGAGAAAAGGTAATGTGAATGGAATTATGAAATACTACCATAGTTGTCCGGGTAGGGGGTGCCAACATTCTCAGCAGAGAACACAAGTACAGTTAGGTCATATGGCCGAAGGCTTACATGCAGCCCCCTCGATGTCCGACGTATCATTTGTAGATGTTTCAGATAGTTGTCCAATTTATCCTTGACATATTCCAAAATGCCTGGTCTAGTAAGAGTTATTAGAGCTACTCTCATACGCTCGCTCACTCCCGGGGCTGTTATAGGCCGTCTTACACCTTAAGAATAATATGTACGATTAATACGGCCACTAAGTGGCTGGTGAAACAAATTACAATCTGTGGTTCATGTGACATGTTGATTTATTCCATTCACCTTCACAGAAGCACTTATACAAATCGCCCTGTTAAAGTAGGGTGCTCAATACAGCAGTAAAAAGGTGGCAAAGTGCCTACATTGAAAATTACTTGACTAATACTGTGGGTATATAAAATATGGACCGGAATGTGAGGCATCTCACTCCCCAGGCTAAAAACAAAGCAAAAGGGTCCTGAAATTTAAATATGAATACTAGATGGTTGGTTCGAATGGTGAAGTTTCAGAGGAGGGCACGTGACACATGTCCATCTAACATGGTAGCCATGACTCTACTACTTAACATGGTGGTGAGATGCCTGCTCTCTGCCACCAACTTCCACTGCCATGTCATACCATTAACAACTTATTGTTACAAAATAATTACATGAGATGAAGTCAATGAACATGGTTCTAGATAAATATGATACTCATAAAACATAAAACCATAAGGCACAATTCAATATTAAGATATATATACGTAACATAACTTATCATGTAAGGCACCCTAACCTCACTCTGCTGCCTTATGTTATTCCCATGCAGAACCCAACTCGTGCCGGGATTACCTTGCATTCATGTATATAATATTATTTTATTACACTCAACACAAAAAAATACACCACATGGAAAATATTACAGAAAAGAGAAACACTTATTAATATTCGGACACTTTTTGGCATGTGGCCAATACATTACAATACAGCAGTTCATGGTTTACAATTCACGTAAGAGTAATAATGGCTTTGTTCAGTATTATATTGTTCCTGGTACTGTTCATTTTATAAGAATATCTCAAATTAGGAAACAGAAGTCAGCACACTATTAAAACAACTTGGAATGATCTTAAATAAATATTCCTCATGTACAGTGTTTCGCATGTGACTTCGCGGTTTGTTTACCTTTTGCACAACCTGCGCATGTCCACATACTTAACACAAATAAATACATAACAAGTATGGAACAATATAAAAAAAACCCTTCAATAATAATAAACATATAACATTGCATTGCACGAGCATTATTCAGATTCGGCAAAAATATTACTTGTACCATGTATGTCGCATTGGTGAACATGGTGCAGTGCGTCCGAGACCATGTGATCACACAATGTAAACAAATAATATTACATTAGAATTTAGCCAACTAAAGCAATATTGCGGGTGCTGATGAATGTGTAGCAATAATTATAGTATAAACAGAATGCCTAGCCTAGTTATGGCTGTAGGCCTCCCTCAAATACCAACTCGCTCCGAATGGGTTATTTTCGAAACCCATTGCCAGATTCGATTTGTATGAGTTAAGAGAAACAATTGTATTGTAGGTTTTGTAGCCGATATGCGGCTAATGCAATAAATAAATGCCAGAATTCCAGTCACATCATTTATTAATATACTATTCCCAACTGGCACTGAAATACAATATTCTGACATTAAAACCAGGTGAGCTTTTAAACTGTAAATATGACCATTGACCTACATGATATTTAGATGTAAATTATGTGCCGGCCATGTATAAAACAGACTGGGATGTGACGTAACGCGTACCCCGGACTAGAATGAACACAGAGTTCTGGTAAATCAATGTTAATGACAAGAATTAAATGATGATTAAGTTTCAAAAGATAATGTGATGGAGCACCGACATGCAGTGCTCACCCCGGAAAATTGAGACATTGCTACTTTCTGCTTGGAGTGGAGCTCGTTCATTGGCCGATAGTAAATTTAACGAAATGGACAACTGCTTGCTGTTGTGTTTGAAATCATATAAAAACCCTTTCGTAGAAATTTAAACATGCCTACGAGAAAATATGAAAATAAAATTGCAACCAACCACTCTTGATAGCAATGGTAATCTAACCTCACCTATATTAAAATTATGTAATAGCTTTGTGGGGTATTCTTCCCATATTATGTCTATTATTTCACTATGCATAAAATCTGTGGTAAAGTTCTTGATTGCAGAACATAAGATACACAAATACTGCTAAAACAAAAGACGTAATATATTTCTACGTTAAACGGACACGTGGTTAGACGCATATTTGTGCACCGGTTCATACTAAATCTGAATGTTCAAGATATGATAAGATAAGAATATTCAAGATAAAATGTTCAAGGCCAGTAACACATTACCTATTGGCCAAACTGTATTTTTTTTCTTGTAATATTCTAAAAACATATGTATTTCATACAATCGTTGTGTAATAATTAATAAATAATATTTATATTCCAACTCCAGCTGTTCTGCTTCCTCTTCACTTTAACACTGTGAACCAATGTCCCTGTCTGGACTGGAGTCGCAGTTCACATCGGATTGTTCATCACTTGACCCCGATGAACACAGTGGTGTACGACATCGAAGTACCCCGGTCCTCAGTTGGTGCCCCTCTATCTAGAAGTGTGTGTCCACCCCCTGCTGTACTGGCAGTTTCGATCTAGGCAGATGGATCGCCATCAGGGATCGCCGGAACCTCTCGTATGGTGTTGTCGGTAACATCGCCTGGAGAAAAGTAGGTGCTTCCCCTCCACTCGGACCAGGTGTTGTGGGTCCGAGGCTCCTCACTGCTCTGTGCGGTTATATCCACTTCGGTGCCAACCCCACACAGAAGTTACGCTGGGTGGCAGACAGCAGATATGCATACACATTCATTTCTTACTCAATCGTCAGTGCTGGTAGGGGGCCTCTTTGTATTTCTCACCCACTTCGCCGCATACTGATCCTGGCGGCACCGCAGTTCTCGCCGATGGCGTCGGCGCCTCACCTCTCGTGCACTGCTGCTCTCTGTAACACTGCTGTTCTCGATGGTGGGCAAAGTTGCTCACTGGGCAGGCTCGGATTCCAGCCGAGCAGAACATTCACTGGTGACCTTCCTGTGGCAGTATTCACATGCTGGCAGAGAGTAAAGAGTGCGGCTGGCAGGTGTTGTGACCATGTCACGTGTTGCTCGCCCACGTGAAGTCGCAGCTGCATCTTTAGCTATGGGTTGTGACAATCCATTGGTTGTGCACAGGGATGGTACACCACAGTTTTCAAGTGCCATACTCATCACCAGGTGCACAGATCCTTCTATTTTCTGGTGGTGAATTGCGGGGTGTTATCCGTGAGCAAGTCACGCGGAAATTCCAATCGAGTGAAAAGCTCATTTTCAATCACTTTTACTATGTTGGTAGCTCGTGGACTATTGATCGGGTAAGCATCGATACATCTTGAGTAATTGTCTGTAATCTATTAAAATGAATCTCTTGCCACCTGCTGTTTTCGGGTAAGGTTCCACAAAATCGAAACAAATGGTTGTTGTTTTCACAGTTTGCCTGCAGGCTTTAAACCGGTTACATTCATTGCACTGCTGCACCCATTTTTGCTTGCACTGTTTCAGGTCTAGCCAGAAAAAGTGGTCTCACATATTACACACTGTCTGTTCCAACCCTAGGTGTCTTGGTACACTGCCTGCATTCGCATGCACGAATATACGTTTCTTGCATTCATCCAGTACAAACAAGTGCCACTTGTTTGCGTTCATGAGTGCATATGTCTCTAACCATCTGTCTTGGACATGCCCAGTTCTTAGATTTATGTCGCCCATTTTCCCTTCTGTTTTTGCAAAAATGCATATGTTTCTTCGTCAGTGATTACTTCCTTACACAGGACGGAAAATAGCTCGTCATTTGCCACGACTTTTACTTGGTATAGATCGGCTTCTCGGAACAGTTTTAGTCCGTCTGGCGCAAAATTTCCTCCCTCTCTGTAGTGTCGCACATGGTTACACTCTCGTCCGGTGCTCGAGAAAGTGTATCCGCCAGCTCGTTATCTTTACCAGCCACATGTTCTATCACAAATTCATATGCTTGGAGCATAAGTCCCCAGCAGGTCTGTTTACTGCCTGCTCCGCACATGTTGTGAAGCATCACCAGGCACCTGTTAACAGAACGGCCAGACACTCGTGCTCTTTTACACCATAGAGCAGTTCGTTTCCTCTTAACTTCACGCTGGAAAAATCGATTATATACTTCTTTCCTGCCCCTGTACAATTACACAGAACTGTGGCTATGCCTTCCTGGTTCGCATCCATTTGCAGGTATAGGTGGCGCATGGGATCGTGCCTGGCTAAGTTGGGACAAGACTTGATGCTCACTTTAAGGACCTAGAATGCCTGGTCTGCCTCTCCCCCCTCCCCAATTCAAACCTCTTCTGAAGTGACAGTAAGTCCGTTAATGGCACAGATATTGTGGCAAAATCCTTAATATACTTGTGCAGCCAGTTTATCAAGCCGAAAAATGTTTGCAGTTGTTTTTTAATGTGTGACAGTGCGTGCTTGTCAATGACAATTAACTGCATTGACATGGGTATATTTCCAGACTTATCAACAATATGGACTACTTGTCTGACCGAGGTGGCTTCTGTTGGCAGTACATGTCAGTCCATTTATGTCAAGGAGTTCTAAGATAACAGACAGATGGTTGTGTTCCTTCCACATCTCTGACCACATGACCACGTCGTCAGGATATGGTAGCATGAAATCTCAGTTCAGGCCGTCTAGTACTCTCACCATTGGAAATGCCGGCTATCTGGGGCCGTGAAGGCAGTTTTCTCACAATCTTCCTGCTGGACTGGGATCTGCCAATAGCCGCAGCATAAATACAAAGATGACAAAATTTTGGAATTTCCTAATATACTCAAGGCATCCTTAACTCTTATATACCGTTGCAGAGTTCTATGTGTCACCTGATTGATCAAGCGAAGTCAACACAAAACGCCGTGATCGATCTTTTTTTTGCGCTAGCATTATGGCGGAATTATATCTGCTTCGTGTGGGCTCGTTCAAAATATCTGTTAATATTTCCTGCATCTGCTCATGTAATATTATGGCCTGATGTCTTGTGTCAAAAAATCTCTTGCTCTGTAACTGTTGTTCTGCATAAGACTTCATGCTCAACAAAGATTGCTCTACATTCAGTTAATAAGTGCTGAAAGGCTTACTGATACTCTGGCGGAATGTTATGCTGAAAGTACTTTAACTGCACAACCAGTGCGCTATCCGATAGCCTACGATCAATGTTATAGATAGTTCTTCTCTCCTTAGTACCAAAATGAATACGCCTAACTGCTGTTTCCACGATTGTGTTCTGTTCGCTTAACCAAGGAATTCCTGGAATAGCATCCTCATTGATTTCCGCTGTTATTATCGCCTGCATTTTTGTTTCAATGTCACGAACTCTGACAGTGATGTCTACTTGAACCATTACTGTATTACACTAATGTCCTGTAGCTAAACGTATTAAGTTGCTCATGGAGGTTAAGTCACAGTTCTCACATAGCAGAATAAGCTTGCTTCAAGCCTGAAACAAGCTTGCCGTTACAAACCCTTAAGTTTAAATCAAGCTTGCCGCGACAAGTCATTAAGCTGGAATCAATCTTGAATCAAGCCTGCCCGACTAACTTGCGCCAAGCCTTCCCTGGCAAGCTTGTTCTAAGCCTGCCCCGGCTAGCTTGAGACAAGCCTGCCAAGTAGAAACAGCTTGCTATGCATTTTCAAAACCATAATATAATTATGTTTCACTCCAAATAATATTGATTAAAATGCCATATTCATATATGTTATCTTCAGCATTTTTCACAGTCATAAAATTGCTTTAGAATAACCTGGAAAAAAACTCGCAAACCTTTCTTCACAGTCTAGAGTTCAAGCAACTAATCTAACATGTATTGATGTAAATTGAAATTATTTTATATGTTATGTTTGCAAGAGTTATAAAGCTAAGCGATTATTACAAAATCCTATGTATATTTCCAATAGTTTACCTTCACTTTTTATTTTAGTATTCTTATATATATTAGCGAAAAAGACAATTATCCATATCTTATCACGACACGCATGTCGAGCCATTAGGTACCCAAAGAAGTATTAAAATACACTTCATTAAAAATATTTCTTATGAATGTATATTATATATGCTTATTACCCACGCAAACATATTCAAATACAGAATATAAATTCGCCCATATAATGAGGCTATTAAGCGTCTGATTCACAGAGTTCCTCCCTAGCCACGGCATGTTAAATTCAAGCCTTCTGCAAGTTTTCCGAAGGTAAGTAATCACAATGCCTTCAAATCTAAACATTAGACAAGCTTGAATATAACGGGGCACCATGGTGTTTCAGTGGGTAGAGGCAGGATTTAAGGAGCAGTGAAATTTTGAAGGTCATTTTACCCTGCGCGCCAGTCATCACAGGACGATGTTGTGTGAGACGTTGAAGATAAGGTTTCCTCCAGCATCGTTCCAACGACGACCAATGATATCCTGGTCTGCTGCTACTTATAAATGCACCGTACAATTATTCCAAATGCGTAGTGCACAGTGGGCTGTTTCGGTAAGTTCACACACACATGTTACGTAATATTGCGGCATTCAAATGCTCGCCATTAAATTGATACAGTGACTTATCGGATAGTCACATGCCTGCATTTACACCCACGATTCTTGCACATTATAGAAAAGAGAAAATAAATATTAATACACTGGGTGAAAAAAGTGCGGGTATTCTAATGGCCCGTGCCCCGAAGAGCCCAAAGTCCACAAAATAATGACCACATGAACAGTTTTCAATGCGTAAATTATGCAGTTCTTTTACCAAGACTCTCAGGCCTACCCTTTACATATATAATTACACCTCATGGCTTTAACCTGCCATTGAAGTAATGCTGTTAAACTGGCGAGAAGCCGATAAAAATCATGTGGATGTTTTTAAGTTTCCCCAGGTGATGCAAACAACTTGGCGAGGGGGTGATGTCTACGGCAGCTAAAGAACGATTCCGGTGAATTAAAACTTTGGAGATTGAATTATTGAAAAACAAAAGTTAAAGGCTGCCCAAGCACGCGATACCCAAGCAGCGGTAACTTGCACTCCATGGTGCGACGGCCGAGATTGGGGAACCGGAGTACCCGATGGATCTAATTTCTAAACATTGCAAAATAAATAATAACCCTTTGTGTTCCGTACCTTGCACTAGAATATGTTAAAATAATTCTTAAAAATAGAATTTCGCAATGTTTACATTTGGGTGAATGAGATGAGGATGGCTCACATTATGAATGATACATAATGAAACACTGAAAAAAAAATTTATTAACTTCGAAAGGGACTGGGATTGTTACTTTGCCTAAATAACATAAACAAGTTAATGTCAGTGTTTACATATTACATATAAAACCCTACATAAAAGATGTCACTGCGGGTGCTCTAGCATCACGTGCTCAAGATTATGTTGTGTTACATCCACACTTGCACTGCTCTACACTTGCTTCTGCGCTCGTCGAGTGCGCATCCCAACTGCACAGCTTAGTGGCACTACGACTGTCAAACAGGATTTTGACGGGACACATGCCACGTGCGACATCATATACAGCATGGCCACTGCCTCACCAGCTTTTCTTGGGTCGCAGCTGGTAGGAACTACTCACCATCTCCACGCAGTCGCGAAGTGCTCGGTGCAGTACCCTACTTCGGTATTGCTTGTTGCAGAACGTGTTCCCGCCCTCACAAGCTGTACAGGCCGCTGGCAGTCTCCTCCACCGATGCTATGCACAGGGGCAGTACGGGCCAGCCAACCCGGTGTCCTCACTGTCACTGCTGCTGCTTGTTCTGTCTTCTTGGTTTGTACCCTTCATGTGTAAACTTCCAGTGAAGGGTGAAACCGCGCCATTGGCTTCCAGGTGGGGTGTACCACCCTTGTGTGTTTCTTCAGTCTCCTCCACTACTCTTACTGTCTCTTGCACTGCAGTTCCCCTGCCTCCCAGCGGTGGCTCTTCGATGGGTGTTGCTTCATCCTTTGTCGGAGCTGGGGTTGGCTATACAGGTGCCGGTAAAGGCACTGAATCTGATGCTGTGGTGCTTGTCGCCTCTTCGTCCTCAAGGTTCATCGGGGCTGCTTAATCCCACATCGATTGCTCTCTTGCTCCCTCACTTGCATGCACAATTGCTCCCTCACTTACTTGCACATCCTCCCTCTGTTGCTGTTCCGTGATGGTAGTTCCATCCTGCAATTTTCCGATATCCCTTCTCTCGTTGCTCGTTGGCTCTTGCGCCATCATGGGCGTTCTGAACACCAGGTCTATTCTAACCTGGGACGTCACTTGGTGCTCTTCTCACGTCATTCCCGGTTCACCAGGACCAGTCTCTTGCCCACTCGGACCAGGTAGGTGGTACGTCCAACACTTCGCACCAGCTTGTGCGAGCTGCTCCATCTCGCTGCCAGTCCCGCACGAACGAACTCCTTCGCCGTGGATTGCATGTTCATTCCCAGATAAAACTGTTGCCCTGCTATCAGTGCTGGTGGTAGTCTCGTCGTTGTCGAGACCCACGCCGCTGCGTACTGCTGCTGTCGGCGTAGCTGTAAGTGTCACTCTAGGCGTCTCCTTTCCCGTGTCCTTCGCTACTCTCTGCACGGTTACATGTCGGTTCTTGCGGACATTGTTTTCACCCGGAATGGCTATGTTGCGGCCTTGTAGAATCTGGTCGGGTGTTCATGCTGTAGCATCGTTAACACATCGGCCATGAGTGAAGAGGGTGGCTGACGAGTTTTTAGCCCATGTGTTGTGCTGCTCACCCACATGGATCTGCAGTTGTACCTTCAACTCCTGGTAACGGTGCTCTGTGGGGTTCACACTGGGTACAATGCCGTCTTCAGATGGTACACCCCCCCCCTTCACCATCAGGGGTACTTCTCATGCCATCGCCTGCCAGCGAATTGTGTGCCATTGTCGGTGAGCAGTCGTAATATTCATACGAAATATTCTTGCTCCAACAACTTCACAATGTTTTGCACATGGGTGCCACTGAGTGGGCTTGCATACACCCAGTGCGAGTAGTTATCCGTGACCAACAGGATAAACTTCTTACCATTTATTCTGTACAGATAAGGCTCCATTAAGTCGAGACTCAATGTATCGAAAGATCAGGTGGGAAATCGTGGCAGTTGTAGCCTTCCGTCTCCTCTACGTGATTTAAACTGCTGATACGTCACACATATATTTCTAACTGTCTGTGCTGTTCCCGGATATCCCACAGTCTCACTTTTGAGTGTGTGTTAGTACTAGTGTCCTCTTATTCATTGGTACAAAAAACCTCAATTTCGCCGGTTCTTGCACGGAACAAGTTTACAATCGACCGCCCATCGCGCGACAATTCTTCACTCACTGTGACTCACAGTTTGCCTTCACTTTGTTTGTAAGCAAACACACATGCTATGCTGTAACTACCTCGCTCCACACGTCACTCATAAGTACATCGCCCTCTGTTGCGCTCATTGCATTTACATGTACATTGTGTAGGAGTTCCTTGTTGGTTGGAGGTAGGATATCGTCCTATTCCGCATTGTTGTTCAAGACCGTGGTGCTCCGGTTGTCTGGTAATAGTTCATCTCCCAACTGATTTTCTATTCCTGTGATGTACTCTATCACCAAGTCATACGATTGGAGGAGCAGCGCCCACTGGGTTATTTTGCTTCTGGCTTTCTTTGTGTTCTGGGCTATGCAAGATAACGGTTGTCAGTGCGGAGCACAAACTGCCTGTACCTCAGTTAGGCACAGTACTTCTTCACTTCCCACATTACCATGAGGCACTCACGCTTGTTCACATCATATTAGCGCTCTGCTGCTCCCAACTTAACACTCACAAAGTAAATCACCTGTCGCATGTTGTACACTCCACACCGGTAGATAACAGCTCCAATTCCCTCTTGGTTTGCGTCTGATTTGCAGGTATACTTACTGGCTCGCATCATACCTTGCTAACGTCAGTTCTTCGTTTCTCACGCTCCTCTTTCTCGCCCCACACAAACCTGTGTTGTTGTGAGTGTAAATTAACAAGCCAATTCACAAGCCTGAAGAACTTGTGGACTTGTTTATGGGTCTTCAGCACGGAGTAGTTGTCGATCACTTGTAGCTGTTTTTGGTTCGGCTGATTACCATTCTCCCGCACTACGTGCCCCAAGAATTCCAGACTGCTCTTACCTATATGGCATTTATTTACTGCAAATGTGAGTCTGTTCGTTTCCAGTCGTTCGAGGATCATGGACAGGTGGTGCACGTGGTCTTCCCAGCTGTCCGACCAGCCCACAAAATCGTCCAACTACGTTAATGTGCACTCCCCAATCAGTCCGTCCAGGACTTGAACCATAATGGACTGAAACATGACAGGCACACATTTCAGCCCGAAAGGCATCACGTAGAACTGATAGCGCCTTTCATCCGACATGGTGAATGCTATTTTCTCCCTGTCCTCTAGCATGACTGGCACCTGCCAGTACCCACTGCGCAGGTCCAACAACGACATAATCTTTGCGTTGCCCAAGGTACAGAACGCATCTCTCACTCTCACATAAGGTGGTAAAGTAGTGCAGGTCACCTGATTAATGGGGCAAAAGTCCACACAGAACATCCAACTGCCCTCTTTCTGTGGCATGAGTGTGATTGCAGAATTGTAGTGACTCTTAGTCGGTTATATGATGCTGTTCGCCCACATTTTCTTCGCCTGTTCACGTTGGACCTTGCCTGGTAGGGTAGGTAGCCTTTTGATGCAGCATAAATTGGCTCATCTCACGTAAGTTTGATTTCGTTCTCTGTCACAGTCGTGCTTCGAAGTACGTCTTGTTCCGCATAAGCTTCGTAACATTCGCTCAGCAGTTACTGGAACACCGCCTGGTGTTGTGGCGGGACTTCGTGGTCGTAATTATTAACTTTGATGAGTGGTAATTGCACTGGGTTTACCCAATCGGTGTAATACACCGTCCGCAGCTTGGTGGCACCAAAATGGGTCTCCTGGTGATGGGTTCCACAATGGTGCATCCATGACACACGTAGTATTGCATCATCTCTAATCTCGTCGGTAATAATTTCTGTTGTGATCGTTTCTAAGTCACGTAACTGCACTGTCACAGTAACCTGCCCATCCACACAGTGGCTGTGTTGCCCTGTTGCCAGTCTGATGACATGATTCGTGGGTGTGATGTCCTTTGCATTTACAAATCTTTTCCGTTTGAGATTATGCATAGCGGCAGTGTCAATAAGTGTATGAAACTGTTGCCTATTCAGATGGATTTGAATTCTATTAAATTGTGACATGTTGCCATTGTTTTGATGCACAAATGCTTTTACAGGGTTGTATCTGTGTGGTTCTTTCTGACTGGGATGTCAGTGGCATCTGTCACCTTACCCCGCGGTTTGTTAGAGCACCTACTCTGCCACTGGTACACTTCTGCTTGCCGACATTAACGACACGAAGTGCGGTGCAGGTAGTCCCCTCCCTCTCTACCATTTGGTATTCCCTCGCCAGTTGTGCATTGTTGAATGGGGCTATCGTGGTGGCATGCATTCTCTCTACTGTTGTTCTCCGGTTCCATCGCTTTGTCTCTTTGCTGATCTCCTCCTGTTCTTGTTTGTTGGTAGAATTATTCACGTGGTTGTACACTGTCACTGTACCCCAACTTGTGCTTCCCTCGCACAGCATTTTACTCGTGGTGCATTTGAAGTGAGTTCCATTCCAGTATAACAACTACTTTCAGTACCTCCACGACGTCGCTGTTCATGAACTGCAACACTAATGCATGGTATTCCGGGAGCACTGTTTCGGTGATGATTTTCCTATATTTCCAGTGTCAATACGTGCGGTTGAAACCGTCTAACTTGCTGTGCCTTTTACGTGCAAAAAGGCCGGCATTTGCTGGTCGTATTGTTGTTCTTGCCAAAACAGTTTCTTCTGGGCTTGTAACAGCATAAAAGTGCTTCCGTATCTGCATTGGAACGTAGTAGTTAATGGCAGTGTATGATTTTGCTGCCCCTCTAGTGAGTTGATACCCGACACAGCTAGGTCACTTATCTTCGCATAGACTGTACTTTTGAAGACGCTTCGTACACTCCTCCACAAATACATTTGGATGCACATTTGCAGTTCTGGAAAAAGTTGGCAGTTTTTGGAACTTTGCAGACAGTCGCAACTGCCGATTTCCCTGGTTTCTTTCTGACTTAACTTTCAAATTCGGTCTCTTTTCATTTGACAGTTACCAATGTGGTGTTGAGCTCTGTCGATTGCTGTACACTGGGAAACTGACAGATGTTGCGGTCGGAAATTGAGATGTTAACTGGAGTGGTTGGTACAGATGTTGTGAATGTTTTGCACTGTTAACGACGGCGACTGTGTCCATCGTGGTGACATGTGGTGCGCATCTCCTAACTCCATCTTCACTCGCGCAGTTCACGTGCTCTTGCTTGCCCTGTGTTGCCACATGTCCGCTATTTGGCGTACACCTTTCCTGTGTCTCCTCTTTTTGCTGCTCTAAAATAGTGTATCACAGATCTGCTACAAACTTATTCCAGTTACTCATGCTTGGTCGTGGACCAAAGTTATGGTTGCAGCAATCACAGGTAAATTTCATTTCCAAACTGGATGCCAGTATCCGTTGCACTAAGAAATACTTGGTGAAAAGTCGTGTGGCAATGCCCAACTTTGATTAATAGTGAACCTTGCCTGGTGCACAAGAGATGTAAATACCAATTGTTTTGCGCTGAATTTTGATTAGGTTCTGCAATTTTGTGGGTTGTTCCAAATATTCACTTGTTTCCTCCATGATTTACATTTCAGCACTGCTGATCGCGGCATGTTTGATTGATGAACTGCTCTTATGCTTACTATGGCAGTAGTTTGTGCCGGGTTCATATTTGATGATGAGATTGGGTCTCTTTTGCTTAGTCAGCATCTTGTCTGTCCGGTCAGCCATTGTGTGTTCTACTTGATAACACACACCCGAGCACAGAATCACGGATGTGAAAGTGTGGACGTGAAAGCGCGGACACGGAAGTGGGGATATGGAAGCATGGATGCTGAAGTATGGATACAGTAGCGCAAACGCAGAGGCTGGAATGTGGAAGTGTGGCACAGAAGTTAAGCATGGGTGGTCATGGCAGACCTGCATGGTTCGCTGCGGTTCAGGGGTCAACAGATGGTATAGACGCACAGCTGACTGCTGGCATAGGGTGAGCAGAGAGCGTGGGAGAGAGGAACTGGTTTCATCCCCTTTTTCCTCCATTTGTTTCCTCTCCTTATTAGTGCATGGTGGCACACGGGCAGTGATGTCAAGCAGTAGAGGGGTAGCACGGGTACTCTTCCCTGATATTTGTTCCTGCTGGCCAGCAACAAGGTTTCGTGCTGCTGGCGTCATGTACGCTGCCCCAAGATGGCCGCCTTGTTCGCCCTCGCCAAAGCATTGGCGATTGTTTTGTTAGTTTGGCATGTTTTTGTCGCTAACATGAGCAACTTTTTCTGGCATTGTGCAGGTGTAGTGAAGGCATCGCGATGCTGTCCCTTGTTGTACCTGTAGCCAAGTTGACTGTGCAGCTTTCTCATTGTGGGTAAATTTAGGAATTTAGATTCTGGAAATGTATGAGAAAAATTTTGGAAAAGAATTTCTGGGATGCTGCGCTTTACAGAATCAGCAACTAAGGTGGGCGCCATTTTGACGAAGCGGCATGATTCCTCAGTGGGTAGAGGCAGGATTTGGGGGTATGATTTCGATGATCATTTTACCCAGGGTGCCAGACATCTCTGGACGATGTTGAGTGAGTTGGTAGGGAAGAGTTTTCCTCCAGAATCGTTCGGCCGATGATCAATGCTATCCTGGAATGTTGCTCTTTATAAATGCGCCGTATAATTATTCAAATTACCTATTGCACAGTGGCCCATTCGATTCGGCTCACACACCCATGTTACATAATATTGTGGCATACAAATGTTCGCCTATTAAGTTGAAGCAGTGACTTATCGTTTAGTTACAAACCTAGATTTACACATACAAAATTTTTACATTAAAAATAACGAAAATACATTATCATAAACTCGGTGTTAAAGTTGCTGGTATTAGGGGACCAGTGCCACGAAGAGCCCAAAGGCCATGAAATAATGGCCACATGAACAGTTTTCAATGTGTAAATTATGCAGTTTATTTACCAAGGCTCTCTTACCTTCACTTTACATATATAATAACACTACACAGCTTCAACCTACCAGTGGAGTAACGCTGTAAAACTGGCGAGAAGCCGATAAGAAAAACATGTACAAGGTTTTAAGCTTCCCCAGGCAATGCAAGGAATGGGAAGAAGTGGGGTGTTGTCTCAGGCATCTAAAGAACTATGGTTCCGGTGAATTAAAACTATGGAGATTGAATGATTGAAAAACAAAAGTTGAAGGCAGGCCATGCGCGCAAAACCCGAGCCGCGATAACACGCAACCACACCCCTGCGATACTCGTAGCTGACTGATTTGCACACCGTGGCATGCCGGCAGAGCTTGGTGACCGGAGGGGCCTGGTGGATTTTTTTTCTTAACATTACAAAATAAATAATAACCATTTGTTTTTTTTTACCTTGTGCTGGAACATGCATAAATAATTCTTAAAAATAACGTTTCGTACGGAACACTGTTTACGTTTGGGAAAATGAGGTTAAGATAACACACGTTGTGAATGATACATAATAGAACACTGAAAAAAAACTTTACTTACTCCGAAATGCACTGGGGTTGTCTCTTTGCCTAAATAACATAAACACATGAACATCCATGTCTACACATTACATACAAAACTCTACATGCAAGATATAACTGAAAAACATTATCTATTTTATATTAATACACTACAGTGGGTGCTGCGGTGTCAGATTCTCAAGTTGCATCCACACCTGCACTTGTTACTCTGCTTATCTAGTGAGCATCCTAACTGCACTGCTTCGTTATGCCACAGATGTTGAATGGGTGTCGATGGGACACGTGACACACATCAAATTAAACTTGTAACACAAAACTTGCACAGTAATTCTAATTCAAGCCTTCGAAACTAATCACAAGGCCTTTAAATCTAGGCTTGAATCAACCTTGAATCAAAGTTCTACCATGAAGCTTGCACATCATGTCTAAATAAAGTATTTTGGCAAGCTTGCCACAAGCTTGCATGCTATGTGGGATTGTTTACGAACTGCGGTTTGACGAAGTTGTGAGATGCAGCTGTAACTATCAGCGCATGACACTTTTTACCACTGACACTGTGAATAATCCTTGTAAATTGGGCTTTGCTCCCACTCACCTGGTTTATAAGTGCTTGTTGTACGGTTACATCCATGGTATCCTGTGTGTCCAAGGTACAGGATGCATCCAGCGTCCTTACCCCTGCTTGCCGTTTCCCTGTGGTTGTTGATTTCTACCTTGTTGCTTGCATATGTGAGGGTTATTCTGACTGTGACTTTGCCAGTGATATTGCTCACTCTCGCAATAGTGACATATGGTCGGTGGCGATTGGTTCTTTTCCACATCACTAACTTTTTCCCACCAGGTTTTCCCCATGCGATTTGTGCCATTACGCAACTGACCATCATGACTGTCAGTGGTGGATTTACGTTCATTTACACCGAACTGTGCACATTTCGGATTGCCCACACTCCCATCATGCCCGTTTTCACCACTATCACTTTTCCTGTTGTTCCACCATGCAGAGCTAGGCTCGTGAAGTGGTTGTGGTGTGCTGTGTTCCAGAATTATCGCGCCCCGCATTAGCTCTTCTACCCCTAGGCTGCACAGATCTTGGGTCGTGCAATTTCTCCTACAGCTTCCAGCTGCTCACGCTCCAGTAGATTCGGGTGGAAGAGACTAATTAAATGTAACTTGTGGGCTATGGACCCTGTCAGCAGCTCACCTTCCAGCTGCTCCTGTAGTATCAACTTACTCCGTGATGGTATAAAGTCTAATGGGCCTCTGAATCGACACTGGTATGCCTGTAAAAATTCCGACTGTGTTAAGGCATAATGATTGACAGAATTCCATCATTGTCGTGCACTGTTCTCAAGCTGCCTCCCAATGCAGCTAGGCCACTTATCCTCGTAAACACAGTATCACTGTATATGCGACTGAAAGTCTTGTAAGAAGGCTGTAGGGTCTTAATTCAGTTTTCTGGAAAAAGTTGGCAGGTTGTGGAATTGGTTAGGTGAGGTATAGGCATTGTTCTGCTGGACTGTGGTGCTATGTTTGCTGTGTTCTATGGTGGCAGAGCACTGTAGTAGGACCAGCTGTGGGCCGCATTCTGTCTGTACTGTTGTGGTTGTTTATACTGCTGTTGACGGTGTGGTAATGTGAAAGGACATTTTCCAGTTTGAGTTTTGCGGGCAGCTGGAATGACAGTAGTTGCGTGTAGTTGTTGGTAGGCTGTCTCTTCTGAAGATGGTGAACTTATCCTGCCTACACTCAATGTCCAGTACGTTCTCAGTCAACCAAGTCTCCACAGCTACCACTATATCCCCCCATTTCCTTCAACCTTTCCCCAGAAGCCCTCCAGCTTGTTGTACACACTCCTACAGTTCACCACCATAATATTTATACTAGTACTCTGCTTTACCATTCTACATTGCTTACCTCCTATCTCCACCCCTGCGGACTCATCAATGCTTTCGTCCCCATTTCTCTCCTCTTCTGTTTCCTTGCTTCTAACGGAATGCTAATTCAACAACTGCTGCTCTGCCCTGATCTTCTCCATGCAGCCAGCTCCTTTTCTACCTAGCAGATCACTTAGAATCCTTTCAGACTTTATCTGTCGTAATTAATATCAATAAAATTAGTTTACCAAAAACTTTCACAGTGAGGTATCAGGGTGACTCACACACCCATAATTAATTATACATTGATACAGGCCCGCCAAGAGTGGGTTTGGCAGGGGCCTGGGCCCCAGAGGGGAAGGGGCGATGCGGATCTGGCCCCACTTGTGAATGTGTATTTATAAAATGAAATATTATGTAAAAATCTAATTTCAACACTCAAAACTTTTTAACTTTTTGTATGGATGACGACTATTTATGTTATTGAAAATGGTCGATTTTCGGCCGGCTGGTAGGGCGATTAGGGGGGCCCACAGCATGCATTTCTCAGGGGCCTGGAATTTGTCTTGGTGGATCTGCATAGATAAAACAGTGAAAAGATTACACAAAAACACTGGCTCATTACCAACTCCCCTATGTCCCATAGGTAATCTAAATGAGAATGCATACCACACATGTTAATTTACTGGCTTTTATTAACTATTCCTCTAGGAAACAAGCTGTAAATAGGTTCCAGACTTAACCCACCGGTAGGGTAGGACTGTACAAAGCCCTTAGGCGACCAAAGTTTACTTGAAAATCATGCCTTCCGAGACAATGCTATTACAAAGGATGGGAGGAGTGGAGAATCTTGGGCTTCTATAGTAAATCGAGATTCCTGTAAGCTTGAGTTTATTGCACGTTAATGATTAGGTTAACAAAGTTGATACGACGCCCAAGTGCACGAAACACGACCCAGTTGGTCAGCACGTCCATTCCCCGAGAAATTGTAGAATGATTAACGGTCCAGCATGCCTTTTTTTTACCCCCAAATTTCCGTGATTCTATTTTCCCTCCCCCCTGCAAGGTAATGAACTATAGTATTTATTCTTTTGTTAATGATTTTTGTTGTTTTATTTCTTTAAATTTCGGCCTCAGTTGGGATTAATATTAGAAGGAAGGAACAACAAGGCAAACGAATAAGGCACTTTAAATTCCAGCATGTTACTCGTGTTGCTAATTTTTTCCGTGCAAACTTGAAAGATAACTGTGAACATGCACACAAATAAACCTATCGTATCCTTTATTACACTCATAGTTCAATGAATTGCTACTCACTGTTTATTAGGTTTATTGAAATTTATCTGGCTGGACTTAGTATTTGGTCGGGATTGTTGTAAGTCACGTTACATGTCTGTGTTTCAAATATCTAAGGTAAAGGTACAAGGTTGTAATAAAGACACAGACTTGTATGGAAATAATTATATTCATCATAAAATCAGTTCATAGTTAAAATTATAAATATACCACATAATATATTAGAAACCACACCCACCACGCACGCACGCACCACACACCACACACACACACACACACACACACACTCACACACACACACGCATGCCACTTTACACGTCTCATTAATGGTATCTAATGACAATAAGCATCACCTGACAATGTTTTGACCAAAACAAAAACGGCGGACAGTCAGCTTTTTTTTTCAATTTCTACTATTTTTTATCTTATTTGTATCTACTATGTTGCTCGTTGTTAGTAACCTGATCGCATAAATATAAAAATCAAAGATGTGTAGCCTGGAAGTGAAATGTCTTTTCCCTTCTATACTCTTTGGTCGTGATAATCGTTACGTTTTATTTTTTAGTTTCGCACAGGATAAATGAAGGGCCGTGGGCCCGTAGTGTTTAAGTTACGGCAGAATGGATTTATCAAAAGTGAAAAATGACAAAAAATTATACTTTTGTAGATTGTATTTTCGTGGTAAGCATTCAATGTAATAGTCAATACTATTTAAGCTTACCGTTGCATGTTATGAAAGTTTTATTTAATGTTGAATAGATGCAACAGAGCAAAGGATACGGATCGATAAACGCAGTGGACTTGAGCATGTCAGATGTGGAGTGGTTAGAAAGAGTTGAATTGATGTGCAACATGACAGAGGATGGCATCTCAATAGTGAACCGAGGGATGGTTCAGGAAGTGAAAACACACACAAGAAATAATGGAGAAGGTGTTTGTTAGGCCCGGGAATGCCATAACTGTTTCGGTACTCGTAGATGGCATCAGTGACCACGATATTCTGGTGGTGGAAAACGGAATTGGAAGGCTGATTATAGAAGATCCTAGGGCTAGTACACACACGGGAAACAAGGAGGCAGAAGACTTCTTAAGGATAGCTTGGAGCAGTGGGCGAATGTAGAAAGTGTAGACAGCTCATAGAATCAATTGTGAGGAATTGTGAGAATGTTGGAGAAATTTGTCCCGAAAAATATAAATACTATGGGTGATCCTCTGCACTATGGATAGGAAATATAGAAGGATAAGAGAAAGTGTAGATGCTAGCATGGTGGAAAAATACAGGATTTTGCAGTAGTAGGTATTGTATGAAATAGTTGGGGAGGGAACTAGGAAAGTTTGATTAAGCAGACAAGGAATGAATACATACTGAGGTTTATTAGGAAGGTTAAAGGACGAGGGTTGTATCGAAGTGTTGAATAGTAAGGAGGGTTTGAGTGCAACACTAGGGAAAAGCTTACTTACTGCAAACCCAGTACTTGCGAGTGTTTGAGGAACAAGATGATTGGCAAAGGGAAGGTGATGTGAGAAGTAGGATATACAGAAAGCTCAGGATAAGGGAGAATGTTTTAGCTAAAGTGTAACCCTTCCAACCACCCTCTTCATTTACCATCCTGGTTATCCTGACTAGCCATTCAACTTTCCTTGTGTGCTTCAATGAGCTCCGCTCCATTTCTTTCATCAGCACTGGTGGCGTATAGTTTCCTTCTTCCTCATCCTGCCCCTGTCTTCACCACCCTTCATCCACTTGCTGCCCCATCTTGCTGCCCTTCTCTGCACCTTTTCCAGTTCTTGCACCTTCACCTTCGGGTCCCATACTGCTGCAGCATATACTAACATTGGCCGTACCATTGTGCCATACAACTTCTCCTTCACCTCACAGCTGACTCCCTTCATCACCCTTCCCAGCATACCCAGAGCCCTTCTGCCATTTGCAACCACCCTCTCTACCAGTTTTTTCCATCTGAGTTCTCCCTGCAGTACAATCCCTAGATACTTATATTCTGCTGCTTCTTCTATCTCTTATCCCTCTCATCTGTACATGTCCCTGCTTATCAACTTCTTCCTTGTGAACCTCACTACATTAGTTTTTCTTACATTTATCTTCATTTTATTTTTCCTGGTCCACAACCATATCTTCTCAATGTCTGCTTGCAAATTTCCGCCCTCCTCTTCCACTTCAGCATACACAACACAATGGTCTGCAAACAATCTTATTTTTCCCCGTATCCCCAAACCCTTGTCATTTACCATTATAGTAAATAACAAAGGACCCAGCACGCTTCCCTGTGGTACCCCTGACGTAACCTCTTCTTCCTCCGATATTGCCTCCCCCCACTTTCACCCTCTGCCTTCACCCCCTGAGGAATTCCCCTATCCATTCCACTACCCTCCTGTCTGGTATCAGTGCCTCCACTTTCCTCATCAATGTCCCATGAGGCACCTTATCAAATGCCTTCTCAAAATCTATGAGGAGGCGTCCACCTACTTCCCCTCATCAACTACCTGCACCAGCAGATCCTCTAATAACCCAGCCAGCTGAGTCTCGCATGAGTAACCCTTCCTAAAACCATGCTGGGATTCGTCATAACCCTAACCACATACTGCACCACCAGCCTCTCCATTACTTTTTCTGTACTTGATGTGAGACTCACAGGTCTGAAGCTGCCACGCCTCCCTCTATCCTCTCCCTGCTTGTGTATAGGTACCACCATAGCATCCTTCCATCTTGTAACTTACCCTCTCCTAAGGACATTTTAAACAGCACTTCTAAATATTTTGCCAACTCCTTGCCACCAAACTTTAGTGCTGCATTTCCTATCCCATCTGGTCCCCCTGCCATTACTGCTCTTGAAACCGCTAATTACCTTTTATAGCTCCCACTCCCTCATCTTAAACTCACTAAACGCCCCTCGAACCCTGTTTGCCCGCCTATGCCAATCCTCCTTTGCCTCAAACACTGACAAGTACTGTCCTTGCAGCATCTCCTATTTTTCTTGGTCATTTGTCGAATGCCTACCATCTCTTCCTGTTAGCAGAGGGATCCCGTCCTCTCCTCCCCTTAACCTTCTAACATACCTAAACAATTTCTCCCATTCATTGCCTTCTTTCACCATGTTCTCCAGAAATACATTCTTTGCCTGTATGATCTTCCTTTCAAGCTCCCTACCCATTTGTTTCATCATTTCCTTAGATCTTATATCCCTTCATTTCTCCACTTGGCATGTAATTTTCTGCACTTCCTCTTCATTTTCAAAATTTCCTGTCAATAATATGGCGGATCGCTCCCTGTCCGTAACTTTTTCATTGGCACAAATTTCTCCAACATAACCTCCATTAATCTTCTAAACTCCCTCCACAACCCCTCTACACCCTCCTCCACAGACCAATTTTTAAACCTGTCATTCAGGAATATTTCTGCTTCCTCTTGTCTCCTCTCCCATACTGCCACACCAACCATTATAACATTCTCTCTTCCCTCATCCTGCCAATCCCAATTTCCACAACCGGCATATGATGATCTCTTATACCATCCAATACTATTGCACCAACTACAGCATTCCTAGGTTTGACCAACACCATATCCAGCACTGACCCAACACCCTCCTCATTCCATCCCGTAGGTGTTTGTACTACTTGGACTAATCCTCTGTTGACTAACTGTGCTGCCATTCTCTGCATCATGCTATCCATTCCTTCTGCACCCTCTACCCATTTCACCCCTGGCATATTCAAATCCCCTGATACAACAACCCACTGCCTGTCCTTTAGTCTATCGACCCTCTCCTTGATCATCTCAATTGCCTGCCATTCCCCTGTCCTGGTGGTCTATACGCTGACAGCAAAGTAATACTTCTATTACTACTACCACTCAATTTAATTTCCATTACCTCGACATCCTCACTAACCCATTCTACCGCCCCTTTTAGCCCTTTCCTTACACACACCATTATTCCTCCTCCTCTCCCATCCGTGTCTCTTCTGAAGATGGTGAACTTATCCTGCCTACATTCAATGTCCAGTACTTCCTCAGTCAACCAAGTCTCCACATTACCACTATATCCGCCCCATATCCTTCAACCTTTCCCCAGAAGCCCTCCAGCTTGTTGTACACACTCCTACAGTTCACCACCATTATCTTTATACTAGTACTCTGCTTTACCATCCTACATTGCTTACCTCCTATCTCCACCCCTGCAGCCTCATTAATGCTATCTTCTCCATTTCTCTCCCCTTCCATTTCCTTGCTTCTAACTGATTGCTATTTCAACAACTGCTGCTCTGCCCTGACCCTCTCCATGCAGCCAGCTACTTCTCTACCTAGCAGATCACCTAGAATCCTCTTTCCCAGCTCTGTCAGGTGAACCTGGTCCCTCCCTACACTTTCCCAGCTTACCCATTTCCTTCTGTCTATAAATGTAGCCCCCAAATCCCTACACACCCTCTCGTATACCTCACTCGCAGCCACTGCCTTCTTATAGGATACTCATAAGTCACTTCCAATTGGGAATGGACTATATGTATGAATACATGAACACTTAACAAAAATGGATTTGTTCAAATTTTTTGTTTACTTTAATCACACGTTACTTATTTCCAAATCATGTGAATCTGTATGTTTTTAATATTTAAAAATGAAAAATGAAGATTTTACGTTAACCCAGGTAATTCATTTACAATAATTATTCTGTTATAGTATATGTGCATACTCGCACTGCATGATGTTAAATTTTGAGTGTTAGAAAGTAAGAGAGCATTAATTATAGTGATGCTGCTGTGGTGGGAAAGGAGAAAGTTAAAATTTACAAAGCCTCTGTTATATGTATTCTAAGCGGTAGTGTTTCTATATCAATACTTACATTTATTTCAAACAGAAAATTGTCTTGCTGCTTACATTTACACAATCATTACATTTTACTAATGTTTTCAGCATCTTCTTCAGCCTCTGCCATTACCTGTAGCAACCTGATTTTGTAACTCGGCTTGTACCAAAACTTGCACAAAATAATTCAATGTCGTCTTTTGGTTTGTTGAGCTTGTTTACAATTAATTGTCCAAAGTCATCTGGTGCTGTTACTTTGGAGGATTGATTCCTCTTCTTCCCCACACTCCGATTTGAAGATGTACACAAAACACTGGAAACAGTGGAGGGCGAAGCACTACCGCTTTTTTGCTAAAGTGCTACTTTCATCACCCATTAAAATATGTTTGTGTTGCAGTATTTCGTCCACCAGAGATTCTTTATTTTCCATACCCATTTGTGATGAGTTGCTTTCATGCTGAGATAAATTCATGAAGTTCTCCTCTTGCGCCAGTGTGTCATCCAAGACGCGCATAGTATCTGTATGTTTCCATTTCTTCTTGGTCTTTGCGCCTTGCCCACTGTTTTCATCAACCTCTTATCTCTCAGGTATGAATCTCTCAAATGCCTCCACTTTGTTTTGCAAAATGAGGCTGTAAAAGAAAAAAAAAAACAATATGTAGTAATCTTGTGACACCATTTTTCCTCGCATATTTTTATAAATTAATGATATTAAATTTGCTAACATTAACTCATTACTTTCCGTTGACCAAAAACAAAACACCACTTTCATTAAACCAACTCATCAAACATGTAATTTTTAAACTGCTTTAACAAATATAAACTTATTCTTGCATACAACTAATAATTCTTAATTATAATTGAGGCACTGGTATGTAAATATTTACCATAAAACCATTTTCGGGAACATTTTAAACACTTACCATTAATATTTTCCTCTTGAAATTCATTTGCAATTTCAAGCCATGCCTTATCTTTTTTGGTGATTTTTTAAATTCTTTAGTTCGAATGTCATAAAGTTTGCTATAATTTTGAACTTTACAATTAAGAATTTTTTTTCTGAGAAACTTTCCATTGTGAGTGCAATGTGCACGACAACAGATATTTTGAAATACCGTAAAACACTTTTTTTTTTCCAACCGAGCAAAATTTACCAAGTTTAGGGAAATTCAAAAGAATTTTAGTTTTTAAATTCCCAGAGCAGGTCCGACAAAAATAAAAAATAGAATATATGTTTTTCGGGGCGTCGAGGCCGTGATTTCGTCAGGCCGATGTCACAGTGACCTTGCTTTTCATTGGCAGCTGCTCAAATCTCGTCGTGTTGTATTCATTGGGGCATTGTGATTCCATCTTAAGTTTCTGGAGTACATACAATGAAGGTGGACAGAAAAGAATAAAATGAAGATTAATGTTTGAAAAACAAATATTGTAATGTTCACTAGAAAAAGTGCACAATATGAAGGTAGGTTACGTATAACTGGCAAGGACAGGAGTTAGGGAAAACTTCAGAGTATAAGTAAACTGAGGTGGTGATTTATGGTGAAGTAAGTAGAAAGAGTGGTATCGAAGCAAAGAAGGGCTTTGGGAATGCTGTGTAGTGTCTTGAAAGTGGTTAGTAGGAGGGTGAAGGAGAATGATTATAAAGCTTTAATTAGGCAGATAATAGAATGTGCAGCCACAGTATAGGACCCATATGTGGAAGAGGAGGTATGGGAGCTGGAGAAGAATTTCAGCGAGGTGGTTTAAGGGTAAATGGAGAAGGCAGAGGTGAGAAGAGGCAGGCCAGGATGTACAGGGTGGTAAATTAAGTGGACAATTAGCCAAGGGGTTGTACAGGGGAAGATGTACAACCATGGAGGTAGGCGGAAAGGAGATAGTCCATGCTGGTGAGATCAGTGAGGGAGTGGAATGTGGTGCAGAGCCCATATGCAAGTTGAAAATAATAATAATTATTATTAATTATTGTTATTAAATACTTTGTGTGCTGATGTCATGTTGGCAAAAATTAATGGCGGGGCTATTAGGGAATGTAAATTAAATAAACCCTCATGTTTATACTAAATATAAACTTACAAGTAAAACATTCCTGTAATCATAAATAATAAGTAGCTGTATTTAGCTTGCAGTGCACAGTAGTAATCTCTTTTGTAAGATAATTGACCCTCACTACACAAGTTGTTCCATATTTTTTGGAAATTAACAGATGGATACACCAGTGGTGAATGTTCTAGTGTGTACCGGTGTACACCAATTGTGAAAGTTTCCGAACAACAGTTATTTTATATATTTTTTTGTTAGGAATGAAAAAGAATAAATCCATGCATGCAAAATAACTCGTAGCACAAAAAATCAGGTTAAAGAATGAGTATTTTATAACTAACATGCTCTTTGTTTTTAAAATACAGATTGAGTCTCACGTTTCGTGCAGTGTTTGTGCGCAGTTAAAGTTACACATTGTTTTCATTACAATTAAACTCAGCTGTGTGCCTTTTGTTTTTACTTTACAGTTCACAAGTACCTTATTTTATATAAGTATTTTCAAGGTTATGCTCGAAAATTCACCAGTTGATGCCCTGCTGCCATCCACCATATGTCATTTCAGTTTGTTTGAACTGATGAATAGGCCTACATGTGTTCAGGTAGTTTGTTAATCTTCTGCTTTTCTGCTAGCTTGTGTTTCCAGAAGCAATTTTTTGTATGATGTTCAGGTGGTAATAGCAGTTGCTATTCTGACATACGAAGCAGATATATCTGCTCTTGCTCACTGAGGTATACAGCAGAAATAGTAGAATAAGCAAAAGGACTGCCAAATTGAAATTACATAAACAAAGAGTTTTGAGAGTTGTGAATGTACAAATTAGATCCTTTAAGAAGTGCAGAGGGATATGCTCTTAGACAGTCTCAGTTGGCCCAAAGAGCGCTCTCTCGTGCTCTTGCAACCACGTCAATTACAGCAGAGAGAATGCTCTCTGGTCGTCTCAATTCATCTGAGAGAGTGCGAAAGAGCGAAAGCATATAGAGAGCACAAAGTTGTATGCTCGCTGGCACTCTCTTGCACTCTGACCACGTGGCCTATTTGTTGACATTATTTCCATTTTTGAATAAGGTTACAGTAGCTTTCTGGGCCAAAACCATATCACAAGTTAACTGTAAGTGAATAACTTCAACTGTTGTAGTCAATAAAATAACTTAACACATACCAGTATTTATAAAAATAATAAGGATTTCTAACATCTCATATTTTTTGTCGCTTTACTGCAAAATGAGAGTAATACCTATATAAAACAAAAATAATCTACGCTAATAATTAGGTGATTCTGGTAGTGCTATAATTATTCGTGAGTTATTTTAGACACATATAGCCAAAATTATTTGCAATAGCTATGACTGTTTTTAGCTTAACATTATTTCCCACTTTTGACATCAGCTGTCTGTGTGATGTCTAGGAGAAACGAGAAAGGGGTATTCTCAATTTCACAGAGGGACAGCGTGAGTGAGCGTAAAGATTGTGTGAAAGAGTGCTCTCTCGAAAGAGTATTCTTTAAATTGAGGCCCAGCCTTAGTATTGAAAATAATGAAGTCACATTTATATTCAAAAGTAAGGTATCCTGAGTATTTGCATTTTTATATACATTAACTGCACAGCATCAATAATCATTACTGCTATTCTCCTAAAGAGTATTTATTTTTTACATGCTAGTTTTCTGCTGTGTGCTACTTCACCACTCGTGAAAAATATCTCTTACTTTCAGATAGCTTAAATAATATACCACACAAATGTATTGATTCAACTGAACTATACCAAAACAGTAATTTCCAAACATCCAGTGTACATTGATTGTTACATCAAGGAATTTTCGAAAATGCAGATTGAAGTAGGTATGCACCTCAGTAGTGGTGTTGCTGATGCTGTCCCTCTGTGAGTTGGCCCAGAGAGTACTTTCTCATGCTCACACCCTTGTAGTTACATCACAGAAAACACACACTGGTCATTTAGCTTTTTTGGAATGTGGAGAATAAACATAATTCAGAGAACTGGACTGAATTAAATAAGGAATTAATTTCATTTAAACAAATAGTAACCAATTCATATGTCTCAAATTAGGGTGACAGAGGACATCTAGGCTTGTGAGATCTCTGCGACTAATCAGACTTGAAGCGCCGTGACTTCCAGACATTCAGGCACCAGGAGCAGAGGGGAAGTAGGGGAGGTAATAGTGATGCCACGCGCTGTGGAATTCCTCTTAGGAATGTGGGCATAAAAAAAATTGTAAAATTAAAACAAATTCAGAATATCTATTAGTGATTGAACTGAACCAAAGAAACATTCCTATGCATTATGACATGCTCGTGAGATAGTAGACACCAGTTTTCATTTAAATAATCTTTTACATTGGACAGACCCAGAATTTTTCTCACTGCAAGACATTAAAAGAGACAAAAACACACATCTCATAATGATTTGTATGAGCAGAAACCCTTAATATATGCAGGACAAAACACTTTTAACTTAAATTAATAAACCAACTACTTCACGACTACTGAAATTATACAGCCACCTGAAATAGCAATATGAAATTTTATTTAGTGAGAAAATGATTATTTGCAAGCAAAACCTCATATTCCAAGAAAATTATGACCATTAAGTTAATATCATTCGTAAAACATTACAATGCTGATCCCATTATTCATGTAACAATTGGAAAACTGAACTGACATTGAGGCATTACCCAGGCAAAATTAACCACTTGTTGTGCCACATCATCAAAGAACCAATTACATGTTAACTTTAATATGTTTAGCTCAAATTGAATGATGCAATTTTAGTACAGTCTTTGATGGTTTCCAAACTAGATCAATGATACGGTAAAACAACTAAATTCTTGATGACGGCCACTGGGTATATTAGGTTGTCCCCTCTGTATGTTGGTTTACTATAAGTCCGAAAATTTTAAAAGTTGACTCTTTATTCATACTTAATTTCAACAAGAATATTCAAAACATTAATATCACTTCAAAATTTGTCAAAAATTACTAAACACTTCAGGATCAATCCTAGCTGAGGTTGCGAAATGAAGGGATGTCAAATGGCATAGTTCTTACGTCCATCCCACTATGGAATTGGCTGCATCTTCCAGGTCACTACAAAGCTATAATTACAGTCAGGTCTTTTCTCAACTTGCCTGCTGTAGACACACTCTCCACACGCCATAACAAACCTAACTTAATCGGCGGACGTCAAAAATCTCCAACACCTCGACACTCTAGCTTAGGATGGTTCTTCCATTTTCATATTCAAAAGGAGAGTGTCTTCTCCGGGCTTCCACCCACGCTATGTAACAAGAATCTGAAGTCCCGGTGACATCCTTACCATGACGTTATATCGAAAATTCTGGTAATATAGTTAATTCTCCCAGGCCTAGCTTAGCCATGTACTCAGCTCAAATGCTTAGAGGACACGTAATTTCCAACACATTGATTTTATATAACTTCCTGTGATAGTTTGCAGCATAGTATCTGTTGCAGCAGGGCAGTATTTTGCAACATAGCATCAACTCACTATGCTACAAACAGAAGTTACACTCTGCATACACTTATGTTGGGTTCCGGCTAGTATTAGTCACGTCGAGGACACATTTGTTGGTACATTTGGTTACAATAGAAATAAGAACATAAAATTTCCATTATGGATTCTACTCAAATTATTCTTTGAAGGTCTAAAACAGTACAAGTATGTCGGTTTGACATTACCCGACACTCCTTTCTACTTCCAGCACACTCGCACACATGTACAGCGTCACAGTAGCAGTCACTACATGGTGCCTCGGCAGTTGAAAACAATTAAGAGGCAAAGAACTACTCCAACCTAATCAACATGTTGTCACTCTTGTTGTACAATTTAGTATGAATGATTCCTGGGCTCTCTGCCCACGACTCGGTGCATGCAGCTGCCTCCCTTCCACAATACAAATCTAAAAATACACATTTGGTCAGGGCTCGCGACCTCTTATTAGCTGAACATTACATCATGGTGCGCTCAAAATTACAAAAATGCTGATGGCATGGAAATCATGAAAAAAACTTAATCTCAAAAGTTGTCACCTCGCTCTGAAGTCTGGGAACCCGAAAGTGCCACGTAGTACAGATAAACTTGCAATACAGCCTCTCATTTTAGCTGATAAAGCCTGTACTTCTAAACCGTGGCATGAAGGGAAAAATTTGGATAAGTACACTCAGTGACAAATGAAACTGGGGAATTGAACAAAAAGTGAACCTGAAAAACAATTTAAAAAGTGATTCAAATATGTATAAATGCAACGCTATGATACCCTCCTTGATTTGGGGAAAATTTAAAAGAAATTTTCACCAAATCAAAACCTAACTTAAAAAGTATCAAAGCAGTAAACTACTGTGACCTTTTTTCTAGAAACACAACACCCAAACACCCTCTAAAACCTCAACACCTCACACAACAATGCACAAAGTCAAATTTACCTTTCACTGAAGCAGCCATAATTTCAATGGAGCAGTTACAAAACAACAAAACATCAGTATCTTAGTTACAAAAGCCTGAAATATAAACTTTCATCAATTGTACCGCTCAATAGAGTATAAAAAGTCATTCATGTATACAAATCACAGAAATCTCAACAATCATACAAAGGTAAGTAAACATGTACCAGTTATACTCAATGTGTTACAGAAAACATTTGGGTTTAGAAAAACATTGTCACCAGTATTTTACATATCATAATTTACAAAATTCAAGTTAACAATTAAATTCAATGTGTATGAGGTGTGAAACAAGAAAAAGTGTAAAGAATTGTGTGGACAACAATTAATGGAAACAGGTGTAATTCACATAGCACATATTATCTTGAAATTTTCAATACAGGACGACAAATGGCATATAACTGCACAAACCCTAAAACACTTTGTCACTCTCCATACATATTCCAATATAATAAACAGAAAACCCTTCTTGCAGATAAGCATCAACTTTACATTACTATTACACTAGGAAAATATCTGCAATCATTTTGATAAACAGTAATCCTTTCAAAAAACAAAATTATTATGCCCTGTAATGATCGTAACCTTAAAAAATTTGATCAACACAAATTGTGTTTCAACAAAAACAATTTAAAAAAAACCCTGTAAATTTGTTCATCCATCTAAGTGAGTGTGTAAAAAAATTTCCTAGGTTAGATGTCTCGGTATTATTGACCATATTTAAGTTACAAAATCATTGAATCAGCCTCACATTTAACTAGGGCATGGATCCAGGTCTGCCCCAAACATTATACAAAACCACTGCTACATTTACATTTAACACAAAAAACCTAGGTCAGTGTACACTCAAAAAAGGACACAAACCTCTACCACCCAACACACATTCTCAGAGCGAAGACCCAATGACACATACGCACACTGGAGCAATTCCTAAAAAACACTACACGTCCAACCTCATAAACACTTAACACAACACCTCAACTTACAACCATATCGAAATGGTAATATATATATATATATATATATATATATATATATATATATATATATATATATATATATATATATATATAATATAACCATGCTAAGTTTCACCTCGTTTCAAAATTATATTGGTTGAGAATTTTTTTATATTTTCAAAACATTTTTGAATACCACTAAGTTCTCGTCTATATACATTTTCAAAACAGATTGCAATTACACTGCTTGTATTAAAAATTTGTGCATGACAAATTCAAAATTTATCTTATTTGTGACACAGAAGTCACCAACTGTTTTAAGTATTGTCTCACAGCACACCTACCTTTATATTCAATTATACAGCATATGTACAGCAACACATTCACTTTAGCACCTAACCCTTCATCCAATTAAACAATACATTTTCAAACAACATAAACAAAGTTACAATAATAAGAAAAATGCAACAGAATTATACACTGTAAACAAGAGTTCTTAATTTAAGAACAATATAAACACTAACTTTACTTACATACCTTCATACGGCCTTGACATATTCACTCTCTGCTTTACATACATAACACTCAACATAATTCACATCATAACATGTCTCACAATTCTTTTATTAAAAATCTTCCTTACATTTACTGTTGTTTCATACTCACCCTCCCCCCCCCCCCCAAATCACTCTTCAAATCTACATAACACACACACACCTGAACGTAGGCAAACATCCTTGCTTCAAATATTAGTACTACCCTTAATGTGAGGTTGACCCTCCAATTACCAGTATGGTCACAAGTGGCATGTACCCACAAGTACTAAGGTACTGTTCAACAATAGTCATAACAACAAAAAGTTAACACAATCAGGACTACAATCGTCCTCTAACCCTGCTTTAAGTGCAGTGGCAAAATACCAGCAACTGCCAATTACATTATGATCGTCGGCAATGACACACTATAATAATAATAAAGAAAAGCTAATATATTTAGGACTACTACCGTCCTTCCAACACTGCTTTACCTGCATTGGCCAAGGAACCGGCAGCTGCCAACTACATGATTCATTATGAGTTATTGAGTAAATCATTTTTAATGTACCTTTATGTACCAACTGTAACACCTTAAAGAGTCTCAAACATTAAATTCACAAGAACACTCTCAACCTAAAACCATAGAAACTCTGTATTAATTATTACAGACACTAATTCACCCTAGACATTACCCTTTAAATTACCTACTTACTACTGAAAAATGGTGTTTCTTCCTTGAAAAAATCTGACACACGTGTGCATTTAAAAAAATATTAAAATTATTGGTCATACCCTTAAACATTTTAGTAAAAAAAATTTTTAGCATGTCCTTGTTTACCAATCTAATCCTCACTCCTTTGTGTGTTCAATTTGGTTCATTTCGTCTCATATTTAAATGTCACATCACTTTCGCATTCCAAACTCATGGATTTCTACCATTACATAACCTCACGCCTGGGTTTCACTTGTAAACAGTGTTCCAACCCAACCTACATAAATTACACTTTCAAAGACCTCACATTCCGTGAACTTGACACCAATAAAAATAAACTAAGGCAAAAGAAACATCTTAAAATTTAACGTGACATACACTAATAAATTGTCTTGCATCTTACCTTAACCTATATGGCAGACAGTCTGAATTGCTGCACCCTTCCTTCTCCGTCTCCTCCACAACCTTCTCCTCTCTCGCCTTACTTTTCCTCACTACCTTCCTTACATTCCCTGTCACAATTCTCCTCTTACCTACCGTTCATAATTACTCCCCCCCCCCCCTTTTTTTTTTCCCCCTCGCTCATTTTTGCCTTGCACGATGTGGCAATTGTTTCCATTTGGTAAACACAATTTCATTCTATACTGCCATGTACTCTTTCCACCAAACACTACACAGTTTCATTACTGGGTACCCCACAGACTCTCAGTACTTGCCTACTTCGTGTAAATTTGGCAACATCCCTTCTGATGTTGTCAACCTAATTTCTGAGTTTGCCAATCTAATTTCTGCCTTAAATTTCTGTGTCAGTTTCATTGAAATAAATCTATTTTCCCGCCATATCTGGAATTTACAAACTTTTATTGTATTTACTCTGACTCCGCAATCTGTATAACATTGCATTGATAACTCTGTTCAACTATTGTTACGTCTCAGCGATGTACTCTCATTTCTCACTCGAACCAATTCACTTACAACCTCAACTGCTTTGGTCTCCACTTCCTTTAAAATCTCTACATTTTCAATATTTATTACTACTGACTCATTCTCACACTCGGCACTCAACTCTACAATTTCACAAATATTAACCTCATCAATTACATTTACCTTGGGTGTGAAAAACTCTTGCCTCCTACATTCACGTATTACCTCCTCAGTTTCTCTAATTTGTTTTTAAAATTTACTTAATTCAGTTTTTTGCTCCTCAATTTAAGTTCCCTGTCGATTCAATCTACCTGATATTTCAGCACATTTATCTAACATTCGTTGAAATCTAAGGTCTTGTTTAGCAAAATGTTCTGATATTTGTTGGAATTGGATTTTAGACTTTTGCTCATCTTTTTTCATAAACTGAAAAATCATTTTCAGGTCAATCTGCTCCTTAGTCTTTACAATTATAATAAATACAAGGACAGATTACACAATCTTGATGTGTTGTTGCAGAACATACCTGTCAGAGAATTATTTATTCATTGACTACTGCTACCAGGTGTCTTAATAAATGGCCGAAGAGTATTGCCAATGTTACAAAAAATTACATATTTCCTATAGCTTGTAATGTTAATTAGTAGTAATTCCTGAATTCTGGTTTGCAATCACTTATTTCTATTGCATATCAGTTAATTAACTTCTGTGATTCTGCATACTGTTACATCTTTGGAAGAAAAACAGTGTGGCGTGAGTTCTAATCATTTTCAGTTCTATTGCATATTCAATGTGTTAAACAAGTTTTGAATTTGGTGGCAGAGTATGAAAATTACCCTTATCATTGACGACATATACATACTGTTCCAAATACGTTTTCCAGTGTCGCAAGGTAGTCTTTTTATTATTAGAATAATAACTTGGAATAGTAATAAATTTGTAAAATGAAACCAGTTAAAGATCAGACATTCAGTAGTAAAACATTGTTTTAATAAAGTTGAAACTATTTGACGTACCAGGATGGAAAAAAAAATTGCTGGCTGGGGGGGGGAGGTTGTTGAAGCTGGCTACATCCATAGCATGGGGCTTGTTCCAACTGCTGGCCGCCACTGGTTTATTCCATCCTTACTTTGCAACACTAAGAGTAAAATGTGATGATTAATGTTATGAATACTAATAAGTTAATTTTAGTGTGCATTGGAAAACTAAGAATTAATAATTTTGTTTCAGCGGGTTTTGCATGTCTCCCCTTTCTGTGGTTTGTGAACACTTTGTGGTTCTTCCCTGAGGCATTCAGAAAACCGTCATATGAAGAACAAAGCTTGATAAAAAAATGTGAGTAACACTTCTTAATGCATTTAAGTTTTGAGCACAAATTATGTAAAATTAAATACTTTACCGGAACTAATTTAATGGATTTCCTAATCATATACTGAATTTTTAATGTTTTTAAAAAGCAATTTATACATATTTCTGTAGGGCAATTAATACTTGTGTTCAAGATAATTATTTTGTAACCATTGACTTAATTATGAAATTATATAATTGAGCCTGTTCACATAAGTAAGTTTGTTGCAAGGTAATGAATTTTTGTGTATTAGGTTATAAAGTGGATATGTACGTAATATTTTTATGCACATTATACGATATTCTTTGCAAAGTATTACAGCACGGCATCAATGACTTGTGGGTGACTGCCGCGGACAAGTTTTTCTATTTTGTATTTGTACCTGCATATATTGTTCAACTACTAGACATTATCAGCTGTTACTCTTTCCTTGCAAGAAAAATTGTTAGTTTTCTCATGAGTACATATCAAAATCACAATTGTACTGTTTTAGAAATGTACAAGTAATGAAAACTAACTTATTTAGAGAAATGAGATAATTCACACTGAAAGAAGATGCCAATAACTACTTAAAGAAAACATCTATAAAATCATACAAGTAAATGTTATGTTTTTGCAATTTAAAAAAAAATTGCTGAAAATTAAGAAATACATATTTTTGACTTGTGACTACTGCCCCTGAATTTTTGTACAATAACTTTTGCTAAGCATAACATCATATTAAGGCAAGACCTTTTAGTTGCCCTTATTAAATTTTCTGAAATAATTTGGTTTACATATTTTATTTCTACATTACAAAAACAGTAAAATTCTCACTTTTACTTGTAATTTTGTGAAAATCATGTAGTCTAAACAAATTTTATGTGAGGAAAAATATGTGACATGTCTACGAGTTGAACTGTGTGTGGTACAATTATGAAATAGAAAAATTTATCTTGGCCAACACTCTTATTGTCGTTTAGACCTAACTTTCTTAAAACAAATTTTTTAGTGCAATACTTTATTTTTGCAATATTGGTGAAATGATTGCCCATTGCCGTACTATATGTTTAGTATAATTTTAAAGATATCACTGTTACTAATCTTATTCAAGCCTGCCACACAATAGTAGGTTAAATGAAACAATTTTCTACAACGAAAAAATATTTTACCTTGCAAAAGAAATTTACAAATGTCACTTTCCAATACTTTAAAATGTGATGTCCAAATAAAATTAAAAAGCATAGTCATAATATTTATTTGCCATTAAAAAATATAAATTTAATAGACTTTGTCATATTTGTCATCAAATAAAACCACTATTTGTTTCACCAATAAGCACTTATATAAATTATTCTAGGTCTATTTTATAAAATAGAGTAGTACACAACCAGTTAGTTTCCATACTCTTCAAATTCGTCAATTCTTTTATATATCGTGGTAGTTTATTACAAACTTCAATTATGACTTATTCAAAGTTAAAAACATGTATACATAATAAATAATACCAGTTTGTTAATTATATCCAATTTGTAAAACAAAGTCCTCCTTCCAGGACAGATGGCGGGGAGTAAGTGGAGGTACGAGAGCCTCCCTCACATTCTGGACCACACGTGTGCTCCCTTCGGCATTACCAGTTGTTCAATACATGATAGACTCTTATAATGAATACACTTGATACCACGTGAAAAATAAGGCTATATTCCGACAGGAGGCAAGATGAAGATAAAAATGATATTAAACGAGCACTTAAAATGAACATTATTGACTAAGGTGCCTCCCTAGTACCAAATACAATAGTGTCTAATACAGGATACCTGTTTACGAACAACACGGGTGAGTGTGTGAGCAGCAGCGAACTTAGCGGCTTAAGGTGGCAAACACCTGCGAACTTTGAATCTGTGTATATGCACAGTGGTCATAACGAGTGCAGTTGTGCACAAAATGCCGTATTCCTACGCAGTATTTTGTTTAGAACATTTTTCTTTTTATTTTATATTGTAGTTCAGGTGTCTTAATGCGTGTAAAATAGTTTGGATTTAAAAAAAAAGGTAGTATTTAATGGAGAAAATCTGGAATAACTATGATAACTGTAATATTTTTTGTGTAATGTTCTGGGCACATCTGAAGATCTGGAACACACCCTGATTAAACATGATTTGTTTTTAATTTTTGTACATGTGTGTATGATAAAGAAATGCATTAAAAATACATGCTTGTTTTTCCTCACTATGCCTAATACCTAACCTACAACACACATATATTTTTGACATACTGTTTTGTAACATTTATCGCAAATTAATTCTATTGTGTTGGTAATTTTTGTATAAGAATTTTATTCTAAAAACATTAGTGACCTCCCTCATTGCAAAAATTAAAAGTGACATAACCACATTTGTTGCTTTAGCAGGTATGAGTAGTCTCTCTAGCTAAATTCCGATTTAATGAGCATCTCTAGCATGCGAGTATCAAAAATTTAAAATGAACAAATAGCTTTAGTTCCCGTGCAGTAAAACATTTTTGGAAATTAGCTTCTTGAAAGATGCTGTTGTGCCGAATATGTATGTTATCCACGGGACTTTGAATTCCTAGACAGCAAGGGAAAATTAATCCTAAATATTTATCACTACCCTTTTTTTAAATCAAGGACACATATTAATACCATGTATTTTTGTTTTACTAGCCAGTGTTGGATCTAGGCATTTTTTTGTGGATGTTGTGGGGGGGGGGGGGGGGGGGGGGGGGGGGGGGGGGGGGGGTTTGGGTCTGCCCGCACCCCTTTTTTATTTTCAATTGTAAGGTAAGGTTTTTTTTTAGTAAAGTGTTTATACCAGAATGTGATGTCGAGTTTTGGAAATTTATGTTTCATGTGTCGTATGTGCTGGAAATAACGAGTAAAAATATTACAAAGATATTTGTGAGTGGAAAAGCAAATCCGAAAATGGAATAAATTTTGCAGAGCTAATTGTGTAACTGAAGCAATTATACACAATGCAAATGCTATCTGCCATGGTAATTCAGTGAATGTGAATCACTAATATCATTAAAACTATATGAAACATAAGCAATTCCTAATCTAAAATGCACAATGGTAAATGTAAACAAATGTTTCGCCACCTCAAGCCGGCAGAGCGCAGGGCAATTGCTTTTCGCACAAAAAGTCACCAGCTGTCCGGTATTAGTCTCTTTAGTATTTACTAGTACAGTGTACTGTCATAAGAACTATTACAGAGGCTTATGTATTTAATGGAACAGTATCCATGAAATCCAATCAGATGACAGCCTTAATATAAATTAATGTTTGTTCCATTTACCTTGCATTTTTTCTGTTGTAATAAACATGACCACAAGATACTGTGTCCATAATTCAAACATAATCATGATTTCAAAATTTTCTAACAACTTGTACATTTTTATAATAAGTATCATATATGACACTTATGAAAACTAACCAGGTGAACCTGATCTGGTTAAAAGTTTAACACTGCTCGTATGGAAACTTGGTCTAGTAAAGTTTACCTGTGTTCAAAAACACTTTTGAGTTAACTCAATCCTTACTCAATCAAAACTAAGTTAACCCTGCTAGACCTTAGGGTTAACTACCGCCAGCAGATGGCAAACTTAAAATAGTGCAAAAATAAGTAAAACACAAAAATGTTGTTTTGCCATAGTGTGCGCACACTAGAAATTGTCAAAAAATATTGTATTATAGTTTTATATCAATGAAGGATGTGTTTTTCAAGTAATATCACCAGACTACTGTTTGAGTAATAAATGTAAATAAATTATTAAATATATGAAATGAGTAAAAACATTATTATTGCTGCCATTAAACTTTTAGTTGTCATTCAGCACAAAATTTAACAAATTAAAAAGATATTCCAGCCCTTAAAGTCTACCATCATACAACCCTGAATTTCATTTGCATATGTGATAAATTGACAATGATCAAGTTAACCTGATCACATGATCCAAGTTAATGTAGTTTACACAACTAGGTTAGTTTACATATATGGCCTGAGCTTTTAAAACTTAACAATGCTTTTTAAAGAATTTTCTTTATGTAGTGAACAATACTGAATCAATGGTATTGATGAATTGTACAATTAAATCAACCCATCCCTGTTGTCAACAAAAAGAAATAGAGTGAACTAGTTAGAAAACTGATCTATCAGAGTTTAATTGTGTTTGGAAAGTACTGAATTAACCAGGTCCTCTTCTCAATCAATTCTGGGCTGACACTGCTAAAGTCCAGAGTAAACGGGCGTGTGAAATGGCATCAAATTATGTAAACATTGCAGCATACAACAAACAGTATTAATTTTTCTTGGAGAATATTCTAACAAGGTAAAAAAAATTATGGTTGTATAAAAAGTGACATGTATAATACATATTGTTATGATGGTTTGATTGGACGGTGTCCATTGCCAACCATGAGACTTAATATAAATCTCACACACAGAACTCAGCAAGACAAAAATGGAAAAACCTTTTTACAACACAGCAGACAGATAATTAGGAAAAGCTGTTTCCTTGTCATTAGAAAATAAATATGTATATAATGAAAACGACAAAAAGACGGACGAACAACTTATTATTACAAAACAGGACAGAAGCAAATGAAGAGATAACATGATGAAGAAAGCGAAAGCACCACACAATGTGCTGTGTCCACTGATACCACATCAGTGGACACAGCAAAACAATGAAAAACTAAAAAAACGCACATAAAAAAGAAAAAAACCTCGAAGAACACAGAAACCACAAAAATAACCAGTGAAAAGAATAGTTAAACCAACAGACGACACTGAATGATGAAAAAATAACACGAAAAATAATTTAGACTTCATAATGTTTCAGGGCCTGGAATCTGTCCCCTTCTTCAGGTGAGGCACTGGAGAACAATTCATTTGTATTGTAAGATAGTAATACATGCTTTATGTGTGTGTGTATATATGTATATATATGTGTGTGTGTGTGTGTGTGTGTGTGTGTGTGTGTTAAATAGAATTTGTGTATTGTATGTCCCATGCCTGTATCTGCCTGGTGACGGTGCAATACATACATAATCCTGAGGCCATGCTCTTTACATTTTGAACTGCGTGTGGTTAACTGGCATTTTGGGTAAACAACTTGCAACCTTGTACAATCACCTTGTTTACTGTGGATACTGTGTGGTGACAGGGTCAAAACCATCAATGGTGACATGTGTCTAAATTACAATACCATTACAGTATAGATAGAAAATAGGCCGATAGGCTACTAAAAAATATATAAAGGACGGGAATCCAAGTATTCACAGCTGGCTTAGCCAGCAGAACGTTGCAACCGCGTGAAAAAACTGTTGCCCTACTTTGTGTGTGTGCCTATCGACAATTACTAGACTGTGAGTACTTGGATTTCTGTCCTTTATATATTTTTACCATTGCAGTGTATTTAATTAATAATCACTAGTTTTATTTCTTTTTTTGTTATCTCATAGAGAGATAAAGAACGTGTTATTTTTTATTTCACATGCTACAAATTGGTATTGTATTCTGTTGAGTATATTTTCAACTCCATAACAACTCATTGTTAGCTATCCTGTGACTCTGTATGCTTGTAACTTTTGCCTCCTACCCACTTCCCCCCCCCCCCCCCCCCCACAGATTTTGAACAAAGGTTTTTGTTGCAGATGTGATTCTATCTGGAATTGGTGCGACATTGTGGCTTGCTGCTCTCATAACATGGATTGTGATATTCCAGACCCATCGGGTTGCGTGGGGTGAAACTGCTGACTATATGTCTTTCATCATTCCAACTGGCAAAATTCCTATAGTCTTTATATTAATATTTATATATATATAATATATATATATATATATATATATATATATATATATATATATATATATATATATATATATATATATATATACATATACACCGAGCATTATGTATTGGTTGTTTCTCACTGCACACAGGGAAGTGAAGGAAGATGTATGATTAAAAACATTTTGTTCCTATATTTAAAACATGAATATTATAATTGTTAAATTGCATTGTATACTTTGTTGACTAACAAAAAAAAAATGGAATTTTACATAGACAAAAAATTAACATTAACAATAGTGTTTGGTATGATTAATACAGCTTCTATTTTCAACCATTTGTACAATTACAAATAAATTTTTATAGATTTTGAGACTATCGGAAACTTATTTAATGTTCATTTGCAATTGTGAGAGAGTGAAAAGCCACGATTATGTACATTACAGTAGACGCTCTATGTACCAAAAACACATGTACTGATAAACCGTGTCGATAGTTAATTTTTAGCAGTCTTGGCAAAATTCCTACATAAATTATGGTAAAACTACCCGCTTTTATCGTTTATAGAATATTATATTGATCGAAATATCTTTCTCGGTTCCATCATCTAAGATTTCCTCAACTATCAATTTTAAGCAAACATATAACTTAATGTGAAATACGCCGTACATGCTACTCTGCAGCACGGTGAGATCCTGGCTTGCTACCTCCCCTTACACGCCTGTCGAGAGGGTGACCGCGCTTCTCTATCTTTCTTTCCACTTTCTGTCTATCAGCCTTCCTCCCTGATGCTTTCGAGAAGAAAAGCTGTTGTCCAGTAAAAAAAAAATGCACCCTCTTTCGGCCACGCGTGCTTGCTTCCATCCTTACACACCAGGTCGCAGAGTAAGTTAAGTGTACCTGGCGATCGTACGAATTTTATCAATATTATCCATCACTAGTATTTCAAAGCAAATGGTTTCACGTTAAATTGCTACGCAACACATGTCAAGAAAATGTTTTCTTTTGTGATTGAAGGTTGTTTTCCTGTAGAGTTGGTGTTTGATTGTATCTGGCAAAAAATCTTGATTTTAAAACAAAATATTATAAACAAAGTGAACCTCTGTTTTCCCGGAGAGAGGGAGAAATTACCCGGCGAACTACACCTGTCTTTGTGGGTTAGGTTTGAGGAGGGGAGAGGAAGAGTTATCACTTGGGGAAAAGTTAAAAGGAGAATAATTAAATTTAATGTTAAAAACAATAACGCTGAATGTTCAACTACCTCCACCACCAGGCTGTTAATAAAAACCAACACCAAGTAAGATGAACAACGAGGGGGTTGCCTGGATACCCCTAGATTCAATAAAAAAGATCCACAGGCTCATGCTGTACCAAAGTATTGCACAAAAGAGATAATCAGTAAAGGGAAAAGGAGTGGATGGTAATAAGGGGGAGGGATGGTAAAAGCTCAGAGGGGCACAAGTGAGAGGATAGGGGACCTTTTCATGACTTCGGGACAGACGGCCTGGGTAATGGCACTAACAAAAATCTATTCTCATTAACAAGTGCCAAAAAATATATATTAGTTAATAACTATAAGTTCATTCCCCATTGGAAGCAACTTTCTCGGAGCCCTGCTAAATATCTACTTGCAGGGCCGTTTCGTATCCTTCCGCCAAATGTAAACAGACATTGCCATGTGACTGCTATGCAGCATCTGTCAAAATCAATGTTTACATGCCATTGTGAGAGTACGTGTGTTCGTATACTTTCGTTACACCTAAAAATAAACATTGAAATGCGACTTCCACTTTTATACCTGTCAAATTTGTTGTTTACTGTTTACAGCTTTTCAAAGAATTCTGTCATATTCCAAAAGCCATTCCATACGAATATTCACAGATTAGGCCTCTAACATTATTTAAGTCAGCTTTACGTTTTAAAAATGCCTCAATTGACGACCGTTCTTACAGTTATTTTACATTAAGGTATTTGTTTTCCACTGCATAGTTCAATACATGTAATGCACGTTAGTGTTTTGTCATGACTGTGTTTAACACTGTTACAACTGCGAGGTAAAGGACTGTACTAATTGTAATTATTTTGTTATTGGTATGTGTTGGGTCATTTCTGTAAAAGGGCGGCCTCAGTTGGAATAAACATTAAAACGAAGGAACAACCAGTGAAACAGGCACATTAATTTCAAGCACGCGACTCGTGTTGCTCATTTTTGTCACACAAACTTTAAAAGATAGCAGTGAACATGCACAAAAATAAGCCTACGATAACTTTTACTCAGCTCAAATTTCTATGTATTGCTATTTACTGTTTATTAGGTTTATTGAAATTTTTCAGTCTGGGCTTAGTATTTTTCTTTTGGGATTGTGGCAAATTACGTTACACTACTGTGTTTCAAACCCCTTAGGGCAAAGGAACAACGCGTTGCGATAAATAAACAGACCTGGATGTAAATAAATAATTTTGTCATAAAAACAATTCACATTTAAAACGTATAAATAGTGCTAATTAAATATTTGAAATCATGCACACACAGGGTCAGTGTATTGACCACGATGCACAAAGGCATGCCATTTCACAGACACAATGATTAACGTAACACATGTCACAGTATATTTATTACTGCCGTGGAAACACAGATTTATCACAACATCGTAACTTGTCTAGGTAGGTTTAAAAAAAACAACGTTTACAAATGTGATGTATTAATTTTAAGTATTTTTCTGGATAATAATAATATACGTTTTGTTTGACAAAACGCGACATGCTGTGTCATGGCTCGCCATGGCTGCCAACTTCACTAGGTAACTGCCCCGCCATCATATCTAAATATATTAAAAGACGTATTCAAACATTAAAATATCTTTTCAGTTGTAAATTACAAATTCAAGAATCATTGTTTTGCTGTAATAAGTATGAAATACGATACAATTGAAAACATTTATAATTTCCTTGCATATTAGCGAAATGAAATTTTCCAAGTGTAAAAGAGACTAAGAAAGAGAGAGAGTGTGACAAGCCTCGCCAGCAGACATTTTTTCAATTGCTTTCTCGCTCGATGAAACAATACCGTACCATTAGGCCTACTCACAATATTTTCCGCTGTTATTTTAAACTGTAAAAAAGAGATATGTTGCCATCGGTGTTACTTAAATTAATAAATATTTCGATAGGCACCGTTTAAATGAGGTTAAAATAATATTTTAACTGTGAACTATTTCTTACCAGTCGTTGCCAACACGTCGGTGCACTAACTGTTGTTAAGTTATATTTAAAAAAGAAATACTTATTACAAGTTATAGAATATATTAAAGTAAAGGTTCATTTATTCGATAATACAGTACTCTAAAGTTAACCACAGTGTTATATATTTGTGGAATACAGGTTATTGAAAAAATAGGTGACATGTTATGCCTAGAGTGTTTTTTCAAAGGTTTATTTTTCATATGTTGCTTCCAATCGAAAATGGACTATAGTTACTATTTCACAAGATCAAATATTTATTGAATTAAATTTATTGAACTAAATAACTTAATTTGCCTTTCAAGCAATTGCATTGAATAAGCTTTCAAGTCTCCTATAAAAGAAACTATCACAAATTTTTAATGAAATTAATTTTTAAAATGCCAAAAGTAAATTTGTATAAGTATCTATGACTCGTGCACGGCACAAAATCAATTGGTTTAACTTTATAAGTACACGAGTAGGTAAGTATCATTAAATGAATAGATACTGAATTATTGAAAAAAATTACTAATTATAACGTAATAGTTCATAAAAAATGCAAATTATTTAGAATTATATATTTATCAATAATTTATAAACTTTATACGGCGTGTTTTTAATCGGGGCTACAGGTTGACCTCGAATGATACTCTAAATAGTTAAATACTGTGCGCGCTCTGCCCTCTATCTCGAAAATGGTTCAAGATATAAAAAAAATGTTTAAACAAAAGTTGTAGAGAATTTAATCCTCTACAATATTTATAATAAATACAAATAGCATAAAACCCATAGGAAACGAGATATTTGCAATACATGTGTAAAAAATCGATTCTTTGACCTTGAAATATCTGTGGTCGCGGACACCCTACGGTAGGTAGGTTTTGAGACAAGTTTTAGGGTGTCAAAATAAAGGTTTATACAAGTTTATAGCTGACTATCTCTCATTCCGAGATTCTTGCCCTCATTTGACTAATATTCCTGGACTATAATGTAATTTGGGGTTGTTGACGAAATCAGTGAATTTGCGAATCCATTTTCAGAGTGCCGTGAAACTTCGTAAAATAAAGTGTTTAATGTGTAACATTTGCAAAGAAAAAATTTCATATTTTAATTATTCATGTGAGAAAAAAAAAAGCCTGTCTCACTGAAAGTTGGGGTCAACACAATTGCCCTCTTTTAGCCATGTCTCTGATAATGGTCTATAATCTGCATTTCATTCACTCACACTACAAGTGACCAGACACACTTCCTAAACATACCTTCCTTATTTATCTGTTCACTCATGTGATTAGCAAGGAGATACAATTGGCTGACGACATAAAAGTCTTGCAAGTTTCAGTAAAAATGGAGCTTTACTTTACCTCTATTTACAAAAACATTTTTGTATCTGTTTATATTTTCTTACAACCATTCACTCTCACTAGGTAGATTATTATTATTTTACTCTTGGACCCTCATGCTTCATTGCCTAGTTCTGGGCTGCTTGTCACCCTGTTACCTTGGACCTAGACAGTAGTGAAGCTGTCAAGTGTTGTTTCTAGCATATGTGAACAATTTACTTGCAAACAGTTTAATTATCCCATTCCATTGATCATTTTTTACTTCTAAATTTGAGAACAGAATCGGACCATACAAATGCATTACTGTATTGCCAGAATGAGCATTTTTCCCTTTGCTGTCTGTAGATGCTATGCTAGGATTACAATAAGTACTTTGCCCCAATACTTACCGATGCCATCATGGTGGTTTTTGCCTGATGTTTTCCTGAATTTGAAGCATTTGTTATGCCCAACCACTATGAATGCATTATCAATGAAATTAAGAAAATAATTTGGTAATTACACTGCATGATATAATGAATAGGTTCTGAAAAATTTGGGCTCTCTACGTGCTAAATGAAAATAAAGAAAAAAAAAAAAAAGGCAATAAATGTTAAATAGTGTGTAACAAAGTATTGGCTAGTGAAATTGACAAGATCCAGACATTGTAACAGAGAAGTGAACATGTGAACCTATTTCAGTCTGAAACACTTGCATTATGTGTGCATGATGAAAGAAGACATTAGATAATGCACTCAAACAATTAAGATTTTTACACATTTTTTTGCTTACGGGTGTATACTCAACATTCCGATTTCTAGTGCTGCAGTAATTTCTTTTGTGTGTTTCGTACAAAGGAAAACCAGCAAAAGGTAACAGATTGTGGTGAACAATTTTTCCGAACAACTCTGCTAAATATCCTGTGTTAATTATATTGTGCATACATCACACAAATGCACATTAAAAATACATCTCTCAAAGGAGGTTAGTTAAGATACATTTATTCTGTTATATTTTTTATATGCACAAGGCAGATAAAAGCCTTTGTCTAGTTATAACATGCAGTATGTCAATGGGGAAGAATTGGAAAATAAACTTCCTAGAAGTTTATCAAACTATATAAAAAAAATTGGTTAAATATCTAAAGGTTTTGCTCCTTTATAGAAGTTAGATTGGAAGAAAAAAAAGAACCACTATAAAAACCATCAATTTAATGTCTCGGTAAGTAGTGTTAGTAGTCTCATTCAAGTTAGCATTAATAGACTAATGTTAATATTCTCAATCAAGTCGGCATTAATAAGTGCTCAGTTTAAAATTGTGTGGAATTCATTTAGGTTTTCAAAAACTATAATGAAATGACATTTATGCCCCCTCGTGAAGTTGAGCAAGGTTGATGGCTTGTGTTTGTATCAGTTGTAATACACCCATTTTAAGCTTTTCCAGAATTTTTACATGTGGATAAAATGGCAGAGGTCAATGTGTTTTCTCAGGGTCCTCCCATTCCCCCACCTAATCTATGTTTCAGACTCCTTGGTATGATTGATAGGTGTATCCCTAGGACAGTGCTACTAGCCCCACTTAGAGCCTTACATTCATGCTGACGTCTGAAAATGTATATTTACATCCACAACACATCTGCTTTCTTAACCATAGTGACATGCTACCAATGAAACACTGGATTGTAGGCCTACTCATTAACACAATGCACCACTAAGCTGACATGTTACCAGTTAAAAGACATGCAGGTTGTTGTGGTAAGCTAGTTAGTTAAAGAAGGAAATGTAATGATACGAAACATTTAAGAAATAAAACAAAACGAATTATATAAAATAACCAACACATATTTGAAGGAAAAAAAAAAAAAAAAAAAGAAACTTTATTAATGAAATCAACAATCTATTACAGCATACATAAACACTCACAACATAGCTTATTATACAGTTAATTTTGCCCTTCTATCTGAAGTTTCTACATATTCAGCATCAACGCAACTGTGCTTGTGCTCACACCGATTGTTCTCTTATAAACTGTCCGAAGTCAAACCAAAAGACCACTTAATTTGCCTTTCAATGAATTGCTTTCAAGTCTCGACAAGAAAATTTATCACAAAATTCTTAAAAGTACCTATCTGCCATGCATGACACGAAAATAATTGGTTAAACCACAATAATTTTTTTTATATTATGTATTTGCAATTTGTTTTTAAAAAATATGCATCCTTATTTCATAAAAACCTCCGAATATGTGCACACAACTCTATTATTATGAGATTACTTCCATTTATATTGTCAGAAAAGCTGTGCTAGACAATTTAGATTTTTGATTTAAGAAAATTTAGCATGTGTTCGAAACTAAAATCTTGAAAGAAAACAGGACATTCAAGAAATTGAACATAGAAAATGGCCAAGTTTGTGATTTTTTATGACACCATAGAGCAATCAATGAATTAAATTCAACATAAATTGAACAATTTGATTGCGTGAGAGAACCTTTAGAATACAAAAAAAAAATGTTGCAGGATGTAAACAGTACTATCGATAGTACAAGTTGACTATCCACGTTTTTGCATTCTTAAAGTGCGCGCAATCTTTGGCAAACGTACCATATGTTTTGAACTGCTGTTACGGGAAAACAATCTGCGAAATCTAATGGTACCAAAATTAATAAACAGGAAATACGGTAAAGCGTAAATAATGGGAATGAATAATTGAGAATCCACTGTATTGTCTTTGAACAAAAACTCACTTTATGTAATTCAAACAATAGAACTTGGTTTAAGTAAAGAAGATAAAATTTCCTATGTTTTGTTTACATTGTTATTTCTCTCAATTTCTATGGTATAGTCTATTGGCACCATCACGCACCACTAATCAAGCCTTTGAAAAACCATCCCTTCTTTGATGTGTCTGGCTATTTCCTAAATGTGCAATGTATCTCAAGCATTGCATAATTATATTAACTATTTTTTTTTAGTTAAATTAAACATTTACTTCTATTTTATATATTGATGCGTGCACATCTTGGATCTTGTTGGGGGAAGAGGTTACTGCGCTGACCACACCCTCGGTTTCTACGAAGGAGAAAGGGATCAAACCCCAGGGTGAGGTGTAGTAATATGAATTCCCTCCCAGGGAGTTTCACCTTCCTTGCGATCAAGGTTGACAAAAAGTGGAACGCCAGCAGTCCCAGATGTATCAATGATGACTAAATTGGTGATTACACGAGGGTGATGGTGACGGTGGATGATTTGGCCAGGGCTTTCCGCAGTGGCCTTGTCGATCGATGCGCCGGCATACAGTTGTTTGGGGTCTGGTTTCCGGGTGGTTTAGGAACGACCTTAGGTGAGACTCGAACCCTGATGGTTTTCTCCGATGCCAACTTTATCACACAGTAATTTGGCAGATCCACCTTGGGCAAGTGCCAAACCCTGATTAATTTTCCCGACGCTAGCTTGGTAATACTTGTGTTAGCTGGATCCACCTGAAGGTCAGAAGTGGTTATGAGTAACAGATTCTCTGTTTGCATTGGATTTGGCTCCAGCAAACACCAGCTTAATAAATGATCTGGCAGGGCTCTTTGCATGGGCAGCACAATGGATTCGTAACACAAGGGTATACTCTCGATTTATATGGGTGGCAGCTCTATTGGGCTAGGAGTCACAATAACCATTTCAGTAGAAGCCTGCCTATGTAAGGCGTGTCTCATGGCGCCGTATGCGGCTCATGGCGCCGTATGCGGCTCTTAGCACCGCCGTGTCTATTGTGCATCAGGGAGCAGCCTTTTACCTCTCTGTGGACGCAGAGTCACACCCAAGGCCCTGCCATATGATGTGCAGTCAAGGTATCTGGGACTACATCAATAAGTAGTTGAGGGGACATTGGAAACTCTGGAGCAGCAGTATGCCCACTGCGGGCTCAGTCTCCTGTAGAGTTCAGTGCACCTAAACTGACTATCGATGTGGTAAACTATTACATAGATTAATTTACACTGAAATGAAACCACAAAATAATTACTGGGGAACGATTACTAAAATTATGGTAGGCGAAACAAGGTTTTAGGTTCATGTAATATTTATTACGGTAAACTAGAAAGGTGGAAAGTCCCAGCTAGTTAATATACTAAATTGGCTACAATATTAATAATAGTAATTATGAGCTGAAAACAGACGAAGGTGAGCCTGATAAAAAATAATAAGGCAGTATTTCTAAGCTGATGCAATTCACAGCGTAGGACTTTTGAATGGGGTCTGTCCAGGGGAACGCTAAGTCAAGGGAAGTTGACTGAGGTAAAGGGGTAGTGGGTACAGGAGGTCGGGTCGGATTACCTCTGGAGAGGGTGCTGAAGCCTTGTGGTCAGCTGTTGTGGAGGAGCCTTTACAAGTTGGTGGGCTGGAAAGTTGTTGGCTGGAGAGTGTGTGTCCTTCATGAGCAGCAGGCAGGAGTTCAAGCTGTTGCAGGCTGAAGAAAGGAGTGTGTCTGTGCAGACTTGGGAGAGCTTGCGAACCTCTTCGGCTGGCGAGCCCGGTATCTCTGCTGGAGTGATGCTGGACCTCCATATATACTGAAAAGTCCCTTGATCAGCTATCCTTCAGGGTGTGAGGAGAGTAGCCTTCTAGCGCAGGGATAGGTTTTTCAGGGCTGCTGGAGCACCGTTCATTTCTTATCTCCCTGCTTGGAGGAGACAACAAATTTAAATGCCTTGTCCTGAGACTGGTGGGTTGTGACGTCACAAGATCGCAGGGGTGCTGCCATCTCAATGGTTCATTGGAACTTCTTCTGTGGCTAACTGAAAGGTAGTGGGTTATCAAAAAGATTTAATTTATGCAGAATTCTGGGCAGGCGATGCATTACGTAATTAATTGTAATTACTTTTACATATGTGGCTGTCCATTGCTTGGCATCTGCTTGCTCGATACATGTGTCAATTCTGCCATTGTTAAGGACTTGCCCGAGTGCGGGTCACTCGTAGATGGGGCGAAGTCGCCCCGTAGAGTGTGCAGCATGTTGGCATGCATCAGTGTAAATTATAATATTTCATATATAATTAATTCCAATAAAACAGAAAACATGTGAGTTGGTAATGCTTAGTAAGAAATAGTTCTCGTGCAAAATATTATTACACTAAGTGACCACAAATGTGGTGTGTTGTCCCTTTGGTGTAATTTCCTATAGTCTGTTGAACGGTTTGCCTGAGGCGGAGGAATATCCTGTACGTAGAACTCCAGGAAAGTTGGATGTAACTGTGAATTATGGTAGGTGGTAGGTACATTAAAATGTTACAACAATTTTACAGTGAACACAAACAGTATGGCCCAAAAAAATGGGGGGGGGGGGGGGGGGGGGTGTTAGGAGCTATACCGTAAATCAGGGTGACTGGGGTTAGAATGAAAACAAAACTTCAAACTTCATTTGAAGTTTTATCATATTGAAAAACAAACCCAAAGCTCCGACAGTATTATTTATTGTGGAATATAATAGTGCACTCATATTTCCCTTTCAGTCAGAATGCTCCACAATTTTGTTATAAATTTCAGTTTCTTTTTTGCCCCACTGTTGCTAGTCACGTCATTTTACACTATACAATGATTGTTTGGGAGGGTTATGAAAATTGTATATGGTGAGTTTTTTTTTAATGCAAACCTCCCAGCCCAGTTCCCAAGATCAAGATTTTACAAATGCGTGGTGTGAAAATAGTGTTAAGCCTGCTGAATGTGTGTAAGAAGTCGACTTACTAACGATACATTTGGTTTTATTATGGATGGAAAAGGGTCACATGATTGCATTACAAATTACTTAAAAGGAAAATGTTCCTAGTGCATTTATCATGTGAATGTGTTTAACAAGTGCATATATGTAACAGTCACTAAGATTACATATGCCTTCTAGGAATCTGAGAACTAGGTTTTTTAGAATACAGTCGAAACTCGAACCCGCTTGAACTGAAAGTCTGTGTCCAACAAGCATTTTCTGTGGTCCCGACCAAATCCCTACTTAAACATTGCAGTCAGTTTTTGCCGAACTCGAAATTAAATTTAATCCGCATCGATCGAACAAAAATTTCTGTAGCATTGCCAAAAATTACATTCACCCATCTTTAAACAAGGAAGTATTAACAAAAAATTATAAGGTCGTGTCACAATCCCCCAAGTCTTCTCTGCTGTCCCAACTCCGAGGAGAGAGTGCGAGAGGGAGAGTGAACGACGATGTACACACTGTGCTTGTTAGATTTGTTCCCCCCCCCCCCCAATTCCCCCCATTTACACAGCAGCTGGTATCACGTATACTCTCAACAACCTTTACAGCGAGCATAACCAAACTCCCAGGATGGGCAACATATTTGGTTAAACTTACTCTTAGGGCTTAAATATCCCCACCCCTCCTGTGAAGGTTACCCAGCCTAAAGGGCTGGGAGGATCCAGGCAAGCCTGTTCTTGTAAAACACACTCCTTCCCAAGGGGACCTTATCCCAGGAGGGAATTCGGTCTTCATTAATTCCCTATTCAAAAGGGAGTTGCATCAATGTATAATTTTAAATTCAACACACCCTTAATTTATTGAGAGTAAAATTACTCTCTGCCAGGTAATGAAAGTCGGATTTCATATTGCTTTTTAAAGATTTTACGTACTGAAATTTCAAGGTGGAGCTGCAGTGTGATGCCTACAAATCTGGTAATTCTGTGACCCGCATACAAGCTCTAGATAATTATCTCTTACAGTGTCCATTACAGCAGGCGGCCACACAGGAGTGGCATCTCATGCTCTCCCTCGCACTCTCAGTAGGGTAGATTTTCCCTTCCACTTCCGTGAGACAGGCTGTCAGTTTAGTTCTTGGAATAAGAACTGCAACTTCTGCCTAAAACCAGCAGCAGTTGAGCCTGTTTTACTCCAATGTCAGCACCCTATTAACCTCCACTTCACTCGCAACACAAATGGCGTATATCATGGAAAGGCACTTGCATTTGCCAGTTGCAGGAATGTGATGTATTGTAAACAATGGGGAAATAGCGGGAATGAACGAAAGTGGTGCATTTGACGGGAAAATGTTATCGGCTGGAATGTAAAATCCAAGTTCCACTGTACCTTTATTCTGAGAAACTGCCAGGTCATTATTTTGAGCGTTGACAGTAATAAAATTTAAAGTAAAATTTTGCAGGTAAAACAAGGTAATAAATAAATGTGATCACAATTTTTTCATCATTGTATTTGTGTAACAATATAAAATGTTCAATTCACTAGTCACAAGTTTTAGCGCACTATCTATTTGCTTTCTAACAACACTCATTACTTCAACAAAATACAGAAAATTTTACACAATCACTTAAAAAAAAAACACACTTCCTCTGGAAATGTATCCAAGAAACAACCTGCGATCTTACACCAGATGACAGAGCACTGTAACACCAAAATGTGAACGCTCTGAAATATAGAACAAGTAACAAGATCACCAGCTGTGGCAAGTGGCGAAGCTCATCATTTTCAGCTTCTCAAACGCCACACTTCCAATTGATAATGTTTAAATAGGTTTAATTCACACACAACAAATATGCCTTTTCCCTAAGCCGTCAATTTAAATTTACATCATGTCTCAACAAGACAAATAGTCTTAAGGTCCAAGCCTTTATTATACATCAACTTGGAACTATTTCAGTAGCTATGAAGACAGAACATACTCCAACACAGCAAATGAAAAGCATGCAAATTATGTTGGCTAACATTTTACTACAGAGCACAGCTGTCCGACAATGAGACGTCTCATTGGCACTGTCAAGAACTTCAAACTGATCAAGTTCCTATACTAACCGAGTAGTATTGATAAAGCAACATGATATGTAAGGCACCTGTTTAGCTGGAACAATCTTAAATGGTTGATTTAGAGTAGCACAGTGATAATGGTGCATGTTTCAAGAGCATTGCCTCAATACGTAAGGCACTGAACTTGCATGCAGTATTTTCATGCTTCATATAGCTGTAGGACTAAAGAAATTTCCATGTAACTTTATGAATATTTGCTGTAAAGTTAAATGTAAGCCACTAACAAGTTACATTTTAAGCTAAAATGGTTTAAAAATGTAGTTTATTCACAATGTTGAAAGACTGCATTTATTTCTTCAATATGTACAATGTTTCCATTACACTACAGATTAATCACAAATGTAATGATTTGCTCACAAAAATACAGCAAACAGGTGCAGTAATTTCTTTAATAAATTTGTATTAAAGACAATGCAATGCAGTTCACTTGCCATGTAGTGAGGCACCATAGAATTATGCAAAAAGTAAGAGATAATTACTAGTCTAAATTGCAGTTTTTGCAACTTCAGAAGTGCAACTATAAATATCACTTAGCAAGATATGCCATATTTCCACAAACTGAATGAATTGTTACTTGCACGATACACTATGTTTTTGCTTACAGTTGCACATTTTTCTGTTTACAGCCTAGCCTGCAACACACCTCTATGAACAGTAGATCACCATTTATCCAAAAACTCGACTGGAATAGTCACAACACCAACTATACATGTAAATGCACCAGCACAAATTCCATCTTATGATAGCTTCACCAACAAGGCAGAATAATAATAAAATATAATTTAAAAAAATTAATTTAATCTCAAGGTTTTCTTTATCAAAAGCTGACAGAAATTACAGCTGGTGTGCTGTGACAAAATTGGAAGTTTGAACAGTCAAGTTTTTGTGATGACCTGTCCCAGTCACCCAGCGTGCGCTCAACCTGTGGTTCAGTATCCCCAGTGATGCAGACTTCTGAACTACACATTACTTCACACCCTCGTAACATACACTGTACATGGACAAACATTTTACATCACACAGCAGTTCTGGCTCTGCCAAGAAATCTAAGCAATTTGATGACAGGCTATCTACAGTTGTGTATTTTAGAAATGTACACTTTATACACCAGTTTCACTAGGCACATACAAACACATGTCAACTGTGCTTGATATGAAAGCAGGTGGTCAATGAGTTAGACAATCACCTATTGCCAAGCGATTGCTCAATTTTGTAAGACAGTTTTGTTAGCACATGTGCAACATTAGAACTATCACTGAGGAATGCACACATTACTATCACGGTCAAAGTTCAATTTTTATTCTTATTGGATTAGGGTTTTCAGACCACTTCAAGCATTATGCCACAATACTAGTAAAAATAAACAAGATGTATAACTTTAAATTTATGTTGCACAAACAATTCTCAAAAAAATCAAGAGTGAATTTCTGCATAAAGACGACTGACAAATGCATGTGTCTTGCTTGGCTAGTTGCAACAAACTACAGACGGTCACCGGCAAAAAAAAAAAAAAAAAAATATATATATCACGCTTACTGAGAGGTTTTGTAATGAACATATATGGACTAAGACATTTTGCCATCATTATTTTTCATCACACTACTGCTATGCAAGCACATGTGGACCTTTATAATAAAATTTGTAGTAATCAAATCTCAAAGTTAAAAAAAGACTTTCACCACACTCATTAAAGAGATGTTCGATGTACTTCGCACAGAAAAAAATTCACAACTTTTCAAAATTCCTTTTCCCATAGAACCAAAGTTGCCAACTGAAAATGAAGTATCCCATTTCAATACTCGCCATGGGAATGTCTAGAACAGCAATGTGCTCATGCCACCCATCTCGCTCTGCTCCTTGACAAAGATCTCGAAATACTGGTAGATGATGGTGACGGCCAGCAGAATTCCTGTACCAGAGCCGATGGCCCCCAAGAAGTCGGCCAGCACAGACAAAGCTCCAATGCAGAGGCCTCCAAACGCTGCTGCTGTAGGGATGTAGCGGTTAAGCTCACGGATCATTGAGTTGTCTCGATGGCCACGCATCACCATCTGCTGCTCCTTCAGCTGTTTTGCAACCTGCACAAACAGCAGTCACCCTCAAGATACTCCACTTAAGCAAAGTAGCAAAAAAGGAAATCTTGCTACAAAATAAGCCTTACTACTTAAAAAGAGCAAACCCACACACTTTACACTTACAAGCGAAAGCATTAAAAAAATAATGTGAAAATTACTTCCAGTTTTGTGACATTCAGCTACTTACTACAAAGAAATTCAGCCCTTACCATTATCAATGTTCCAAATGGCCAAGGACAATATTGTATGGTTTTATTTTTAGCTCAATTATATTTTCGAAATTAAAGATTTTGTAATTTTAGTTTTTATTATTGGTAAACAACCAAACAGTTAACAAAAATGCATATTAAAACACATATTCATGTACAATTTGTAATACAAAGCATTTAAAGATCTAAATACATAAAAAAATTTCTAAGGGACTGAAAAATTTAGGCTTATTAGTAGAGGCACGATTTTGTGGCAAATCGTGAGAAAACTAAACAATATCAAAATACAAGTTAAAACGTGAAATAACATAACATACAGATAAATGCATGATATATCATGAAATTAAATATCTCCACAAGAAACATACTCTTCTCCCATGTTATATACACAAATTTACTTTGGCACTGTAAAAAATCCAGCGATGCGAGAATCTCAGCAATATCGAGAAATACTCTAGATGAAAAAATTCTCGATTTAGTCTTGAGACAATCTGACATATATTTCTACGTGCAACATACGCATGTAAATACGTTAAGTGTATTTTTCTTAACACACCGCCTCCAACCACTAGTAACAATGGTGCGAAGCGAACACTCACAACTAGAATGTATGCAGTAATCTATGGCCACAGCACCACATGTTTGTTCACATTGACAGTTGTGCGCCAAACTAAAGTGTGATATCTAAATTGATACATTAAACTTAATTTTTCTCATAAAAGTATCCAGTCTAAAATTATGGAAGATGCTGCAGCCAATGTAAAAGACCATAAATTGTCTATAAGTTGGACATTTTATGTAAAAAGACAAAGCAAGGGTGCAAGAAATGAATAGTCATGTGCGAAGCTTCACATTTTCAAAGTCAAATTGAAGACTTCTGTACCTTCAATTCATCTTTGAGTGAAATTTTTGAGTGTTTTTTCCACAGAAACTAGTATCAAAACCAGCAGCCAGTGTCTTTAATAGGGGTGTGCAGATATTCAAAAATTCAAATAGTTGCAAATGCCTAATTTACGAATTATTCACATTCGAACTTTGAATATCTTATGAGAAAATTGTGAATAATATTTACATTCCCATTCAGAGCTATTGTAGAGCTGTGCGGCCTTTATGTACTTCGAAAGTTTTCCAGTGTAAGGAAGCACATCTGGAAACGAAAGCCTCAGTGGAAAATATGCTGAACTTCTACTATTTTTCAAACAAATTTTGTAGTTTTTATCCTAAGCTCCACCCTGCTGAGATAACCATCTCCAGCTTGACACTGATGAGGAGCAGTAAAAAATGGGAGGGAGGGACTGCTTTTACAGCCATGCCCTTACCTGTGTCTTTCTTTCTCCCGCTCTCCTGTTAGGAGAGCAAGACGTCCTCACAGTTGGGGTGTAAACAGTAGGCTGTGGAAAACCCTTGTCTTGTGTTGTGGAGGGTACCGAGCTGATACGTCTTTTTGGAAAAACTGTATACTTTCCTTGTAAGCAGTGAAAGTTGAGCCTCTCTCGCTTCCGAGACCCTAATACCACCCCCATCCAGCAAGATTATCTAGCCTGTTGACAAGGGTCCTTGGAGAAAAAGGGAATAGGCCAAATGTTGATAACCACCCACTGAAATCACTGCACAGAGGTGGTGCCAAATGGGACTGGATATATGGAGTAATGTAGTTTTTAAAAGATTGTAGATATCAAAAAGTATGATTACTTTCTTGCAGATTTTGATATTTTAATATTTCAGTTTTTCAGCAGTAAAAGATTAGGATACGTTTTGGTACACTGCTCAGTGTCTACTAGACATACATTTTTTTGGGCATAACAGTACAAATGAGTTTAATAAACTTGAAAACTGTAGCCTACTAGAAATTTATATACATTTTTTAATTCTTTGACTTGATTTTTCTGCTCAATTCCTTGGTATGATTTAAGTTTCGCATTGACTTCGGTTCACATTTAAAAAAAGACCGCATATGCCTAGAAATTAAAACAAACACAGCGAGAAGACTTTTTTTTAAGCATGTAGATGATATTGATATTACGTGGATACTGTAGTTTATTAATGTATCTCACAATTCCTTTGCATTAATTTTTTTTAGTGTAAATTATCTTTTTTTTTTAAACTTCTTTTGAGTTTCCAGAAAAATTGTTTGTGAATCTACCAAAATTATACTGTATTTTAAAATTGGGGCCATTTAAATAATCACCAATTAAAAAAATGTTAACTATGATTGCTTTTCAATATGTGCTTGCACATAGACAAGAAGTGATTAATGTTTTAAATTGTGTGTGTGAGAAGGTTTATTTTATCCAGATAATTAAAACCACACAAAGTAATAAAAATTCAAAACTATATAATACACATAATGTGTTGAAAAATAAAACCCGCAACACCGATAAATGGGAAAAAAAAAAAAAAAATCTTGCCTCTACTTATTAGGAAAACTTATGAAGAACCAATACGCACAATGTTTACAGACCAGGTGATAATTAAGTAAACTTAATATGCAAGAAATTTTTAAAATGGTTTTACTGTATTCATAAGTACATTTACTTGATATAAAATACACACAAATATTCACATTTTAGGTGTTTAACTTGACACACTACACTTTGGGTGCTTAGAAAAAGCACACTCCATATGACCTGACTTCGTCCCATCTGAATAATGGCAAAGTTCTATGGGCAAGTCAATTCCAGTTACACACGGTAATGGAGACACATGGGACTTTCAGACGTTGAAAGAGCCACAACACACCGCTAACCCTGTACTCCTACCCTTTATTGCCATCTCACATCTCCAAGAAGTTATCACGACCTAGCCCCTGCCCGAAAGAAACACTAGTCTATTTCGCCGTGCCCGCTAGTGAAACAGCCAATGTTCAAACTTTGCGCCACAGTAAGAAGTGGAGCAATCAGCGGAGAGTCACTGCCTCCTCAAGCGCCTCTGAACCTGAGATTTCAAAACTATGTGCCAAGCCACAGGCAAGATAAGGATCCATGGTTTAAGCATGTGACATTACAAGCTCCACCCCTAGAGGCGGGGTTAAATTTCCCTGCACCCCTACAAGTACCTATGGTAGGTAGGAAATTAGTATAAAAGGACATCCCCGACCAGGCCTCAAAAATAGCTCATTGTCGTCCTCTAGGCTGTGAAGGACGAGGACAAGACTAAGAGTGGAATCCCTTACCCGTGGCAACACACTGTCTTGCTACAACCCTTGACTGTGGAGGCCGGGGTATCCTGATAAGGGCTGAAAGCTCTCAGCCATCAGCTGCGCCGGTAGTAGCCAGTGGTCGATGACGACGCCACCCTCTCCAGAGGACACCGCCCCAGCGCCTCCAACTTCCGTGGTTCATCATCACAGCCAACTGCTCAGTTTGTCATTTTAACCCTCCTACCATCCTAGGTAAACCAAGGTCATTGCGACGTCTCTTAAAGACATCCCCGTAAGGCCTTAGCACTGCCACACCTTTACCAGTTGGGTAAAGAACCCTTTTTGATACACTACGAGGTCCCCTCTGAACAATCCCTAATTAATGTTAGGATTTCCTAGCCTAATCTGCCCAAGTCACATTTAAATTAACTTTCACAAATAATTGCATTCACAGTGAAAACTGTGTTGAAATTAACTAATGTTTGATTCCACTTCAAAGTATTGTTTTGAATATAAATTACGTAAATGTAATAAATTCCACATTCAACCAAGTGAATCTTAGGGCCTTCTCAATTCTAATTGCTAGTACGCTGTTTGCCCCCTAGTGTTTTGAGAACTAAACTGAAATGAAGTTGTTTATATGTGAGTATGCAAGACGCCAGCTCCACGTACCAGCCACACTGCAAATACAAGAAACGCCAAGTAGTATTCAGAGTGGCCACGGTACTGCTCAGGGCATTGCATTGGCTAATCTTCGGGGAGCCCTTCACTAGGAACTCAATACACCCAGATATTACAACTGTCTATGTGATCACTGCTATATAACCGTTCTGGCTAGTAAATAGCTAGGAGTTATGAGGTGAGACACGTTGGGTATAGCTGTGTATCCGGACGAACACTGTAGGATTACTATGTTACCCGGCTTCATCTTGCATACATTTTTGCTTGTTTTGTCTGAATCTTTTCAACAGCCTCGTGCCGCAAGCTCATAAGAATGGCCAAAAGAATAAACTGAAAAAAGTTCTTAAGACTCCTAGAAGGTAAATTAATAATATTACAGCTCCTGAAATACCAGAACGTAATTCACTCTTTGCATTACCCTCCAGGGTTGCAAGCAGACTGCCCTATGAATATTTAGTGTTTTTACATTGTGGTCATTCAGTCATCGGTGTAGAACCCTCTGATCTAGCTGAGCAATACACCACCATCCCTCCGTGTCCTTCCCCTCCATCAAACGAGAGCACTTATCAGCAGCAACCAGAGCTGGCCACTGTTCCCCAGCCGGCTGATCCAGCACAGTCAATGGAGCAGAGGAGAGTTCCGTCACCACATATACCACAGGTAACCCATCAGAGAAGTGTACCAACTGCAGTGCTTTGTTTTGTCCCCTCCCGTAAACCAACGCGCCCCACGCTTTATACAGCCTTTCTGGCCAAAGGGGATTAGATCCCCTGGGTATGATAACTGCAATGTTAGAGTGGCAATACTTGAAAGCCACAGTGACCATTCCTATCCATACTGTGAAGATAGAATACTCAAATTCAGATTGCTCATAGAGGTTTCAGTCCCAAAGTCATTTCCAACAAATTCACCACAAAAATTCAACTCATAACCTCACCTACCTGCATGAGACCTCCGGGTGATTTCTAGGATGAGTAATCTTTTATTTGGTGTACCTTAGTGTTTATACACATATTGGCAATCAAAGTTTTTAATCCTCAAATCACCACCTCCTGCTGGTGCAGTATCCCGCCAACTCTTAGGATACTAGGAGAAGCCTCCCCTTGTACCAGGTGGCTTAAAAGGCTTCAAACTATTTTCAGGTACAGACAGAATGTATTCCCTTCTGTCAATAACTTCGTAAACAATTATAACATAGTTTGTTAGAAGAAAAAAAACAGTATTACATTTAAATAAAAAATTATTTTTACATTTACTCTTATTTTATGTTTCACACCAGAGAAGAAAAACACATTTTACAGAAAAACATACTTATACAGTGGAACCTCGATTATTCGTTTTTTAGGGGATCAACAAGAAAAAAAGAAGTGTGCGGGAAAACTAAGGTTGGGGCTTCGATTTTAGGACTGAGAAATATTGTACATAAACTTAAAATGAATTTTTTTTTAACCAACAGCCAAAAGATTCCATTAAAACGACTTATTCAAGTGAATTTATGATTAAATATTCTCTTTAAATAAAAAAACTAATATTTGAAATTTAGTGGAATTTAATATATAATTAATATTTTCATTTAGTGTTCTTTCGTCAGCCGAGCCTTGCTCAATCACTCAGTAAAATTTACAACTGATTTATTTGCAACAATTTTTGCCAATCATTAGTTGCCAAGTCTTTTTCAAACCTTTACAATTCTAACCAAACATGCAGACAATAATTTCCGATAATAATTACCCCTGTTAAATTACCGCCACTCTAACCTCATTCCAAATACCGTTTAAATAACAAGATCATGGATCGTTGGAAACAGTGTCAGACATTCTGTGATACATTCTCATTGCTGCTAACCTAAGAGTGCAGCAAACGCACAAGAAGATTTCAAGATGGTTTCTCATGGTCGTCAACCTACAAATGTAGTGAAGACGTAGAAAGAAGAAAAACTGTTGTGGAATGTAAATAATACTATCGATAGTACCAGTTATTGATTTTCCATGTAGTTTTGCATTCTGTAGTGTTCAAAAACGAATTATGCGCGCAATCTTTGGAGAATGTACCAAATAGAAATACAAATGAATTGTCAAAAATCCACTGTATTTCATAGCTAAACGATTGTTCCAAATATATTTTGGTTTTTGGGCATATCTTATTGATGCATGCTGGAAAAATAACGATTTAAGGTCCGTAGCATGCCTGATTTCTTTAACATTGTTTCCATAGGATATTTGTCAGGGTAGTATAGAAAAAAAACTGATGTGGGAAAATGAAATAAACGGGATCTCAACAAAGAGGTTTCACTGTATGCAATTGTCAGATATTTTTGGGATCAAATGAGTTAATTTTGAAAATACAAGAGTAAAGATTTGATCCTTTTAGGACAGCATCAAATGCTAACATATTTTGCAACGAGTAACATGGCTCCCTAGTGCAGGACTGGCCAAGTAAAAAGAAGGGAGTTTACATGTTAATTTATTTTAGGCGTATCTCTGTCCCCTTTTACGATATCACTTTCAAACAAAAACGCCACCTTTGCCCGGGTCACATTTATATAAAAAGTTTTTTTGTAAAATTTTTAATAATGTGGAAAACTAACTAAATTCTACTTGCTCTCTTGTAGCATAGTTATTTTCTTCAAAAAAAAATTTTTTTTTTTTTGTTTGAAAGTGACATGAATGGTAGTTGACACACACCTAAAATCACTTAAATATGTAAAATCCTATCCTATCACTGCCAGTCCCGCACTAGGCACCACCAATAAGTAGTCCGAAACATCACTGTTTTACTGTTATGGCTACTCTTGGCAATGTAGAAGTTAAGGCTTACATTCAATTTTTTTACACTCTACTTTGACGTGCCACACGCAACATCATAATCCAAGTCTCCACCACAGCCGTGACCCCCTCTGTCACACACCTCAGAGCGCGTTGTCCAAGGTTACAAAAGTGCAGCGCCTGCCCACTTCGGCCACCAGCTATGACCATCTCCACTGCCCTTCATTGCTCTCTCTCTCTCTCGTTTGTCAAACAAACTGCTACCCTACACCTCCCACATAGGCCCTGCAATCCGTGTGTATAAGGAGATCGCAGCCCTAAGTTCAATGCTAACTTGCGCAGCGTAGTTGCAGAATGTCACTCTGCCTGGACACGTTCCGATGCCACAAGCCTTCACTAGTATCAGCCAGACTTTTGTCTTCGGACTAAACCAACAGCTGCCAGGCAGTTCACAAAGCCTACCATGCTTTACGGCTATACCTTGCTAGCCTTGCCATAGCAGTAACAAGTCAGAGTTATTGCACTATTGGGGTCCCCCCCCCCCGTAGCCACCACACCATTGTTGGCATCCTATGTCAGGCCTTGGTCACAGTACATGCTGGGTTGTGTGTGTGTGTGTTGTCCTGGCAATAAACAGGCATAAACAAAGATAGCTGAGTTAATCACTCTCAAATGCTTTCTTTCTGCACCTTGCTTCCTGCTTTTCTCATTTCGACCAATAATCCACTCACATTCTTGCAGGAGTAGGCACATGCCAACCCCCGAATCCCATCCTCCCCCACTTGGAACATCCACCTCTCAGAAGTGGCAACTTTCCTGTGAGTGCTTAGGCCTGATAGAGACTTCCCGCCCAGCTAACCCACTTGCAGGAGCCAGCAGTGAACCCTTACAGGAAACTACAGCTTTACGCTACATGCTGATCTGTCGACTTCCCGCCTTACTATGTCACACGGGAACAAACGCACCTACCCTACCGTTACCTTGAAGCCTAACCAACTCTCTCATTAAAACTAATATATTTGCAATGACGCATCCCCTCTGGTGCTATTAACTGAGGCCTGAAGTGAATATTGGAATCGCTTAATGTGCGTTAACTACAGGCGGGGTCGAACACAAACCCTGGAGATTAAATAATGTTAACGTTAATTTAAAAAATTGAATAAAATTAATACCAAGCTAGGATGGGTTCCCCACAATGGGAATTTAATTTATACTGAGGGCTTGTTGATGTCCGCCTTGGGTCGATAACTGGGAGCATTAATCTATAAGACAAATTTTAGACTGTAGGTCTTCTTATGAGGAGTTGGTTTTAATAATACTTACGGACTTCAACCAACGCGATGCCAGTATAGCGAGGAGCATCAAAATAAGGTGGAAACCTTGACGCATTACATCTACTCATCAGTGTGCATGATGCTCAATTCTACAGAGTGGTGGTTGCCACACATCACGAGACATCAGGAGTTGCACTATCTACTCAAGGTAAAGGACGGACGCTCCATATCAGATTGTATTATTTACCGGCCGAGCCCCGAAGCTATGCATCGAATTCATCCACGCACTCCAGTGTGCCGTCAGATAGCACCACTAGTACGATCAGAGTCAAGCATTTGAAACCAGCGCCGGCCTCTGGTGTCACGCCAAGAGGTTCTACGCCATGCTTACGCCAAGAGGTTCTACGCCATGCTTACCCCTTCCGCAACTCCAGCCAGGGTGCACCGGCCAGAGTATAAGTAAAGAGCCGCAACCCTTAAACGCCAGTCTGTTCTGTTCCTTCACCACACGCTTGTGGTAAAGGAACCATCCGTGTGCTTATTCAAAGTTTCGTCGGAAACTGCCCACACCGTCATGAACCTACTGTCTCGCAGCCGACCAAAATATTTGTCGGATACAAAACGGTATTCAGAGTTATCAATCGTTTAGCACACGGGCACAATTGGGTATCTACAGCTTACCGACTTTCCCCACTCCAAGCTAGATGAGATCTTGTGTCTCTGCGCACGTTTGACAACGTGCCAACACAATACTACTACAGTTGCATCTTTTCAAATTTTACAAATCTGTTGAAAAAACATTACTTAAAGACACGAATAGTAAGCTTTATATTTTTTAGCTCATGAAAAAAAGTATATGATCACAAATATGTCTTTTATACAAAATTAATAGTGTACAGTTTTCGTTGATTTTGTGGGGCGTTTGAAAAACGGTGGTCAGTGGCCATGTTGAACAGTATTTTTTTCTTCTTTGTGAGATACAGATGCCTGGGTGTTTAGAGAACTATTTGTGTATGTGGAAAAGAAAATATGGCCAAGGCTAAGTGGAGGAATGTTAGCAGATGTTAATTATATATTTCACGTAAAACGGTCTTGAATAATAAAGAAATGTACATGTCTTAAACTGATTATGTAAATATTTGTAACATCGGTGCCCGCCGAATTATACTGTAGAGCCATGGGAAAACAAGTGTTCAAGAGATTGTGAATTTTACATACAATAAGTTTGCGTGTTTAGTAAATGTATTTGTACACAGTTAATGTAATTATTGAAATGCACGTGGCCTGAAAAAGCCACACTTTCCATATTTTTGTAGCGCATAAATAATATTGGTTTATTTGTCTATATCGTAAATTCAACAAGTGTAAGGTTAACTTTGGCCAAAGTGTGTATATTGCTGCATCTGTACGAATACAAACAGCAATGTATATGTATCACGTTTTGTTTTTCCATTACAGTTAAAAAACCCTCACCCACATAACTGTTTGTCTTCCCTCAACATAAAATGAACCGAACACCAACAAATTTATCATGGTAATTACAAAAATAAAAATTTGGAACACCAACCTAGCTATACTATTCTACATTAATTACTGGACGGAAGTTAGATAACGTTAGTCTGTCAGTGCCTGTCATGACAGGAAACACGAGGAAAGAGGAAAATGCAAGTGTGCATTGGACTCAAACATTTCTTTACAAATGTCTTTTTCTTCACTGACAAAAGAACTGTGGTGGAACGATAAATTGTGGTCATGCTACTTTTCTAGAACTATCAAAATTTTCTCCACTTAATAGAATATAACAGAGCTAGTCCCAAAAAATTCCAAACTGTAGACTATTAGGGGCCAAAATACAAATTTACACAGCTTACAAGCTTGCTTTTTTAAAAAGTGTTACTGCATATCATCCCATAACTGTATTACACGTATCTGAACAAAGCAAAAATTAAGCGGGAAGGGAGTTTCGATGTAAAGCAGTGGAGACGCTTGTGTTACCAAGCATGTAGCTTACACTAGACCACCGAACACATGTTGCTTAAAAAATGAATAAATACTTATTTACAGTAATTTAATAGTAGTTAATTGAATAAATATTTACAATTGAGTATTGTATATTTACGCGCTTGTAATAACATCCCACACGTAAAACAGCCTGTACCACGTTGGGCCACCTGGTTCTTTCGGGGAGAGGGCATTCATTCATTTCTGACTCCTGTGCTCTTTCAGCCGTCTGCTGTCTTGGAGTTAATGGGAGGTTAGGTAGCGAGGGCAGGAGGATGCGGATTATGCACCTGATCTGTTTGTTCAGGATAAACCCGTGTATGAAAGCGTTCCTTCTGTCTCACGAATAATTTGACTTCCTTGTTGTTTGCACGCGAGAGTGCAAGTCCGTGATGGGATCCGAGAGAATGTCATCTCCTATGAAATGTGAGACTAGGTGGAATTTGAACTGGGGCCATCCTTCCATGAACTCCCCATACTTATCCCTCCATTTCCTGGTGGGTCGGCTAAATTGGTGGCATGCTCTGTTCACCCACTGTTTACGGGAAATGAGGTGTTCCCTCAGTTCCCGTTTGCATTGCGCGATACATTTCTCAGGGTCCTAATAAGGCTTCCCGTGAATCTCAGGCAGGGCGAGTTCACAGGGTATGCCTGGAATGACCGGTCTGTTCTAGTGAATCGGGCTGTGCGGTTTGTATGTCTGTTCTCTCCTACAGGCCTCCCACTGATACACTTGACCTGGGTTCTGGACATGTTCGTCCACCCAGTCTATGCACAAGTGGTGAAAGTCGCGATTACATAACACGCAGTGTACGATATATTGCCCCTTACCTTCACATTCAGGCCATTGACAGACCCGTGCATTTTCCTGCTACAATATGGACATCTGTATTCCAGGCTGTCTATGTAGCGTGGCGTGTCGCCTCATCCGAGACACATGTATTGCACTCGGGGTGGCAGTAATTACACCTAATTAAATTTATGCTGGCGCCTGTGCACGAGGGGATAGGGCAAGGCATGTTGCTTGCTCCAGCGGCATTTGATTCTGCTTGCGCACCGCGCGCTTCCGTTAAGACTCGCTTCGGAGTCTGACATGGTTGTTAATGGGTGCCATGGGGTGTTTATCTCGACTCCCTAGTCGGGTGGGGGCTCCTTTGCAAGGAGTCATTGAAGGGGGGGGGGGGGGGGGGGGGGGGGGGGGGGGCTAGGTCCAAGCTCCCAAAGACTGAGCTACTTAAAGCTAATGGCACCACGTTGGGCGCTAATTGACACGTGTTCCTTTCTCGAGGGATAGTGGTTAAGGCACTGACTACTCTCCTGAGTTCAAGTGGTCCTACCACGGCGTATTAGCGATTATACTGGCCCGGTGGGTCGTGGTAGATTCTGGGGGAGGCCGCTTAATGGGAGGATACCATCGGAAGAGAGGGGAATCAAACCCCAGAGTGAGGCAAAACGAGATTGTTTCCCGTCCAGGGAGTTCAATCTTCTCACTACTAATATTGCTAAGAGACGGAATGCTAGTTGTCCCGGGGTGTATGAGATGTGAGGAGAGTTTAACCAATCGCTTTGGTGAGGATAGGTGATCTGGTTGGCGTGATTGTGGCTATCCGCAACGGTCACGTAGGCCGACATGCGGGAACATAGTTCGCAGGGGGATGAACAACGCGGGGCTTGGGGACTACCTTCGGCGGGAGTTGAACCGGATCATCTTCCCGAAGCCAACTTGATCAAACACAAATTCTGTTCATCCTTCGGCGGGAATATCTTGGGTGGGGTAACACTTACTGCCGGTGGCGGATTCTCCGGTCTGGATCATAGTCCGGCCAACAAGCACCTAAATAAGCAACTAAAGGTGACCAAAGATAGAGGGGATGAATGGCGATATCGACCTAGGCACCAGCTCTGTTCCGCGGTTGGCGGGGTGACCACACTGGTGACTTCCAACGCCGACCGGGGTACTTAATGATCTTTGCAAGGCTCTGGTTTTCTGTGCCAACCCTTCCTGCTGTACATGAACCTGCCGTCTCACCTTTCCGCAAACTAATCCTTAGGGGTGTGTCTTGGCCAGTCTCATCCATGGCCCTGACATGCAGATTTGCAGTCCGGTATTAGGACGCCATCGAGGGTAGGCGAGGGAGCACCGAAAACTCAGGAGCTGCTGCTTGTCTTTTGGAGACTAAGCTTTCTGCAAGCTCTGTCTCCTGTGGAGACACTATTATTCCTCATCAGGGGGTTGTTTGTTATTTGTCACAATATTTACTGACATAAAAAGAATATTAAAAAAGAAAACAATCAGGAACCTAAGTTAGAAATGACGTAAACAAAATAATTCAAATTTACGTAAGATTTATTACGTTACTTTGAAAATGGGGAAGTCCTGGTTAATTTATAAACTAGTTAACCATTTATAAAATGAGTTATGTAAGTAAATAGGTGAAGGTGAGCCTGGTAATAAAACTATCACTTTTCCCTACATGACAAATAGTTATGTCACCACGACACACTACAAAACGCATATTTTTCACCTTTCTCCAATTTCAAAATGAATGGAAACTGCTCAGAATATGCATAACTGAATACTTGGACATATTGTTTTATGTTTTTCACACCTCTTACAGCTATTATGTATGTGCACCAGATTATGAAAAACTTACAAAGACGCATTTCAAGAAAATCATTATAAAAATGTTTCTTCACACTTAAAACACTCCTAAAAGACCCTCGCTTATCCACAGCTCACAAACTCCACACCGTGTTAAACTCTGTCTACAATCAGCATTTCCCATGGCCGTGTACGAAACTTGGCATCAAGAGAAGTCACCTTGACGTCCGAATATGGTCTACAAATGTGTTGTCCGAAGTGAGTTTTCAGAATCTGACTTGAATCTGATTTGAATATTTATTTTGAATAAACACCTTACCTGTTTTATTTAAATAAGTTCGCCAATTGATATGCAAATTTAATTTTTAAATTTACCTTTTAAAAGTTTTCAGTCTTCAGATAAAATTTTTCAGACCGAAAGAAGACATCCCTAATTATTTATTACCATTTCATTATATTTGTTTTGAGAAAGTCCACCTTGCACATTCATTGCTTACATTAACAACGTTAACATTTCATGAATGTGCGCGAAAGTATTTGAAGTTTTCTTCTTTTTCCATCATCTTAGGACACAATTTCGGACAAAAGTTCGGTTTTCCGAATGCTTCAACTTGGGACACAGGTTGACTTGGGACAGCGCCATGACATCAGATGGACACGTGCACCAATCAGCGCGTCCTTGTCCTAAGACACAGGTTGGGATAGCCCAAATGTAGACAGGCTTTTATTTGGCGTGTTGGCGTGCACACTGTTTTGTTACTACATGGGTGCATGAATATAACTGTAGGGCCTACAACTTCATGGGAGTGTTTGCCGATATTTTTAATTTATTGCATTACCACTGCTAACAGATACCTATGACACCTAAAATACAGGAAGTGGTAATGTCACATAAAAATTATATGATTATTTTTGCTAGACAAGCAAACCAGGGAAATACTAAGGCAAACAGTTTACAAATACACACGGGAGAAAAGTGGTGCCATGGCCATACTTATCCTAGAAATAAGATGTGACAAATTGACTTACCAAAATTGTTTATACTTTGTTTTGCATCACCTGAATGAAAGCTCACTCCCATACTTTACGAAAACTCACTCCTATACTTTACCGCAGAAAAATTTAAAAATCAGGATATCAACAACCATTGTCTTCGCATGAAATGCTTGACTGCCAGACAACAAAATAAATATATGCAGTTGATGTACAAACACACCGGCAAAGTTTACATAACCTTGCTATTATTTATGTAAATTACGGTAGGTATTGAGTTAAAATATTATCGACTTCTAACTCTTCATGGCTACAAATAGAAAATTCTTCACATCAATGGAATTTTCATGCCAAAAAAAAAAAAAAAACTGTAGTATAAACTTAAAATATTTTTCACCTATTTAACACAAATTACTCGCATTAAGAGACAATATTAATGACTTTCAAACACCGAAACGTAATTGTAGTTTATAAAGAACAAACAATATTGGAATTTGTCTAGCTGCAGTCAATATGTGCTGCATTCAGTTGTCATAATGCATGCTGGGTAAGATATTGATCTATGAGCTGCACTCAAGACAAGCAGACACACTTCAAGGCAACCTTTTTTTTTCTTCTGTGGAATGAACTTATGTATGTTTTTGACAGTTACTGGCACCAGTGTCATCATAATAATGCACCGTAGGAGCATAAAAACCCGCTAAAATTTTTTTAAAATAAAAATTAGACAAAATAAGACTACACAAAGAATCAATCTTAACAGGTGCTGTGGGCGCAAGAAAAAATCTCTCGCAAATGCATGTTCCCGACTCCCAGAAAATTCCTCGCATTTTCAAGGTTTTCCCAGCACTCGAGAAAATTCATGGCTTTCCCCCATATTTCTCGATTTCCCAGTTAAGTGGCCACACCTTGAATTATCGTGAAAATACTATATATAAGCAACACATTCACAGAGACCAACAGTCAAGAGCCCAGCCGCCGCTATTGCATGAATTTTGGAATCCGGCTGTGAGAAAAATCGTAAGTATAGAGAGTTCCGGTAAAATCTTACGGTGCTAACTTTTCAGTGAAAATTACGGGAAAATTGTAAGGGTTGTCAGGTCTGCGTAGGGGTATAGACTTTTCGCAATCGCAAATAAACGACGATAAATGCGAAATTGCCACAAAATTTGGTTTTTATGCGAAATACGGTATATCGGACTTTAATGCCTAAAAAAGACATGTTTTCTAGTAAAACTTTGTTTATAGCAATAAAAAACAAACACGCACTCATGTTTTAAAAGTGACACAGAGTTTTTGTATTCAGGTAAATATTGTTAAGTCACGATTCCGTACAAACAGAACAAATTACGACTTAATTTCTCCCCTACAAAACATTTGAGACAGAAAAATTCTATAATGGTTCAGTGTTTACAAATATACATACGCACAATTACTATTCCACAGATGGTAACGTGACTTGAAAAAGCTAAACCACGGCAAATGTTATACAAAATGGCATCCATCAAAGTCCACTTGTGGCACGCGACATGAGTGTGAACTATGTACAATATATTTCTCTTTTACAGCAGCGAAATTATTTTCTAATGTAAAGCAACTATGATCAAGCTCCATGTTTACATTTTACATGTGCGGGACAAAAGTTATTTTGTTTACAAACGAGATTGAACAAATTATCGCACCAATGAAAAATTTATATATATATATATTTTTTTTTTGCAGAAACTAAGGCAGTATTCAGTTACCTTCACAATGCCCAGCGAAGTAGTTCCGATCCCCTTGCGAGTTTGGAGGTTAGCATCGGCAGTGACCCACCAAAGGGCAAGTTTGTCGGTTTTAGGAAACGTACGCAGTGACAATTTTACTGAATGATTCTGCAAATAAATTATATCATTCTAATGATGAATATACATGATTTTGGGAAGTAAACTTGTGAGAATTGCCATAGGAAAACACGTGACCAAGAGATTGCAAATTGAACAGAGAGTTTGCGTGTTTTTTAAATAATATATTTGTAAACAGTTACTATAATTATTGAAATGCCCATGGCCTACAAAGGTTGCACTTTCAAAATTTTTGTAGTGTGTAAATAATATTTGTTTCTTTGCCCATGCTGTGAATTCAACGAGTGAAAGGTTAACTTTGTCCAAAGTGTGAGTGAGTGAGCGTGCGTGCATTGCTGAATATGTACGAATATGAACAGCTACGTATATATCAAGTTTTATTTTCTCATTGAAGTAAAAATAGAACATCAAAACATAGCCGTCTCATGAAAGACGTTTAAGTAGTGCCCCCCCCCCCCCCCCTTTTTTTTTCTTCTCAACACCATTAACTTCTCTCAGTTTCCTTTTTCCCCTCAAAATAAAATAAACAGAACCCAAACAAACTTAACTAGGCTAAAATAAAACAGGTTGGAATGCTTGAAATTCTGCATTTTATGAAATTATTTAGAGAGTAATTACTTACAAGACAATTTCAATGTGTTTTTTTTTGGCGAGCTTTAGCACGCAATTTAAAAATATTAATGACGAACGGTAAAGTTTTTATTTACCGCCATAATGTTTTTAAGTGAATTTTTGCACCACTTTTATCAGTTCTTTTTTGACAAAATTTAGAAATTTTATTCATCACTGTCAGGGGATCCTAGTCATACATGTTCAGTTCATACCCAAGAATTACATTGTAGGTTCAGTACATTGCCAATTCTAGTGATTTATGAAGATATGTCTAACCCTAACTTTATTACCCAACACTACGACAGGTGCTCGGGTCTGTCTGCGAATTCCCGCCTACAAAGTCTCTTGCCTGAAGGCCACAGCTAGGCCTACTCGACTATACTCCACCCACTGTCTCCTATTATTTTCTACTAATTCCTATGCCTCGTCCCTGTGCAGGGCGAGATAAGGCGGCCAAGCAGGGGCTAGCCCTTGGGGAGCTGTTAGGGGAAGAGCAGGGTGCTGCCAAAAAGGACACACGGAAACAGGAAACTGCATACTAGAGGGGGTTACCGTCAGCTCAGTAAGCAGGAACCGCAGCCCCTAATTTGACCTACTGTAGCATACCCCACAAGCCATTTCACCACTGCCACAGACACCACTAAATACCCCAATCACCACTACACAGCCTTCAGCAACCCACCGAGTAGTCCGTTGCTGGATATAGCATCCAGCTATACACCACCCTGGACCCAAACCAGGCCAGCACATCTAACCGCACTTCCATGTGCACAGCACAGCTATCATACAATTACCAAAACCAGCCCATCCTGCCCCCAGTATAAACCCAGTCAAGTCAACGATGCAAGCTACCCTGCCGTTTGGACAAAGTGTGGAAGGGAGAGGGAGTTAAAGATGCCAGCCAGACACTAGTAACGCTTGCAAGGTGAAGCATCAAATTACATAGATTCACATTTGAAACGTGCTCTGCACATTGCCAAGATATATTAAAATATTATTCGTACACACCTACTCAATGCACGTAGTCAAATTAACATGCAGCACTGCTGCCCTCTATACTGGTTATTGCCGCTGCTGCCACAGTTGGTAGCACCGAAAGTCATGTTCTATGGCCGGCTTGGCTTCCACTCCTCATTCCTTGGTTTCCCCCACAACCTTCCTACTCCAGCCACGCACCTAAGTTTTCAATTTGTAAACTGATGGACTTACCTGTGAACCTCGCCTCTCACCAACTTGCCAAATGGAACATTCACCTGCTGGAATATTCAACATGAGTCATCACCAATGATTATGATGTGCGGCCTAAAAAGTAATGGCGTTTAATAAATTTAATGTGTTTAAGAGCAATATGTTGTGGTAATGTTACAATTTTTTAGAAAACGTGCACCCAAAACGGAATGATAGGTAGCGAGTCTCAACGGCAGTTTTTAAAATCATTTTGGGCTGTAATTTGTATTTAGATGCTTTGATGCTTTAAGTATGTATAGTTAGAGTACCTAGTTGGAAGTTTCAGTGGCATTAATGGAAAATGGTTTGTTTGATCTTTCAGTAAGTTAGTTTGCAATAAATGCTTACTTGCTTGGTAGATATTTTTGAAATTTTTTTATAAATATTTCTTTAAGGTTGGTTGCCACTGCCACATTTGGTTGGCCCACTGCAGTTTTGTGCATCTAGACTTAGCTGTGCAGACTCGCACGGGGGAAGAGTTTTGGTACATACAGTAGAGCTTCACTATAACAAACCTCAGGGGACCAAAAATATGGCTAGTTTGTTATAGTGAAGTTTTTTATAGTGAAGTGCAAAAAAAATTTCTTCAGGTTAAAATTAGATGCGGCGAAATCTTACTGAAGTGAAGTTAGCTTCGAATCTTTGTTGCCAACCTCTGATCAAGAAAGTAACAAACTCACACCGCATACGGGAGGATAACAGGTAGCGCTCAGCGGAAGAACCCGCACATTAGCAACATGGTTGCACCATCAGGAATGCTCACAGGGGTGCTAGACAATTGCATGTTCAGAAGCTTATAAAATGAAAACTAAGCATAATAAGTAAATAAAACATACCACACGTAGGTCACAAGTGCCTTTAGTGTCGAGATATGAAGAAAAGACCTGGTTCTGAGATTTAATTTATATGCTGCGAGCCTTTGAATTTCGCAATTTGAACACACATCTCGAACAAAGTGCCAAGTTTATAGGCAAATATTAAAAAATCCTGCCACTGTAGGTAATACAAACCATATGTATGTTGCTCACGAGTGCCTTTAGTATCAAGATATGCAGAAAATTCCGGGTTCCGAAATTTAATTTTTATTCTGCGAGCCTTTGAAGTTTGCAAATTGAACACACACCTCGAACAACGTTCAGAGGGGAATATATAAAAATCAAGCTACTAAAGGTAATATAAACCATAAACACGTTGCTATCACGTGCCTATAGTATAAAGATATGCAGATAAGTCCGGGTTCCGGACCTCCATTTTTGTACTAGGAGACTTTGAATTTCACACTTTGTTCAAGGTATGTGTTCAAATTGCGAAATTCAAAGGCTCACAGCATAAAAATTAAATCTCTGAACCCGGACTTTTCTGCATATCTTGACACTAAAGGCACTTGTGAGCAAAATGGATATGGTATGTTTTACCTACAGTGGCAGGATTTCTAAATATTTGCCTATGAACTTGTCACTGTTTGAGGTGCGTCACGTTTTCGGTCAGGTGATAAAAAATTGATTTTCTTTATTTCAGAACGTTGACCTATTATCGTTAACAACGTAAATTTTGCTATGCTGAATTCCGTAGCGACTTCTCTTTTTGTTTCCTTCCATTATCTACAGTTTTAATTATAACAAATAATCAAGAACAAATTCGTTAAAAGATGGTAAAATTTATTTGCAATTCAGTGAAAAAACATTTAGAGGTTAAGGTAACCTCATTTACAATTCACGGTAAAATACGCCGATGCAAGAATAGGCCACAGATATAGTGACAGCATTTCGTTGTACGTAAAACTTCGGCGAAGTCAAAGGCTTCTTATCTGTGCCTACACGATGATGTGCATTAGTTGCAGTGATAAACACTAGTAGCGAAGAACTTTACAATTTTTGTCTCGTATTGCCACACTAATGTATTGTATCATCTATGACTGAGTTATCTACGAAAAACAGTTGGTTTCTTTATGTTTTTAACATCAAAAAATTAAAAAATTAATGTAATTTTGCCATTTATTACATTTCATTCCGATTACAAAGTGTATGTTAATGTGACTATTGAATAAACCTCCCGAAATTTTTTTACCAAAAATTTTGTATAAGTGAAAGTTATGTGCATATAAATGTATGGTGTTTTGCCGGGACCAAATAATTAATTTGGTGAAGTGTTCGTTAACAAGAAGTTCGTTAAAGTGGTGCTCTACTGTAATATTTTTATTGTGTGTGAAGTTTTACAGTGCGGTGCTTTGTTTGGCCCCGTAAATATTTTCAGAATGTTTTTAGCCAATTATTCCAGGCCAACACTATACGGGATTACCGCTTTTATAGAGTTTTTATGTGTAATTTTATTTGCTTGTGCTCTTTAATAGTTCTTTTGACTTCAGCATGTGTATCATATGAAGTCCTTGATTTAAATCTAACTGAAGTGTTCTTGAAAAATCATACTTCATTTTTAAAGCAAATTTTTCAGCTGTTCATACATGCTTTTCAGGCACTGGTGTTAAGACCAATTTATTCGGCACAATGTTGGTGCATGAAATAATTAATTGTCATAGACCTACTGACCTGCGGGTCTTGAGAGGCAGTTGGTGAGTGTATTACAGAATTTGAATTTATTTAAAGGGCTTTCTATCTCTTTTTAATGCAGAGTTTGGAACATGGTAGAACTGGCAAGTCAACAATGTGTAGTAAGCGATGAGACATATTAAATTGTCTCCATGAGAAAAATACTTGTCGAAGGTCAACCCAAACAAATGAAGGTCATTACCACCGCAAGCTTTTTCTGTATTAAAAGCCATTACAAATGTTTTGGCACTCCAAATTTTAATTGATTACATTTTATAAAGAGAGTGCTTAACTTCCCAATGCAAAATATTTACGACTAGAATTCTGAAGTCATAGCATTAGTGTTTTTAATCAATAATTTAATTACAGATTCTTAAATACTCACCTGTTGTAATGAACTATGATTTTATTGGTTACTGTGGTATAACAGTTTTTGTGAAAAGGGCTAAAGATCTGTTCAATAAATTCAATATTGCTATTTTGTACAATTGCACCCTTGTGTTGTGTAAACACCAGGAATTTTGTTACACCAACTTAGGCAGTAATATCTAGTAGAGGAGGAGAAAGAATTCAGATTAGTTATGGATGGAAAATTTTGCAAATTGTGATAGATGCAATCGTTATGTGGATTTTAACCTCACATAATTTTTTTGCTAAATTTTTTCTAAAAATGGCAGATACAGTAAAAACACCAGTGCAGTTTGAGTGCAAATATGCCTGACAACCAATCACTCACTTCGGACAATCGTGCATGATTGGATAGAAGGTTGTCTCCAAAGATCAATATATTTACTGTACATTATACGAATATCTTATTGGTGTTGTCTGTAGTTTATTATTTTTTATTTGCTTTTTTCAAACATAGTTGTTTATAGGTACTGTTGTAGTGCGTTAGCTTGGGTGAAATGTAATATTAATCGGCACGTCGTTATAAATGCTCATTCCGCCATTTTCCTTACCGCCTTCCACAATGAAGTGACACCAATATAATTTACGTATATAAGATTAAGTTTCTTTGTATCAGAGACTTTGCAAATAAATTACTTAATGCTAGTGACGAAAAAACGTGATTTTCATGAAGTAAACTCTTAAGGATTGTCATAGAAAAAAAGTGTTCCAGAAGTTGCGAATATTACGAACAGTAAGTTTGTGTGTTTTGTAAATGTATTTGTAAAAAGTTAATATAATTGTTGAAATGCACATGGCCTGAAAAAATCCGCAATTTACACACTTTCGTAGTGAGTGAATAATATTTGTTTGTCTACATTGTAAATTCGAGTGTAAGGTTAACTTTGGTCAAAATGTGTGCATGTTATATTGCTGCATCTGTACGAATACGAACAGCGACGTATGTATCACACTTTGTGTTTTCATTAAAGTTATAATTTTCTAAGTTAAATAATTTAAATGTAATTTCCATACGAGCAAGATTTTCCACTGCTCTATCAAAACAATATGTAACTAAAAATTGTCACACACTCGCAAGAACATCAAAATAATCCCATCTCACGAAAGACTAATCCGAAACCCCGCCCTCCTCCCTCTTCTTTTCCTTTTCACCCTCAAAATAAAATACAGAGAACCCCTATCAATTCAACTCTGCGATTATAAAAAATATAACAGGTTGGAATACCATCCTAGCTATAATATCCTACACTACTGGATGGAAGTAGCTAACGTCAGCGTTTCAGTGCCTGCCATGACAGGAAACACGAGGAAGGAGGAAAATGCAAGTGTGCATTGGACTCAAAACATTTGTTTACAAACATATGTTTTTTCAGTGGAAGGATACACTGGCCGTGCTACTTCTCTAGAACTGTCAAAATTGAGTCCACATACATGAAATGGACAATATATATCTAACACATGCGATATATATCATAATATTGCCAACGATAATCAGTAACAATGTGATGCAAACAAAGATGCTGGACGGGTGTAGTAATGATGGTTGTGACAGTATTTGACTGTAATAAAGAATTTTTCACGAGGGGTTTTATGTATTTGACAAAGTCAAAATACTTACGTGCAAATGTTGTAATGTATGAATAGAAAGGGCTAGAAAGGACACTCATCTAAAGTACATCCAGGGCAGTGCTACTCACAACAGAAACAAAGCTTTAGCGATGGAAGCGAAACAAGTTCAGGGTGCATCGACGTCTGGTGTAAAACATCAAATTTCACTTACCAATCTTGTTTCCTGGTCGAAAAAAGATTAAGTTGAAAAACAAAAAATTGATTTTGTTAACAACTCGCACTTTCATGGAAGCTAACCTTCCATTGGAAAAAGTTGGTCACCCAAAGTTACAGAAGTGGACGAATAAGTACATTGCTGGTATTTAAAAAAATTGTATAAACCCTTAGCTGGAATAAATCCTGACCCACTGACCATGTTTGTATTACCTAACATCAAATAGTTTTCATGTAAAAAGGTTCTCTTGTAACCAACCTATGCTGGGCCTAGACCTACAATATTCCCGACTCCCTTATCTGAACTCTTTTATAGACATGACAAATTAAATAGATACTGAAAATAAATGTGTACAATTGATCACACTTTAACATAATTAATTTCAGTCCTCCTGCGATGTAATTGGTTTTTTGCAAATATTTTTGTCTGAAAAATGGCTAAAACCTGCTGAAGGAAAGGAATTAATTGCTGACACGTATACTACGATTTTGTCACAAGTCTATGTTTTATTTTAAAATAAATATTTGGTTATAAAATTTAAAAACAAATAAATTGCAGTAAACATTATGTTGGTATTCACTACCCATTCACTTAAATAAAATATGAAAAATAATGCTGAGAATATTTTTTGCTACCAGATTATAAAAATTGAACAGCAGCAGCAGAAAATATGAAATTGGTGACTATACTGGTATCTATTTAATATTTATATATATTTTATATATATAATATTATATATATATATATATATATATATATATATATATATACTATATAATAGGGTGATCCCTGTCTATCCGTCCCTCTTTAATACTTCTAAGTCCCTTGAAACTCAACAGAAGTTCTTCAAATTTTGCAGAGAGAATCCTCAGGGTCAAATACAGGTCCAGTTCGAATTTCTGTAAGATCAGATTACGCACTCATGACTTTTGACTCTAAGAACTCATTTTTTAATTACTTTTTCCTATGAAAGTTTTGCATTACATAGAGATATGAAGGTAATGGAATATAATTTTTGTTTACTTTAAATGTCTCGCTTCAATGTTGAATTAATTAAATGGGGCCATAGTGGATCAGCGGATAGAATGATTCCAAGTGGGGCCGCAGTGGCTTAGTGTATAGAACTATATCCACTGTTGAGTTAATTTCACACATTATTTTTAAGTCTTTGTATAACAACAATTTGTACCATCTGTTCCAGGCATGTGACGATAAAAAAAAGTCACGGGCTGGGCCCCTAGTTTACTTATATCTGAATTAGTCTAATTTATGTTTTTTCAACAATACTTGAATGTTTATTTTCACTTATTACAACTGATCAGTGTAGTTTCATGCAAATTTTAAAGCACGACAATTAGGATGCTTATTATAAGTCTAATAACTATAAATACCTACATGAAGTGATATTAGGCTATGATGTTTTCAGTCTTTTGAATAACCGTGTTTCCCCAAAAACTTTTCTAAAACTAATTTAAAACATAAAGCTTTTGATTTTGGAAAATAACGAGAAAGTACCGAAATCATGTTCAAAAATGAACCAAAATCAAGTATAATAATGATAATAATAATAAAAGGACAAAATTTGCCATTTTTAAAACCATAAACAGGCGTGACTAATCATACATGAACATAATTCTTTTTAATATTAGTGCTCTTTTTTTAAAATTGACGAAATCTAAAAAAGTGACTAAAAATATACAGAAATGATGTAACCAAAACTGACAAAAAAAAAAAAAAAAAAAACTTGCAGCGTTAGGTTTTTTTTCAAGAGTAGTTAATTTAATTTTTAATTTGTGTGAGCGATATTTTTTGTGAGCTTTTGAACTAGCCTGATGCAGATACATTATAAACTAACATGTGGATATTTTGTAAAAGCATCAGCATTATTAACATTTACTTTTGCAGCCATCTCCTACACTGCAGTCGTGGTGAGCAAAGTTGTGTAAATTTTATCCATGAATGGAGGAAACAAAATGCTAATCCATTTTGATGGCAATGAAATTGAAGATGTAACTTGTACATTATTAAATGACGAACACATTACACATTTAAACAATGGTGATTAGACAACTTGAGCTCATTAGCATAGCATAGTCTCGCACCTGATTTCTACGGAGTGTGCATTACAATTGATCACGAGACGTAAAAAGATTGTACTGTCTACCACTGCAAGAATGGATGTTCCAGTCAGCAGAGATTGTATTATTCACCGGCCCACCGAAACTATGCAATTCAAGACAGCAAGTACTACTAACCTCCGCTAGATGGCACCACTAGTATGTTTCATCGTTTGTCTTCTATTCTCCAGCTGGCTGGTGGCGCCACGCCGGAGAGCTATGTTTTTTGCCACCTCCCGCTCAGTGGGAACCCCTCCCCCAAGATGTCAGCCAATGAATGCCAAGGCAGCCGCCCAGAAAAGTACAAATATGGAGTCTGAATTAAACTTAGGACAGCAGTCTTCACCGCACCTTTGTGCTAGAAGGTTCACCTGTTCCTTAAGCCCATTGTTGGGACTTATCCTATCACGCCCTGCTTAGTAATCCAAGCATCATGCCAACCTGTCAACTGCAATGTCTTCTATCCACACTAGACACTACTGCCCCTTCTGTGCAACAATAGTGAAGGGAGTCAGTCATAGTTTTCAGAGGCTTACTACCCCGTCCTGTAACTTAGAAGCAGGTCACCTCTACCTGTCTGCATAGGTCAGCTTCCTGTAAGCTCTTGATAAACATAGGAGGTAGTGCATTACCACATGTTCACTTCCAGCAACATAGAATAAACATTGAGTCTGAACCAATCCCAGTGTACCAAGTTACTGTAGAGTTAGCGCCTATCCTACTTGACCTTAACCTTGAGAGAAATGCAGGTGATCCTGAGAACAATACTCGATTGAGCCAAGACACGCTTTGCTGAACCCACAAACACTAGCTACGCCCAAATCGTTCTACATACTCCAATAGGTAGAACGGCGGAGCCAGCTTGTCGGGTCAATAGTCATCCTTCCCACCGCACATTTGTGCCGGAGGGGGCATTCGCTGAATTGGGAAGACGAGGCTGAAGCCAACACCGACGTGCAGAGACTGCAGACAGCGAAGCCTGATTTTCAATACTCACCGCACCTTTGCGCAGTGTGCTGAAATAGGGTGTCCACCCCATCGCAGCAGCTCACATAGCTCAACACTATAGAGAGACACGAGCCCTGCCTTTCGCCTCATGGACTTGAGTGTGTGTTATCAACTCCAAATGCCTTTTTCGAGATGCTGTGGACTCAAGGAGAAAATTAAGCAGGTGCTAATTTCCTCTGGGCATTCACAAGAGCTGACCCGTGCCCTAGTCGCCGCCATCGGACAGCTCACTCCCAAAGAACAAACCCAAGCTCCGCAACAACTACTCCTCCCCACCACACAAGAGTTACAGAGATATCTGTTCCAGGCTCCAACCCCCTTGAGTCAGGAGGTACACCCGTGGCTCGCGGAGTACCTCAGTCAGCCTGATCAGCAGCAAACAGCTTCCATAATGCACCTCACACCTGTTGCTCTGCCCCCTCCGAACCAAAACTACTCAGCGTCAACACACCCAAGTACTAAAAACACCTACATGCACTGTCGTTCTCCCACCCTCTCGTCCAAGTACGAGAAACCTCAGTCGCCCATGTATACCATACCACCCACAACATAGAACTGAACACGAAAGATTGCATCGGCAGCACCTGACAGTGTCCTGCCGAAAAGCTACCAGGCCAGTTCTCTACACTGCGATGGCCCCAGTACCACATAGGGACTGAATTAATACAAGAACCCCCAAGAGGTGTTCCTGATTAATCACCCAACAAAACCCGCCTCCACCTCATGTAGTGTTCTCCTAGTTGACAGGGCATTACGCGTAAAACTATATTAATGAAATCAGCTTTGTTGATGTTAGACTACCCCTACTGTAACTGCGATGTCTCGTGGGAGAAAAAGGTTTGTTGAGAACATGCTACTTCATCAAAGCATGTGCTCAAGAAAAACAACATGAATTGACTACGAAATATTTCTAACATTTAACGAAGTGCTTTTGTTTAAAAAAAATGAATGCTAATATCTTTTTTTTAAATGAAAAATAGATAGTAACTTATAAAACAACAAATGCTAATTTTTTTTTTTTAAGAAAAATACATGGCAACTTATAAAACAAATGCTAACATATACTAAATTGATACTCGTTTTACCAGCCACTAGTTATAGCAGAAGTAGTGCCACAGTTAAGATTCCATACATGTATAGACAGCTTGTTACGAACATGTGAAAAACAATGCCTTTAAAAGGCACCCATACGTCTTTTGCAGAGGAGCCAGACACATCAATCCAGGTCTTTGAGAAGAATGCGCAGGAACCAAGCATGAAGATGATGTACAGAACAGCATGGACGGGGTCCTCGAGGATGTGGCCTATATTCTCAGGAGGCGAGAGGTAGTAGCACAGGCCTCCAACAGGATAAGAGCGAGCCGGGCCACCACCGCCCACGTCCGCCCATGCTCCCAGCATGTTCACCAGAAAGTTGCCAGGGAACTTCACTGCCAACATCTGCAACACACTAAACTCTATCAGCACCCTTCACATGCAAATAAAATGTCAGCAGATACACAACTGGTAGCATTAAGAGATAGCCATCCCACTTGTCCTACACAACATCATTTAGTGATTAAGACCGCGGACAACCACATTCACTGGTAGCAGACATCCTATACGGAATTGCCAACTCCTGGTTCAGTCGGGGGCTATTATGCAAACTACAGCGGCAGCCCATCCCGGACTACCTTCGGTATCACCGGTGCACCACGTCCCGAAGCCAGTAGCGGCCACCAGCAGACTCCACAGCTGGTCAGCAACCACCCCGGGCCACCGTTCCAACAGGTAAACCAGTAGCAATAGGCTGCCTCATCCACCGGGCCGTGACAGTAGTACCGGATTCCCTGCCTAGTAAGCAGGCCACACACGCTATGCTCTGCGTGAGCTATGCGCCTGCCCACAGGCATTAAGCTTCCACATCACCATTCTCGTGTGACTGGCAACACAATTAAAACTGTAAATTGACCACGACGTCCAGCTCACAGTGTATGGCAGCCACGTAATAACGGTTTTCATGGCACACCAATCATGAAACACATTCATTGTAACACAGTATAAACTTGATGTGTGACACCCCGGGAATCAATACTCATTTGTCAGTGGCCGTAGGTGTTGTCCCCCTTTTTGGCTAAGAGCTAAGCCAAGTGCTTCTATATCTTCGGGGGTGTTCAGTTCTGACGGGGTACCAGAGCTTCCCGTTGTAAAGGACCGGCCAGGTCACTTTGCGGCAGGGCGCAAAATTGGGAGCAGGTAAGGTAATTTTGTGAATGGGTGCCATTGGTTAAGCTATTCCTAGGCGATGTGTTGCAGGAGTTGAGTCTGTGCCAGTAGTAGCAGGTGAAGGTGCGGTGGAGAAGGTTGGTCTGAACAGTGGCGACAGGCGAGGTGTAGGAAGCAGTATGGCAGGAACCAAGTAAGAGATGACTGGTATGGAAGGTTGGTTATGCTGCTGGTTCAAGTGTTCTGCAACGTTCCAAGGGTATTCCGTCCATCCGTGGTTCTCTGTTGTGTCGAACAGATCTCTGGGGACGACTGGTTCATATGGGGCTTGTAAGTGCCTGAGGGCCTGGGCTTGAACTCGTGGTTCTAGACTAGCTATATAGGACACCAGGGCACAGGCTTTAACACGTGCAGACGACCAGAAGCCAAGAAAATCTGTTCGAAACCTCTCTTTCTGTCTCTTCCGCTTGGAGTAGGGCATTAGGATGTGGACTTATTCTTCAGCTACTAGAACAAGACGGCAGGTTCCTTGTGCACAAACTTACGCGTGGCACTACGTGCGGACCGGGGACTGGCGGACACATTCCAACTTCTGTCACATAATGCAGTGTATGATGGAAGTCAGGCATCACCCGTCCAGGGTAGCGCACAGGTATGTGATCCTGTCGGAGTCTTCCCAACTCAGGGAATGCCTGTCTATCTTGGCGGATACCGCAGTGGAGAGACCAAAGGACAGCCAACAAGCTGGTTCAGGATAGAGCACCTGTGTGGCTCCTCCTCCCCATCAACCAGCAGTTGTCAGGAAGGGCGTCCTGATGTGAGTGTGTGTGGGTAAAAGTAAAGTGTTGGCTCGTTTGAATACGTAACCCGGGATCACCGGCACTATCGTTACGTGAGGGTAACTACGGTAAGATGCTTTATCTACAAGAAAATCTCAAAGTGAAAGTCAATCCACCTTTTTATTTTCATAAGGAAATTCATGTGATGAATGCATCCTAACTCCTTGTCGATGGCACAAGTCTCGGGCGGGAAGCTGGAATACAATACTGAACAGTCCGGTAGAGGCAACCTGTGACTATGTGGGGGAATGCATGGTGTGATGCGCTGAATGTCTAAGCAATCTCCTCTTGCACTGTTGGACGTGTATGCCGTGTGAAACAATGTTGTGTACAGAAGCTGACATGTAGCTAGGAATACTAAGCAAGGTGGTGTGTCAGTATGAGTCCTGAGAAGGATTCGAGGAAAAGGTCACCTAAGACACGTCCGTGCACCAAACACCACCGTAATCGGAGTTTAAACAATGGCTGAGTGGTCAGAACCCGAGAAACTAGCACTGGGAATGAAAACTTCTCCCAGCTAAACTTATCGGGGTGCGGCGGTCAATGTCCAAGCAACGAGTGCTGGTTAACTAAGACGTGACAATCTGGTCAGTTCTGAGTGACTGGCACTAGAAGCAAAGACTGGTCTGGAGATGCGGGCTGTCTCCTTTTATACTAATACGGGCCGCTGCCCGATGCTGATTGGCTAGTGCCACTAAAGTGAGGGGTAGTCGCAGAGCAGGGGGTAGTGAATGCATGACTTGCCTATCTGATGTTACCAGCAAGCTGGAAGGGAAGAAAAGCAAAGACAAACGATAATCCTAGTGCTATCTGGTGGGGAGTAAAAAGAACTTGCTGCATTTAAGCATGGTTACGGTGGGCCGGTGAATAAAACAATCTGCATGGCAGACAGTACAATCTCATCTTACGCTGGGACAAATTAAAACGCTAACTTCCGACTCCTAAGCAAACTGACAGAATGGAGCGGAAGTTGTCTAATCTCCATTGTTAAAAAAGACGTGTCAATTCGCCCCCTCTCTGCTGCGACTGACGCTCATCCTTGAGGAAGTTGAAAGGCATATTCACTCTAGGGCAAAATAGCTTTCTCTCGATTGGCCTCCGTCTGAACAGTATGAGTTTAGAGCTCATTCCTGAGGAGAGATGGAAGACAATTCGGCTAGTATAACTCCACTTCTCATTCAGTAGTCAAGCTTCAGAGCGATGTAGTTGATGGTCTAATGCAAGGAAGTGTCCGGCACCTGCAGGCACTGCCTTGCTTACCCATTTCCTCCGGCACTCCTCTTGAGTAGCTTTCTGCAAAGGGAAAAACCGCAACCCAACCCTGTGGAGAGGAATAGGCAATCAAGCTGACATCTTGAGCTAAGAGAGAACATGTTCCACGCATCTGGATATCGAAATATCTGTGCAGAAGAATAAGTGTTCTGCTCGACTTATGCTGCTTTGCAGCCTGAAACGAAACAGTGTCTTCTCTGGTTAAAAATCATCATGCCTCTTGGCCACGACACTCAAGAGCGATGGTGGGACTGGAAAGAAAATACCTTCACTGGATCCCCTCAACAGCAATTCCCACACTTCTGTAAAAAGGCCACACTATGTGCTGCGACACAAAATGCTGCTCCCCTCGTATTGAACTTTACCTTCTTCCTAACACCTGGGAAGGGGTGAAGGTCATTCACAAACAGGTGGCATCTAAACACACTCTTACTCTGCCTGCTAAAAACAAGACATAAAAAAGGTTCACTATCTCTCTAGCTTGGACACTCGCAGATATTCCTATCTCGCTCTCTCTTTCTCAAGGGATAAGAAAGGGAAGGATAGCTGAGTACCCAGCCTGCATCCGGAGAGCTACGTCATTTTCTTTTCAACTGCTCAAGTAACAGTGCATATTTTCTTGTTTGCGTTCATTTATTTATTTTGTCGGGAACCTGACTATGTGTCTTGCAGGCCTCTTTTTATCAAAGTGTGCATTCACAAACTTATTTTTACTGGGTGACTCATTGCAAACACGTGATCTGCACGCAAAAAATGTGATTGGGAGGGAACGTCTCACCAGACTATCCTATAATAAATTGCATCACCATTTTTACACTTCAATCATTCTTTATCCTACAGCACTGCTGTGGCCGGCTACATGGACGTATTTACAAGAATACCTGGTGTCGCACAGCAGGCTATATTTAACACCTTTGTACTCACAAACTAAAAGGTTTTCAGAAGCCGAGCATTTCCAGACTTGTCTCCTGCTATAAGGGTATCATATCAGTAGAGTGAAGTGGCAGGGGTATAAACATACACACATACATTCACCACTACAAGAAAAGGATAGAAGTACGAGAGGAACAACAAGTAACCCTTCACAATTATTACAACTCAGAATTTCCTCTGATCTGTTGACAGCTTTTCTCCTTTAAAGTCTATGGCTGCTTGCTTAAAAATATTAACACATAATTTAGCAACTAGACTACTTTACCATAATCTGCAAACATGGCACTGGAACAATTATTTCATTCTTCAGAATGTAGCTTTCTTCTCACAAGCTACTCTCACAGCTTCAGAATTTGGTTGCTTACTTAAGCCGTCCTACACTTTAATACATACAGTCGACTCTCGATGCATCGTTATCACATGTATCGATAAACTGCATTCACCAACCATTTTTTCGTGGTCCCGGCAAAATCCCTATGTAAATAATGTTAACATAAACCGCTTGTATTGTTTATTGTATTGTATTGTGCATCAAAGTATATTTCGGGTCCCTTCACGTAATATTTCCCGCAAACTATTGTTTTTAAGCTGGTTGTTTATGCAAACGTCTAGTAACTGGATGTGAAAAACGTCACACATGTTTCAGTTCACAACTGCTCTGCAGTGCGCTGTCTAATGTCTTGCCTTCCCAACACGTCTGTCGACACTGACTATGGCGTGTGAGCGAGTCTGCCTTGCTGCTTTCCAGATTAGAGAGAAAGTGGTTACCCACAGCAACGAGCGTGGTTACCTAGCATCATCTCTTTCCGTCTCTCTCTGCCACGTACTTTCCTTCCTCCTCTCAAATGCTACACATGCCAACGAGAGGGGAAGTGGTCTAGCAAAAAATAAAGCATGTCTTTTCTCTATCTCTCGGCCACACCCGCTTCGCTTGTCTTGCCTTCACACGCCGGCCTACAGCAAATGTGTGACTCGCAAATGTATTTTTATCAACAATATGGGTCACTCAAAATAGTTACATCTATTACTTGTATTTCAAAGCAAATGGTTTCACCAGAAAATGTTAAGCAAAACATTTTAACATTATCACTTGAAAAGATGGTTTATTGTATCTGGTGTAAAATTAACACAATTTAAAAAGGTAATATTTATTTAACTCAGGAGGCAGCATCTTTGCGAATAAAATTATATGCCCAGAAGTATGTATGTACTTGAACTCCCCTTGCCAACAAATGTTTGAACATCGGCAACTTGTATTATAAGTGAAAAATTCATTTTCAGTAACTTCTGCAGGGAAATTGAAGGATTTATATTACTTATTTCACTAGGTAAACAGAGCCGAGTGCAGTGTAATTTACAACAGGGAAAATCAGATGACATGGTTTTGAATTATTAATTATTAGACAGTGAACAAATCAATTAAAATCTCATTTATTTTTGCCTCAAAATTACAAGTTTTTTTTGCAGTAAATCATAATTAATTACTTTAAAAGGCAGACATTTGCCACGCGCGCAAGTTGTCGGCAACATGTACCAGCGTATAGGGGTAATCCTCTCGATGCCAACCCCCCTCCACCCGCTGTTATGAACACACTGCTAGATAACTTCTCAACGCACTCTCAGCCGATATAGCTCGTGCAAGATATTCAAAATTTGACTTGCACTCTGTGTCATATAATTTTCATTTTCAGAGGGTTTGAAAGTTTTAGGTCAACTTGCATTTGATGTCTGATAATAAATGAGTGGCAATTGGAACTTACCGTAGTCATTCGTGTGTACCACACCCTCGTGTACAGTGCACACAATGATTTTTCCAACAAGTTCCACAATTTTTTTTTTTTTTTTTTTTTTAAATAAAAGTGCACTAATAATTTGTGGCACTTTGTTAATATAGTCTGCCTCGTGTAAGGTTTCCAGATTTTGACAGATTGTATGAAAGTAGTACCTTGTAAAGAAACTGAATACGTATCCTTCCGCTACCATGTGCTTGTCAAAACATGTCCACATCACGTGCATTTTTGGTTGACATATCAAACATGTCAACTATAATCGAGGAAAATATGTGATTACCCTGATTTTTTTTTATTTCTGACGGTAACATCTACATTGTGTTTTTAAAATACTATTAAATATATTCATATTTTTACAATTAATTAAACAGATATTAATTACCATCAAATCAATAATCACAAACACAAAAAAAAAATTTTTTTAAAATCAATAAATTCCATTGGACTTGCAAGTTTGCAACTCTCATAATAGGAAAATATTTTAGGCAAGACAGAAAGACATTGATGTTGGCTACAATATTAATACTGTAATCAAAATTAAATCACACACAAACAATTTAACGGAGAATAGAAAAACTTACCCGGCCCGAAGTATTATCACAATTGCCTTCTTTGTACGCCTCTTGAAAAATTTAACGAAATCATTAAAAAAAGAATGTGAATCTGACATAGTTAACTGATGTGAGCAAAAAAAAAAAAAAAAAACAGAGAGAGAGGCGCACGCACGCGCCGCGCACACACACACCTGAGCAGTGAAATGAACTATGAGAAAACAAATCTGCTAGAGTTCTGTGTAAAGGCAATGTCGCCGTTAGGCCTACCTTAAAAAAATTACATTTAGACAGTTAACAAACACAATAAGAGTTAGGTCTGTCAAATCATACACATAAATACTTAATTAGAACTGTAAAAGTCTTCTACAATCAATAATAATGGAACCTATTTGTAGCAATTACAATAAAATAAGCCTGTAAAAAAAACATCCCTCACAAATGGTGAAGACTGGTAGGTCTGTGATTATTAAGTAATGAAACCTAGTGGCAATTACATCAAACACATGGGCATATATATTATTACAGTAACGTGGATATTTAATATACACACCCATTGACACCAAAAAAGTTCAGTAAAATTTGCTGTCCTATACGATTAGTATTTATTACCATAACTAAAAAATTTACCACAGAAAGAAAAAGTACTTTACATAGTCTTTCTGGACAAACAAAACATTACATATCTCAGTATTACCGTAATTAGGCCTAAATAATTAGTATTTAATTACAACTGCATTCGTCGTTTTGGTCTACACACACAGGCAAGCAATGTAACCTAAATGTTGTTTATTGTCTGAACAAAAATAAATTCAACTGTAACATTTACTTTCTAAGAAATGAAATTTGCATAAAAATTTGATATATCGCAAAAGCGAGAAGGGCATGTCTCTATTAATAAATTTCAAAATCTCTGAGGACCAAAATTAAATTTCAGACTACATTACTACATAAAATATTTAAGGGAGATTTTGGAGAACCATTCACGAAAATGTTATTTATACAGTAAGTTAAGTTGGTGCCACAATGCTTCCTCACCTGAGAAATGACGTACAAGTTGGAAACAAGAGCTGACTGAAGAATGATGGGAATGTTTGACGTGTAGAAGAGCTTGATGGGGTAACTGCTGTACTGGCCACGGTACCTCGCAGACTTTATGGGCAGATCGACACGGAATCCCTACGAGAAACCACAAATATCTGTCAAATATCATGAAAAACAATAACAAAAATTACATGCATAGTTTCAATAATTACAGTATTTATCAGAATATAAAAAAAATTGAACATAAGAGAACCCCTGCATTTTAATCTTGGTCCACAGAACAAACTTATTTTCCCAGAAATTATATGTATATGTAATTGAGCAGTAAGTTTTTATCTTGGCACTTATGGTTTAACATACTAAAATTCTTTGCAGTCACCAATATACAGAATGGTAATCCTCAAATGCATAACTTAGCACTCATTCTTAATGTCCAGCACACAATTCATCATCTTATTCAGTACATGGATATGAATTTCTTTCTGCTACCCAAGTATGGTTACCAACTGTCCCGTAATGCATGGAATGTCCCATATCCTGGGGTTGAAAAAATTATCTCATATGAACATACGTGACATCTTATGCATGTCGCTCTACTGCACATTGGGCATGTGCACTCTACTCATCGACTTCACCTCATCATCGAACCAACAATCTCATATAGGCAAGCCACACGCCGGCAGACAATACATCTCGTGACTACAGAGTTGCTCCCAGCTCAGCGGACAGTTACAGACACGCAGAATTTTATTAAAATTGTACTGCCCACCCAAAAGCAGTCATTCGTTCGCACACTCATGCCTGAGAAATTGTATTATCCACCGAGCCACAGACAAGCTGGAACCAGAGAAGCTAGTTGGAAGGGATGCTGCAGGAGGGTAGCACCCTTCACATGATGTCACTGCTGCCCGAGCCTCGAGGAGAGGTGACACACGTCAACAGCCGCTCACCAGGGGATAAGATATGGTGGCACATGCCCACAACCCTAATTTAAACCATCTCTGTGAGGAGAGGCTAGACATCCCTCTACACCTCTGGCAGCCAACAAGCAGAACATTTTTGTACATAAGGAGGTGCCAAAATGCAGCTCGAGACAGTTCGTCGGACCTCCAAACCCACAAGGGCTGAGGGCAAAGAGTGACAGTTCATCAGCCCTTCAAGCCTGGGTAAGGCTGAGGGCACCAGTCTGAAGAAGACCAAACCAACTTGGACAAAGCTAAGAACAACAAGGAAGTGACTGTCACCCTATCTTTGGAGTCTGAACAAGGCCTTCCGAACCTCTCTCAACCAGGGTTGTGCCCTCACTAGGCCTCACACCGAGAAAACCCTGAAGAATTGCAAGGTCTGCTATGACGTTGTCAATGCCTTACTCCTTCGCCGACCAGAGGTATCTCTACGTGCTCACCCGTTCCACTTTCCCAAAACCTTCAAATGCCACGGTAGCAGCAGGTCGTGGCATCTCTTCTGGACTGACCCCCCCCCCCCCCTTTTTCAAATCAAATTGCCAAATTAGCCACTTGAATTAATTTTTTTATCCACTCATGCAGGTTCGCCTTTACCTGCTGTAATTATCATACCATCTAATTATTTATCATATATAGAACTACGCATCCCCCTGTATCTTTAAGCGTATTGAATAAAAAATGTGGTCATTTAAAATGTAAATCTCATGTTGTTCATTTTGCCAAGCAAGTCATTCAATTTATTAATATAAATTTTAAAATTAATTATTTTCAAACATGACTCTTTATTAAAAATACTGCTCATTGGTAGGCGTGGACAATCCGAACTTGCTCGAGTGTCCTGGCACCTGCATAAGGCTATGGTCTGCATAAGACGTGGGACTACCTAAGTATTGTCCGGAGCGCCCGCATCTCAGGTGAGATTTATTCTCAATTATCCAGTATCACCCATACTCATTACCTCAGTTTGTCTGCAGAAGACTGGACACAGGAGGGCTTGAGTAATCCTAGGTAAATTGAGAGTGCGCCTTTTGTGTTCCTTGCAATTGTCTCAGTGAGCATTGTATTTTAGGGATCCTTAGTAACATTACATTAGAAGTGTAAACAGCCAACTCCGTTGATTAGCCTGACGGGGCACTTCAGAGAAATTTCGAGGCACAGCCTAGAAGTGTAAATCCAGGGGCCACCATTGAAATACATCAGGCCCCTCCAGACATTGAACTTACAAGAGCGCCTTGTAAGGAACCACCTCCCAGTAAGCGAAGATTAAAGCTCAAACTTGGAATTTCTACTAGGGATATATAACATTGGCCTTGGCATGACCGGGAATATTACAACACACTAGGACCACTAGATATTTATCCCGAACCTAGTCCACACCCTAGTAGAACCAGTGGTCACGCGTGAAGTCCGCACAGATGCTGGGAAGGTAGTGACTATACGAATACCCCCAAACCCACCATTACCCGAAGGGTGTTCTCAATTATCCCTGATTTCATCCCCGTAAGGAAGCCTACCAGACTTACTCCTTACAAGCATAGAGTAATCACAGAGGTAACTGAATAATTCGTAACAGGGTTGTTTCTTCCCGACTTCATTAGTATTGTTTTTTCTTCCATTTAAATAAGTGACATGTGGAGTCATGACTGTTGACAACCTTCACTGTAAGCGGAGCCAAACTCCCTGGGAGGGAATTTTTTTGGTCAAATTCACCCTGGGGTTTGATTCCCCTCCTATTAAGGACCCCCACCTAAACCGTGTCACCCCAGATCTCCCAACTTGGACAGATCAACAACACTAACAGGCAATTCATTTAGTAAAACTATTGACACTTTTGAAGGAACTAGTTCAATGCAAATTAGAGCAGGGAATCAGCGCTATGTATAATTTGGAGTAGGAGTACTTGAGAAACCGAAAAGGAGGAGGAGAGTGCGTCACATCATATATCTGGCATGGCAGACTTTTAAAAAAAATGAGCTGAATATTAATAAACAGAGTTAGTAATATACCATTTCGATAGAGGATGAAAATAGCATTTATGCATGATATTTATAACTTCAAAATTTGTACTTGTCATACTTATTTAGCGTTTATTACCTATTTTATCAATTTTACATGAGCTAATTATTATATGGGAAAAATTGAACTTCACAGCTAAAACATTCATTAATAAATACCAACATTATTGACATAGCAACAAAACTGTTAACATTTTTCAACAAATTACAATTTAACCTCTTTAATACAAACATGAAGGGACCACAACTTTGGCACATTATAATGAGGTTATGCAATAAGGTTTGTGATAGGGGGGGGGGGGGGGGGGGGGATACACACACACAGATATATATGTGTGTGTTTGTGTGTGTGTCCATTCCCGAATGGAGGCGACTTATGAAAAACAACCTTTGAAAAAACACTCTAGGCAAAACATGTCAACCTGTTTTTTCAATAACTTGTATACCACAAATATATAACACTGCAGTTAACTTTAGAGTACTGTATTATTGAATCAATTAAACTTTACATTAATATCTTCTATAACTTGTAATATTTATTTCTTTTTAAATATGAATTAACAACAGCGAGAGCAGAGACGTGTTGGCAACAGCCGGTAAGAAATAGTTCACAGTTAAATTATATTTTAACCTAGTTTTTTGTAGTATACTATTTGTAAATTAAACATAGCCTATTGAAATATTTAAATATTTAGATAGCCCCGACGGCAACATCTCATTTTTACAGTTAAAATAACAGCGGAAAATATTGTGAGTAGGCAGTAATGGTACAGTGTTGTTTTACCGAGCGAGAGCAACTTTGAAGCACCTGTCTGCTGAGCGAGCTTTGTCTCTTTCAAACTAGGGAAGTTTCTCTTCGCTAGTATGCATAAAATTGTACCCATTTTCAATTGTAGCATATTTCATACGTATTACAGCAAAATAATAATTTTTGAATTTGTAATTTACAACTGAAGAGATTTTAATGTTTAAATGCTTATTTTAATATATTTTGATATGATGGCAGGGCAGAAACAAAGTGAAGTTGGCAGACGTGGCGAGCCATGTTGTCATGGCGTGTTGCTATTTTACCAAACGAAGTGTAAAATATACTTACTCCGAAAAAAACTTCAAATTACAACATGTTTGTAGACGTTGTGTTTTTTAAACCTACCTAAGCAAGTTATGATGATGTGATAAATCTATGTTTCCGCGGCATTAATAAATATACTGTTATGGTGTGTTTAGTTAACCACTGCGTGTGAAATAGTGCGGCATGGCTGTTTGGTGATAGTTATGCTGGATCTGTAGTGTGTGATTTCAAATATTTGATGTGAACTATTTATAAGTTGTAAATGTGAACTGTTTTTATGACGAAGTTATTTATTCACATCCACATCTGTTTATTAATCACAATGTTGTACCTTTGCCCTGGTCATGTAATATGATTTACCACCAATCCCAACAAAATAACCAAGCAAAGCCCTAATAAATTTCAATAAACCTAATACAGTAAGTAGCAATACATATAAATATGAGTGAAAAAAGGTTCGGTAGGCTTATTTGTGTGCATGTTCACAGCTATATTTAAAGTTTCTATAACAAAAAATTAGTGACATGAGCTGCGTGCTTGATTTTAATGTCGCTTTTCCATTGAACTGGATATTCCTTGTTATTCGAGCTGAGGCCGTCCTTTTAAAGAAATAACCCAACACATATCAATAAAAAAAAAACTTAAAATACTACAGTTGATTACCCCGCAGTTGTAACAGTGTTTAACATAGTCGCTGCAAAATATCAGCATACATTACGTGTAATGTGCAATGTCGTGGAAAACAACTATGTTAATGTAACGTAACCATAAGAACTATCGTTAATTCAGGCATTTTTAAAACTTCATAACGCTGACTTAAATAATGTTAGAGGCCTAAACTGTGAATATTCGTATGGAATAGCTTTTGGAAAATGACAGAATTCTTCAAAAAGCTGTAAACAGTAAACAACACATTTGACAGGTATAAAAGTAGATGTCATATTTCAATGTTTATTTTTAGGTGTAACGAAAGTATACGAACACACGTACTCACACAATGGCATGTAAACATTGATTTTGACAGATGCTACATAGCAGTCACATGGCAATGTTTGTTTACATTTGGTGGAAACCATTATTGGTAATGACAGAAGTTTTGTTTTTTTGTAATTTTTTTTACGTTTAGCACAAGTGACCCTGGCATTTACATACACTGAGATATTGCTTTATCATACCGTATCGGATATTAGCCACTAGTTGATTAACCAGTAACATATTTTATGTGTGTTTAGATAGGTAACATAAAGAACATAAATGGGTTGAGTATGCATTTTCCCCCATTTCTGATTCCAAATTTGATTAATTTCGATTCTCGATTCATAGTATATTGATTATTAAAAATAAGCATTTGCAATGTAATAATCAATATGCGAAAAAAAATCCTTAGGCACAATAACATTTAATTTTTTTCTAAATTCTCAATACAGTGAAAATATTGGTATTGAATCTAAGTAGCTCTAACTCTCTGTGTCTAAACTCATCAGAAGTGATCTCAATGGTGAATTTTTGGATTAAAAAAATTCTTAGCTTACGAATGAAGTTGATTTTTTTTAAATTGACATATTGTACTTTTCAAGAGGGTGAGGCATGGTGCATTCCTGCGCATTGGACATGCATGACACTACATTACGACTTTGCCCCATCATAGAGTCACTAACACTCATATGGGCAAGTTACACCAAGAAAGTTCAATTAATCATGTACCTACAGGATTGCTCCCATCCTAGTGAGCAATAACACACACATGGTGATTACTTTGAATTGTACTGTCCATCCAAATCCACCAATTTCCCACCTGAGGAATTTGACTGTTCGCCAAATCAACGAGACACCAATACCAGATAAGTGAGTTCCCAGGGATGCCACGACGCAGCCAACCACATCCAGAGGACGCCTTTGCTGCAGCATCCAGAGGTATCTCAACGTCCCCACCTGTTCCCTACCTGGAAAGTCTTATCCTTTCAAACTCATGCTTTAAGAACCACATAATTGCTCAATATTTAATTAACTTAATTTTTTATTTCTTTTATATGCAGGTTGCCTTTGCCTGCTGTAACATTAGCCTTTACAAAAAGCTACGCATCCCACTGTATTTCTCAAGGCATATAAATAAAATAAGTACTTGCAAACTAACAACCCTTGTTATTGACTTACATCAACCCCAAATGAAATCCAGTAATAAATGGTAAGAACACTAGTGGCTCCAATACAATTAGCAAACACCTACTGATAGGTACTGACTAACATAACGTTCTGGGTTATTCCCAGCCTAAAAAGGCCGGATAATATTGTGCCATCTGAATAAGACCAGGAATACCCAGGATACCATCCGGGACGTTTGACCTTTAGCAGGATTTACACTCAATACTCCAGGATAAAAAGTTATCCATTACCCTGGCCCCAGTTTGCAATCAAGACCGGACCTAGGAGAGCTTTGATATTCCCAAAGCTTTACAACTGAAGGTATGGTAGAACCAAATGTTCTTGGTTATCCCAAGCTAGGCAAGGCTGGGACGGTAGTCCATCTTCTGCACAAAAAGAGGAATACCCAGTAAACAACTAGAGCCGATTTGCCTACAGCGGGTTACAAAACTTGGACCCCAGGTCTACATATCCATTACCTCAGTCCCGGCCTGTAATCAAGACCAGACATAGGAGGGCTTGGGTACTCACCTGGCGTTCAGGGGAGTAAGCTCTTACAATTCTGATACACATTCAGTGAGATGCCTTATACTACCAAAAGCTACACTAGTCAGATTTGCAGATTAGCCCAAGCCTTACAAAGAGAATTAAAGGTTGCAAATAAAACTTTAGTTCCACCAACTACTAGTGACACAGCCCCCGTCGCTACGTGCTAGGTTCACACAGCCACCGGGAAGGTCACCGACATTTGTATACCACCCAAGGGCAACAATTCCCGTAAAATAGTACCGTGGAACCCGACTTTGTTCCCCTTCACAAACCGACTAGATCAGAGCCTTATAGACTGAAGACTCAGATTCCTCAGAATAAACCTAGACCCAGTTTTATAATCATTTTATGTCTCCCTTAACTTGAGACAGCAGGCATCACGATTCTTGACAACCTTCACAGTAAGCCAGATCCAATTCCCTGGGAGGGAAACATATTTGGCCGAACTTACTCTGGGGTTTCATTCCTCTCCTATTAAGGTCTCCTGTTCAGAAAGGTGTCATCCCATATCTTAAAGCATGGGAAGATCGCCAACCCAGCCAGGCAAACCTAGTGCTCGCTCGTTAGACACTCCGGGAGGAACACAGCCACAGTAATATATCAGGAGTGGAATAAGAGTTCATCTTTAAAATAGTAAATTACTTGTTATATCCCTTTTCTCTTAAGTTTGCAAATAACAATATAAAGGAAAACCTCTTCGTAACAACACAGGACATACTATGTGTTTATTCTAAAGTCAAATCCAAATGAAAATATTGTAATGTACTGCTGCATTAGCACATAATGTAAAAGTCAATTTTTAAATTTAAGCACACTACAGTTGACTCTCGCTGTATCGTTATCTAATGTATTAATAAACCCCATTCCACCAACAAATTTTTGTGTTCCCAGCAAAATCCATATGTAAATAATGTTAACATAAACCGCTTGTATCATTTATAGCATGGTGCATCGATTTAAGTATATTCAGGGTCCCTTCACCCAATGTATGCCGTGCTCGCCACCGTTCAACTGCTCTACGACACACTGTCAGGTGTATTGTCTTCCCAACACGTCTGTCGAAACTGGCGTGGTGCGACGAGCAAGTGTGGCATGCTACTTCCCCTACACACCTGACGAGAGGGGCAATGGTTGCCTATAGCAACGAGCCTAGTGTCCTCTCTCTCACCCTTCTTTCTGTCTCTCTGAGCAGTGCAACTTCCTTCCACCCCTCACAAGCCCTCAAAGGGAGAAGTTGCTGTAGAGCAAAATATAAAGCATGTCCTTTCTCTCTCAGCCATGCCTGCTTCGCTTGCCTTCCCACATGCCACCTGCAGAGCAAATAAAGTGCGCCTGACACACTTAATTCTGTCAAGATTGTGCGCCACTCAAAATAGTTCCACCAATCACTTTTATTTCAAAGCAAATGGTTTCACCTGAAAATGTTAAGCAAAACGTTTTAAAAAGGAATTATTATTTTAAACTTTTCTTTCTTACAATTTTTTCTTTTGTGATTAAAAGTTGTTTTTTCTCATAAGGTTGGTGTTTCATTGTATCTGGCATAAAATTAACATGATTTTAAAATGTAATATTTATTTAACTCAAGGGGCAGCATCTTCGTGAATAAAATAATATGCCCAGAAGCATATACTTGACCTCCTCTTGTATCCAAAAATTGTTTAACGTTGCGCGACTTGTATTAACAAGCGTAAAGTTCATTTTCATTAACTTCTTGCGGGATATCAGAGTATTTATATTAATTTATTTCAATACACACATCTTTTGAACAACCTGATAAAATATAAGGGCCTATTCGACACCTTCTGTCATCTAATAATGGGTAGGTAAGCACCGAGCCGAGTGCAGTGTAACTCATAACAGGGAAAATCCAAGGACGTGGTTTTGAATGATTAATTATTAGACAGTGAAGAAATCAATTATAATCACCTTATCTAACCATTTCTGCCTCAAAATTACAAGTTTTCTTTGCAGTAAAATATAAATAATTACTTTAAAAGACACAACATTTGCCACAGGTGCTAACATGCAGCGACGTGAAGGTGGAATCCTCCCGCCACCACCCCTCCTATAACAGCTGCCGTGAACACACTGCCAGACATTAACTTCTCAGCGTGCCCTTAGCTCAAGTGCACAGGACATTCAAAATTTGACTCGCATTCGATGTCACATTATTTTCATTTTCAGAGGGTTTGAAAGAGTTTGTTGTTCAGTATGCATTACAATTTTAACAACTTAATGTGACTTTTCAAAAAAATTATAATGTGGGATAACATTTTCCCCCCAAATTTGGTTTTGTAAAATTAGGGTGCGGCCTGTAATAGAGGGAGGCTTATAATTGCGGAAACACAATATTGCCCAGTCTCTAGGTTATGTTTTGATGCATGATGAACTTCGACAGGTGTCACGCCACGTTGACAAAGTGACTTTACCGGGCGCTAAGCTAGATGCACCCAGACAACAGGTGTGTCTAATCTCTGCGCGGAATGGGATCTCGGCCAGTGTACAGTATTGGTAGAGTGTTTCCAGCAGGGAACATAGTCCGTCTCTGTGAGCACTATCTTCCGCTTTGGCGGGACCACTCTTTCTGGTAAACCTGGGTGACTTACAGCTGCCAGCTGCAGCGGTGCCCACTGAGGCTCAACTAGTTGCACGCTAGGTGCTGAGGTGGGTATACTGGTCAGCCTAGCTATGCAGAATTCGGTTGTCGACAAGATTCATGTTTCTCGTGGCGTCACCCAAGACCAAAGATTGACGAAGCTCAGGTCAGTGTCCTGGCCACTGAGGTAGATTTGAACGATTGGGTGAAGACCCTCAGATATTTTTGTAGGTGGTTCAAATGTAGCGGACTTGTAGGTTAGCAGAACTGGTATGGAGAGTTTGCGAATTTCTGCTTCCTTCTCCCATAGACTGAGATACTGGAATCCGGTACGAAGGCAGTATAGCTCTAATGGATATTTAAAAGGAGCCTAGAGTAGGAAGTCAGGAAGTCAGATCCCCTTCAGGAGCCTACCTGTCACCACTTACACATTTTGCGACGGCCTCCCATTCTATATACCCCTAAGTGTAGAACGGTAGAGAGACTACCATTAGGTAGACACCTCACAGAGGTGGGGCAGCCATCTCAAATTGTTTCGCTGATCAGAGCGCCTAGCTAAGGTGCTGGCTGGGGTATTTCCTTGGAATTGGAGGCCCTACCTTTGCAGACCACACCCGGCAGTGGCAGAAGACTGTCTACAACCCACACACCTCCAAGTGCTTGCACTGTTTGGAGCCAGGGAATGCACCATCAGCCATTGTCAGCATGCATGCTTAGTCCAGACAGACTATTGCTTGCCACTTTTCAAGGGATATTGAGTGTGTTGTACTTCTATGCCATTCACATCAGGTACCTTTAAGCAGATGTGTGCAGCCAATCTCGTCTCTCCGGGGATTGAGACTCCATGTGGTTAGGCCCAAGCTGGGCGCACCAATCCACACTTCGGCAGCTGGGAAGGAACACAGTGGAATTGCAGACACCTAGCAGAACACTACATTAGCTCCACAACCGCAGGACCAGGAAGACCACGGAGCCTGCCCGACCATCTTGCAGTGTTGCTCACTACTGCCTCACCGAAGTCAAGTCCGTTTAACCCTGGTAAGTCGACGTTGCCCCAGAAGACCAGTGTTCCTGTCTGACATATCGCCCGGCAGACAGTACCGGACTTTGTGCCCAGTCAACAGCCCATGCGGCCAAAGCTGGTAATCAGTAAGAGACTAAATTAAGTTTCTTAGTATATGCGCGGCTGACCTAGCGCAGTCCCAAAAGCTACTTGCACGGCACAGAGTTTAAGCAACACCCCTCATGTTACTGTAGCAACCTTTCCATCTTATCTGGGTACTGGATTATTGTGGGGGATGGCACGGCCACAATCAAAGTTTTAATGGCACTTACAAGTTAACATGAAATGTGCGTGCATTGTAAAGTATAACACATTTAAGCAATGACAATAATTCTATACCAAAATATCTAACTAAAGTAACTTAAAATACGCTGGAATACTGTCGTAAAAGGACAGTATTCTGTACTGTGGCACATTCGGTATAAAACTGGCTTGCAATGCGAGGGGCTCTGGGTTCATACTCTGGATAAGGTAGGGACTAAGTCATTTACAAGCCTATAATTAATCTCCTACGGTATACAGCACTACATATAATTAATCACCTACTGATTATAATGTGTATATAGTGGCTATTCGGTACGTCTTCCCATTTTCGAAAAAAAAAAATCTCAAAATTTGAGGTGGGCCTGGAAATTTATGCTACTAAATCATTTACAGGCATACAATTAATCACCTACAGGGTATAGCTCTATGTAATAATTATAATTATGATGTATACACTTTGATTATAATGTGTACATATCAGCTATTAGGTGTCTTCCCCTTTTCTAAAAACCAAATTCAGAAATTTGAGGCACAGTTTTTTGTCAGTAAGACAAGCACGTTAGGACGTGCGTCGCGGAATGCTATTGTGGACAAGGTTTAATGCAGAAAAGCAGCCTTTCTTTGCATGCCACAAATAATTTGCTTTTGATTATTTTAGTTTTCCTTTGTAAAATGCAAATCAGACTAGCAAGCTACATGTTTCATAACACGTGAAGCATGCCACTGATAAATCCCATCTGCAGTGCAAGAGTGCTTCAACCAATGTTTAGTTTCAGAGTAATTCATGGCACATTGAGTATACACAACTTATAGGCTGCATTGGCGCGGCACCAGGCGGGCGGCACGGCCCGATAAGTGATGTGGTGTAATGTGTGTCTGTCCTCAACGTGCATCAAACAGACCCATCCTTGAGATAGTAGTAGTGAGTTTAATGTTTAGAATGCAATGGGATAAAGACCATTACATGACTTTTAATGAGGCAACCTGGCATTTAAACAATCATTCACAAATGCAGAACCTAATGTTAACTTTTGCTAAACCAAGTTAAACACATTTTTAAAAAGTATAAATTTATTTATTTCAAAGTTTGTGACAACCATAATGAATTTTACAAAAATGTAAGTGCACACCTCTATCAATAAGTGTAGGCTGCTTTCTCAATCAGTCTAAATAGGCTGGGATGAAACATGATGCATGTCACATTGCTGCGCAATCTACGGGCAATTTTGCCCCATCAATCCACGTGTTGGACAGCTTCAGACACGGAATTAATTAACGCTTATATAATGAATGGTACTGCCCGCTCAGAATCTGGCTTGTGAGTGCCACCCATTTTGGTAATTATGATTTTAATTGACATACCGCTACAGAGATTACCTGAGAAGGAAGTTCCAGTAACACCACAGGATCGCAGCACCTCTGTTGCCCTGTGACATCACGCCTGCCAGCCTCGGGCCAAGGTGGATAAATTTGTCATCGCCTCCATGTAGGGAAATAAGAAATGAGCGGTGCTGCCGCAGCCCTGATAAACCAACCCCTGCGATGAAAAGCTACGCTACCCTGCACCCCCGGAGGATCTCTGATCCAAGGGATTTTCTACTATATAAGGAGGCACCAGCACACCTCTCGCCAAAGACGCCAGGCTCGCCGGCCGCATAGGTCAGCGAGCACTCCCTGGTCTGCTAAGACCTCTGTCCTTACCTGCAGCTTGAAAAGGCTTCCAAAAACCAACAGCTTGAAAAGGCTTCAACTTCCCACAGCTTGAAGGCTCTTCCTGCTCCCGAAACTCCAGAGGTAATCTGACATCCCAGACCCTGCAACCCTCATAACCCTAGACTCTGTGGTAGCAGGTCGTCCCGACGCTTTTCCCTTCTGGACAAACCCATTTTCCAATTAGACGCTGAAGAGCGTAACTTAGTGGATCGTTTGATACCAGGCTAATTTTACTTTTCCAGGCTCATTTTCGCATGCATTTAAATTGCGTAGTGAAATTGCTTCTTAGTTAATCTGTATAATCCAACAGGGATTTCTCATTTTCTAAAACTGTAATAAATATTACGTAAAACTAAAATTGTGGATTACCGTAATTTTAACATTAGTTCCTTGCTCACTTAATTTAATTTAGTAATAATATGTGCCAGTGAAACTTGTTGTCAGTTGTAATAGAAAAACTAGCTGAGGATTAGTAATGAGGCGTACTGAATTCCACAGGAGACGGAGCTTGCATAAAGCTTTAAGTCTGCAAAGACAAGCTGGTTCTCCTGGGATTTCCGGTGTTCCCTCGTCTGCCCTCAGTGGCATCCTAATACCGGATTGCATATCTATACGTCAGGGCCTTGGGTGCGACTGAATAAGACAAGGGTCAGAAGGCTGGTCAAATGCAAAACAAGGGTGGTATCCCATGCCATAACCGGTGCAGAGAATGATGTATCTTATAAAAGATTAATTATCTGAAAGGAAAACTTTGAAGTTACGAGTGAGGACACACCTCCATCTGAGGAAACAGAGCTCACACCTAGGCCTATTTCACCTTTCATCCCCCTCCACCACGAGTCTAAGTTAGATGCTTGTTGACCAGAACCAGAACAGGAACTAGTACAGCCAGAGACTCCATCGCCTGCAGTAGCAGTAACCTTGCGTGGATTATACAATTCCCCCGTAAACTATATCCCCGCACGCCAGCCTATGCGGTCACTACGGATAGCGCCAAATCTCCAGCAGGATCATCCAACCCTACTATCACCATCAATTAATTCATACTCTACCTCATACATCCCTGGGACAGCTGGCAATGCACATTTTGGCAGCTCTTGTAGTGAGGAAGATTGTTCACCCAGGAAGGTAAAGGATTGTTCGTAACTCTGGGGTTTGATTCCCCTCTCCTCAGACGGTATCCTCCCAATAAGTGGCCCCACCCAGAACCTACCACGACTCAACGGACCAAAATAACCACTAATACATCACGCTACAATTACTTGATGAACTCGGGAGGGCAGTCAGCGCCTTGACCAATATCCTGAAGATAGGAGTGCACGTCAAACATCTACACATTTAATTACTAGGAGCTTATTTAAATTTTACTAACACACACACACAAAAGTTTAAAATGTCTGAAATTTTAAGTTTCAGTAAACATTTAAACACTTGATATGAAAAATGTAATAAAAGGTAAATGTGCTTATCTGGGAAATTCTTCAATTATTTTTTGTTTGGCACCAGGATTGATGTTTTTGTTTATAAAAAACCAACCTCAAATTTTTTTTATTTCTAACTTTTCCACGATAGTTGAAACTATTTTTTTACATTTTGTTGACATGTTGCGAAAACGACACTACAGTGAACAACAACCGTGCCCAAGTGATCGATAAACTTGCAGGACATGCTGTTGGGGTGGTAACTGAGGCCGTGTGTGTCTGATAAGAAAATTTGTCATCATTTCATAAGATTCACTTCTGACGTTGCCAACAGTCACTGGTTTAGCACTCGCAGCAACACATTTTTACACTGACAGTGAAAAATAATTTTATCTTAATTTAATGCTTAAAACGGACGTAATATTTCTACAATCATCACTGGAATGCTGTGAATACGTTAATAAATATTAAATTCTGCAATAACAACTTCAAAAAGGTAGCTGCTAAATAAAACAATGCACAACACTGACTAGTTTTTTTTTAAAACATGCCTAGTGTATTTTATGAACTATTATTTGTTTTAAAAAAGATTTCATTCATGCATTAGTGCATGTGTTTCTGAGGTAAAAAACAACATAAGGCTGATTTTCTCATTTTGTATTTTTGATAACATCCGCTATAAAAGAAATACCAAATACGTCACCATTTTTGTATATACAAAATCGAGTCGTGATCATTTTGTCAACAAAATCTGCTATTTTGGACACTGCATGAATGAGTGTAATCAGATACGCTCTTCAACCAACAAGCGGAAATGATGACTCGCGCAAGTCTCTCTGACAGTGGAAAGAGATAAACATCAGCTATGCAGCACAGCAATAGACATACATGAGACTATTGCTTGTTAAAAGATGCACGTTATAGCATACTTTGAAAAAAGCCTAAAAACTGTACGCACAAATAAGCCGTAAACTGGTAAAGCTAAGCAGGAATGAATGGGAGTGTACTGTATTAACAAAAATGTGTATAAGGATCAACTGTACTCGCCAAGGCATCAAAGTTGGTATATAGTACATTATGTGCACATGCACAAGTAATAATACTAATAGATAACACAAATAAATAAATGTTCAACACACATATCAATGTGTTCAACATAAAGTTTAATGAGGTTGGTTTTTTTGGCAACTAATATGTTAAGTCCATATCTATAGAATATACGCATTTATAGAATTTTTATGTCAGCCACCTGAAATTCAATGAATAGATTTTTCACTGTACGCATACATACTACAATGGCTACAAAAACAAATAACAAACCAAATACTTAATTCCTTTTGGCTATATGGACACGGAAGAGCTGGAAGATGCCCAGTTTTCTTAAGTGTATATGTATGTTATCCGCAACTTCATGCATATCATTGTAGATTTAAACGGAGTAGGTTACGCATCCGCTTACATGATCCGTATCTGCATGCATGTCACTGTAGAACGTGCCTTACATAAAAATAATGGGACTTTTAATTCCGTTGCCAGCGAATGTACCGAAACGGACTTGGTCCAACCCATTTTTAAGTAAGTACAATAGAAAAGGTTACTGTAGCCGTTAAAATACGACCACTTTGTCTAAAATGTGCATATATGTTGATAAATACAGCATGAAAAGAAAGCAAAAGACTATGAAGATAGCAAGTATACCACACTGTATGTGTAGCAGATAGCACTAGGAATTGTCGACGATTGATATACATATTGAACCAATGTAACGCACATTCTACTTCGATTATTCCACGGAGAAAATATACCACATAGTTTGTAGACATTGTTGGCTCTGGCAAAAGCAGTGTTGGCTGCAATTCATTGTATGGATCATATAAGTTACTGAAATATGGCGCAGTCTGTTGTTTTTACGCAGTGAATCAAATTTGAGATGTTTTTCATGCCAATTCGTTAGAAAATGGGATTTTCATGTTTAATCGCAGGTAAATAACATCACATTTATTCACTGCAATATTGTTTTTCGCCTCCTCTAACCATTTCCATGATCACAGGTATGCTTCTTATGCTCTAACTCAATGGCCACAAATAGTTACACTTGATGGCGACAAGTAGCATTCTTGAAAGTAGCACTTGCAGAAATGTGTAGCGTTGGTGTCATTTGTTTTAAAGCAGATCCAATCAGAAATTCAAATTGTTGTATATTTTCACAGAAAATGTCGACACGTACAGTAAAGGTTCTGAAAATTCAGATAGTACTTAAAACCGTTCTTTTTTTACACAATTATCCCTCATTTCACTGGGGTCAGATTTAGTGTATAGAGTTGTCAGACATGGCCCTTATGGCTAAACTGAACAAGTTGGTAACTCTACACATGCGTGATGCAAACTCTGTGATGACAACATCAACAAATGTCGCAAATCCTACAAAACAAATTGCTGAGATCTGCACAGTTCAAATAAATACAACCAAAAACAGTAATGTAGCACTATTACACTTATATACTTATTTTGTGATATGCCAAAACTAACACTAAACAATACCCAAAATTTTCTTCCACAATAGAAGCTCAATTTTACATTCCCCTCAATAACAACTTCAATTTACAATCAGTCTACTATACTAGTAAAATTCCTTCGCTACACCTCAGCGTGTTCAAATGTGTGCAGATCTCAAATGTCGAGGTATCAAACTGGGTCCAATTTATAGTTGATGTCTCAGAAGGCCAAGTGGAATTTTCCGCTACAGAGAAAGTTGTTTACTATTAAAAATTTACACCTCACTGTATTTAAACTTTTTTTTAACGTGAATGGGAGGTCACATGCATTCTTCACCATTATACATACTAATTTAATTCTAAACATGTCTGAATACTAAAATTAATTAGCGTATTTTTAGTAAAAAACGCTTGACTTTCACATGACATCTGAAAACTGGATATGCACTTGGAAATTAAACTGCCTTTTGTTTGAACTTAATTTTTGGCATCAACTAGTGGTCTTATATTTTCTGCTATTATTTGATTCTGAATGTATCTCAGTAATCAATTCAATTTATATATTTCTAAAAAAAAAAACACTGTTTTAATTATGAGAAGCAACTGAAAATTGACTTCTCATTCATCAAATGTGGCTGCATCCAACAAACTTTTTTTGGGTCAAGGGAAGGTTGCATATACAACTATGGGGTACACTGCACTTTAATTTGGAATACTTCTGTTAATTGAAATAAGTTAATATTTAACCAATAAATTGTTTGATTTTTCCATAGTAAATTATAGAAAATAGATTTTGCAACCACAAAAGTGGCTGGGTGCCCAGTGTTTCCACTATTTCATTTTTTAAAAATCAATTAATTTGCTACACACTTAAAAATTAAGTTAACTGGAAAAACTCACTTTTAATGCAACTTTTTTGGGAGATGAGGGGTGTCAAAATCACACTGCAACAATTTTACAAGCGCAGCAAATTTACGAGGCCTCGCCATTCTCAAGAATGGCGAGGCCTCGTAAAATCAGGTCCCAAATGTAAATAACATCTAACAAAACAAGGGAAAAAGTTTCTGCTGCAAAGTCTACAGTGAACTGTCAGGTCGCTGCGTTACGTACCTGGAAGTATATGACAATGGCGAAAACGAGCACAGTGGCCAACAGGTTCATGAGGTTGGGCAGGTTCTGGCGGTAGAATGCCTCACGCAAGGCTCGCACCTTATCCTGTCGCGTGGCCAGCAGATGGAAGAGGGCAATCACTGCACCCTCAAACTCTGTACCACGGCCTGTGTTGACAGTGGCGGGGCTGAATGCCTTCCACACTATGGTCTCACAGATGTTGGTGGCAATGAATAGGGAGATGCCAGAGCCAAGGCCATAGCCTTTCTGCAGCAGCTCGTCTAGCAGCAGCACGATCAGCCCGGCCACAAACAGCTGAATGATGATGAGTAAACACACACCGGCCCCGATTTCCGCTGGGTCCCCATACATGCCAGTCATGACGTACACTATGGCCTGCCCCACCGTGATCACCATGCCAAACACTGCAACACACACCACCAATCACCCTCTACATCATTTATGAAGGGACTAGCATATTTATTTCCAGTAGAGACAAACCATAATTTTCTATGTAATTAAAACTGAAATTTTAACATTTATAGTCATTCCACATCCAATCAATTAAAAAATATTGTAATGAAATTCTTTGTACAGTGAAACCTCTTTATTACACTTTTCAATGGACAAAAAAAGTTGTAAAATACAGGAAAGTTCAAAAAGAGACAAATTTGTGCTGTACTGTGTGTGCATTACAATTGAATTAAAAAAAGGTATAAATAAGAGGAAAGTTTAAAATTTGGGGGGGTTAAATAGGGATTATATTGTAATTGCTACTACAGTACCCAGTCAAAGCTACGCAAAAATTTATTTCCTACGTCACGTAGATTCTACAAAAAAATTGTTAAAATTTATGAAAATTACCCACAAGTGTCATCTCAATGTTCAATCTGATGACTACAGATTGTAAGAAAAAATCTGCAGCCTGCGACTAATGTGTCTGTGTCAAATTTTTACCACAATCTATAACTATCTAGACTTCAGTACAAAAAAATATACAAAAATAACATTACTTTGCATTAGAAGCAAAAAAAGTATGTTAATTATTTGACAAAGCTTTAACCACAAAAACATTGACCACAAAATTAACATTATCAGCCTAAGACTGATGTTAAAGCCAACCTGTGCACCCAAGAACACACACTATGCAGTGTGCAGTGGCTACATGTATTCAAATATGTTATTGAAAGCAAGTACAGGCAACATGATAATGTCAAAAAGCAAACTGTGATCAAACATGAATGAATATAATTTAGTTGCACGTTATAAGAACTATCCATTATTAAAGTAGAATCCTACATATTACCGTATTTCTGTGTGTATAGGAGGCACATAAAACAAAAAGACTACAAAAAGTGGGGTCTGGCCTATGTACAAGATATTGGGATTAAAATAAATCCCCCCCAAAAAAAAAGTTCAGAAAGTTATCAACATACAGTACAGTTTAATGTTTTAAGTTAGTTTCTAAGGAAGGGAGAAAAAAGAAAAAAACTTATCACTCTTATTTAAACGCTTAGTGCCAGCAGAGAGTTTTTCTGCTCTCTCTTGATCGGCATCCCTCCTTTCCACATAATCCCACACTCTTCCTTATCAACCACCCAGCGGCAGCCCAGCTTGCTTGCTCCCTTTATTTTCTTTCTCCCTCTCGCTCGTCCCTCCCTTCCACTCCCACAATCCCCTCTTCAAAAACCAGGATCTTTGTGATTCCCTTCCACCCCTTCTCACACTCCCTATTGCTCCATACAGCCGCTTGGTGTTGGTTGGAGGAGAAATTTGAAGGAGGAGAAGCGCTATGAAAGCTGGGTGGTTTACCAGTATTTATAGAATGCCCCGTTCTCTCTCTCTCTCTCTCTCTCTCTCTCTCTCTCTGTTTCTGGCTGGATGAGACAGCCAGCAGCAGCTGTATATGTGTGTGATGATGCCGGCGCGGCAACACACCCAATGGCAAACTAATTATAATTAGTTTGAAATTACTGTAGTTTGCTGTTGTTGCACAGCTTGGCCTCCACACTAGCACAATAAGGTCAGGCAATATTAACAGGAATGCAAAAAATTCAGTGCGATCTATACTCGATATATTAATAACCCCTAATTTTCATCAAAAATGTCTGATGTAGTAAATACACACCAAAATACGGTACCTTTACTACGGGACTTGTTTTTGCAAAGTGGTTTATGTCTATAAGTAGTACTACATTATGGCATGTATACTAACATGTTTATATTAGCACTATTAAAAAAGCTTACCACACCTAAAACAACTATTAAATATTTCAATAAAATTCATCCAAATTTTGTACTCTTCCATTTGTGCTACAGAAGACCATGCAAACTTACATGATTTAATTAGAGTCAGACATTGACTGTCAATATGACAATCGTTTTGATTAGTTTGCTGTATCTACTACAACTTTAACCAAATCTAACCAAAAATTTAATGCCGTACCTTGCACAGAACCTCTTCTATTTTATGCAATTTTGTAAGGTAGTGCCAAATAAAATTAATTTTTTATGCCATATCTTGGGAAACAATTAACCGATTTCCCCCAAGTTCTTCAAACAAGTAGTATTACATTTGGCTATGTAAACTTACTATGTGGCTTAGGTACTTATTTTCAAAATGACGGCCAAGTAATTATTACATTTCAGTAAATCCTATCTACCAAAACTTTCGACTGATTACATCCAACTTGTACAGGAACTGTATAAACTGTTCTTTCTTTTCCTGCATAGTAGTACATCCTTCCTGAACCTATTGTCATGGGAGAGCTGACACAGGAAATAAGTTACACAGAGGAACATAACAGATGTACTATTTTTCTCTTGGTCGCCAGTAAAATTATCATACTGGGCCATCAAGGTGCACGAACTAAACTTTTATATCAAATGTGTCTTTATCAATTGATAGTATTACTCCTGTAAATCAGTGGTTATCATGCAGGCATGCTACATATGAATTTTTAGAAATCTGTGACAAAAGCAGGAAGTTGAATTTCAATAGTGAAATGGAAGGTTGTGATATATTTTTCATCTGAACTGATTGTCAATGTTCAGATTGTAACTTATGACAGAGGAGAGAAATTGTGAAAGCCTCACATGTACCAGAAACTGTTTATGCCATAGAAAAATTTCTCTCAGTTGTCTCAGTTTCCATTAGCATTTCCTTGTTCACCATCCCACATTTAATGTTCTGAACTCTTGATTTGCAAAACTGAAAAACTTTTTTAGCTGAACTTATTATATCAACTGAACATCTCTGAATGCTATTTCAAGCAACCAAACATAACTACCACCAATACCACCACAAGCAGATTTTCCATAACTGGTTGCAAAATACAACAATGATGCTTTAAAAGAAAAGTCATACATAGTTATGGTAGAAAAGATTTACAGCAGACACTCTAAATAATGTTACCATAGTCAGTTTTTTCATTTAGTGCATGTTGCATCAACCAAAGTAGATTTTGGGTACCGTCACCTCAGATTTCCAGCAACTACTGCTTTTCAGCTGGTTGTTTATGCAAACATATACAGTGGAACCTCATTAGTACGTTTGTTTATAGCAAAGTGATTTTGTGGATCCTTGAACCTGTGGTATGCAATTCCAAGGTGTAAAAGCTGTTTGAAACAAAATATGGATAATACATATAACAAAGTAATTCAATGCTCTAACCTCAATGGAATGGCTACTCCAGGAGCTCTACATATTTTATTGAATTTGATTAGTTTTAAAGTATTTGTGAGATTCTCAAATGTTTTTAAATTGTGCCTGCATATATAAGAAGCAAGCTGAAATGAATGCAAAGATGAAGGTAAAGTTTTAGCGAAAATATCGCTTAAAAAAAAAACCTGTAGTGAGTGGGAAGTGAAATGTAATGTTGACATTCCTTCGGCTGGTAACATTTCATGGATTTTTGGCACTGGTTTGGATCAAATTTAATGAATTATTAATGTGGTGTTTTTGCAGTGCTGAAATGTTGGGTTTTATGCAACCCCCCCCCCCTTTTTTTTTTCAATGTGTTTTATGTATTTTTAAATTGTAAGTGGAAAATTGTAAGTTGTAATGATTACAAGACAACCATCTCATAGCAAAATAACAGTATTTAGAAAGGTTGGGACCACTATTTTAAAGAATTTTTCAAGGTGTTAACATTATAGGAAGAAATATAACATTACACCAATGAAAACAAGAGGAAGCCATAGACTTTGGGGTTAGGATGGCTGCAAAAACCAGTAGCGTCTGTTCCCAGATTGGGCGGGTACGAAAGGCATCTGTTCTACATGTGAGTGGCGGCCTTAAACATAATAAGCTAAATACTCGAATTCAAATTCATGGAGGAGGAATAAAACTCCTTCCCAAACACAACTTTAACCCAAGACATGATGGCAAACACCAAACAGAAAAGTACTCCAGAAGGTATCCAATCCTCCATCGCTGAAAACAGCGACGCAACTGGACCAACAGATTCTGGAGAGCTCAGAACATCATGTAAGGAAGAATCGGAGCTTCCTAGAACTTCCAGGATAAGACCCAAGAAAAAACACCTACTGGGCACACAAAGTCAACACACTACGCAAAATTGGTAAACTGAAGCACCTAACTGACACTCAACGGACGCAAACATAATCATACTAGCACTACAATAAACAAGATACTCGGACGAAGACGCAATTGAATCCGAAGGTTACAGAATTTACAAAGGTAAACCGGCAGTCAGAAACTCCAACAACGTGACAATATTAGGGACAACATTCACGTTCACGCAAAATCTAACAGAATCCATAACAAGTTTCACATCACTACCAGAACGGATATCATTCCTCTCCTTTAAATCAGGGAATAAAGGCTACACCATCATCAATGCACATGCACCAATTAACCCAGTTAACCGAAAGAACATAGGAAAAGTAGAAGATTTCTGGGAGCTATTAGAATTAAGAGATATCCAAAACACCACATCACATAAAAATTTTAGTAGGAGATTTTAATGCGAAATTGGAAGAGAGAGAAAATTTAAAACGATAGTGGGGAATTACCCAGCACATAACAGAACAAATAGAAACTGAAACTAATGTCAACAATTTGTAGAAAACTACAGAGGAAGGAAAAAACTTGGAGATCACCATTTAAATACAAGTCAAGGTGAATACCAAATACATCACGTAGCAATAACCGTGCAAAATTACAAGGAAATTATGGATGTTAGAGTGAAAAGAGGGCTCAACATAGACTCAGATCACTACCTAACAGAAATTAACACAAAATCCCAACCAACCAAGCCAAAACCAAGACTGAAAAGAAACCAGAGAGAATCAACGCGAAATTCTTAACACAAAATCAGGAAGAAGTCACAAAGAGAATAAGCACAGCAAAAGAGCTAGGGCGACCACCAAGAAGAAGAAAACATAGATGGTGGAATGAGATCTGTGATGTAGCGATAGACAGATTAAGAGCATGGCATTGGTGGAACACCAGTAAGAAAGGAAAGGATTGGGAGAAATTCTTAGAAGAAAGGAAGAGAACGTCCAAAAGTATCAGAACCGAGACAAGGAAATATAGCAGGAACAGACTTGGTGAAATACACAGATTTCAAGAAAAATAACACCAGGGAATTTTACAAGACATTCAAAGAACTATCAGGATACCAGCCACCCACCAGTCTACACTTCAAAAACAAAGATGGAGTATTGGTAATGAGCAACAGAGAAAATTGCCAACTACTAGCAGAATACTTTGAGAAAATACTAAACAGCAAAGAACCAACAGAAAGGTTAAAATTTCGAGAACCACAACAAGAAAATCTACCATCAGAATTACCAACATTAGAAGAAATAGAACACACAATTAAAGCACTAAAGAAGAATGAAGCATCAGGAGAAGATGGGATAAAAGCAAAATGTGGAAATTGGAGGAAAAATGGCAGTGGAGAAAATACATAAAGTCATTCTAGGAATTTCGTCAACAGGAAAAATACCAGATGATTGGAACTCCACAAAAAAGGATACAAAACTGACATAAATAACTACAGGGGTATTTCCTTACTATCAGTGACATACAAGATACTATCTAAGGCACTATTAAACAGAGTAGAACAATAAACAGGACACCATATAGAAGAATATCAAACAGGATTTCGGAAAGTAAGATCATGTGCAGAACAGACCAACTTGAAAATGATAAGGGCCAGAAAACTGTAGTAACCTTCGTTGACTTTAAGAAAGCATTAGACTCAATAGACAAACAGTATTCCTAACATTAAACGAGTTAGGGATAGACAAATTCCAGAAGACTAATAGAACACACACACAGATACTACATCCAAAATAAAATTCTTAGGGGAAATCTCCGAAGCATTCAAAATCAAAACAGGAGTTCGACAAGGGGACAGACACTCACCAATTCTCTTCAACCTTGTACTAGACAAAATCAAAAAGACATGGGAAACGGCCTTGGAAGAAAAAAAAATGGAAGGGGTTAATATAAGACAAGGAAAAGGAAGGCTAGAAGTGAAATGTCTAGCATTTGCCGATGACGTAGCATTAACAACACAACACAAAACAAAACAGACACACAAACCATGATGGAAAAAAAAAAAAAAAACCAGAACTGTAAATCTCCTACGAAAAGACAGAATACATAGAATATAGGCATAACAGGGAAAGATACATGAAAACAGAATATGGACAACAAAAGAGGGTAAATAAATTTAAATATCTGGGAGAATGGATCCAACCAAATGTACTGGACAACACAACAAAGAAAGGGTCAGAAAATTGGAATTAGCATACAGAATAACACAAAACCACTACAATAAGAAAGCAATATCCATCCAAGCCAAAATTAGACACTACAATAGTGATCAAACCAGAAGCAACATATGGATCAGAATACCTGACGATGAACAAGAAAGGAGAACAGCGAAAATTGAAAGAGAGGAAAATCCTGAGAAAATTTTTGGGACCACTCAAAAACACAGACAACGCATGGATCAAGAGGAAAAATGAAGACCTATACAGAAATACCGAAATAATTAGACACAATGAGAAAAAGACTGATATTTAATGGACACCTAAGAAGAATGAATGAGAATTGCTAACCAAGAAAATATTCAACTACATCGCAAAATTGAAATGCACAACAGGATAGATGGTAGAGACCAGGAAAGATGCAAAAAAAGTTGGGATAATGGAAGAATTGTTCAACAACAGAGAGAACATCAGGCGACTGATCGACAACGCAAGAATTCAGAGGACCGACAGAAACCCAAGACAGTGTGGACTGAAGAACAGAGACGAGCAGTTGGAGAAACAATGAGGAAGTTCTGGGAAGGAAGAGAGAAGACGAACCAGAAGTCGAGTTCATTGCTGTCCATAGATGGCCAAATTCATATCTATATGTATATTTTAAAAAAAAAAAGGCATTTTTAATGTCCCATGTAATAATTAGCCCCACATTCACAAATACATTAAAACTTGAATTTTAAGTTCACATAAAGTAATTATTCTTGAATTTGTGTTGTTTTTCAGGATTTGATCAAATGTATTCCATTGTCAAGTGCTTATATAGTGCAAAAACAGTTCAAACCAAAATAGAAAATTTCTTAAAACAAAAACCTTATATGTAATGACAGCAGAAAATGTGTAAAAGTAAAAAATCTTTTTGGGAATATTTTTTGTTTCTTTACGTAAGGGCACGGTTGATTATTGAAGACTTAATATGATACAGTATTTAATCATTCTTTAAGTAAATTTTTTCCTGAGTAAAGTTAAAATGAGAGCACCTTTTCGTATTAAAGATAAATTTTGTATATAAATTCTGAATTTCTAGGTTGTTGGGCTTGTACCAATATAAAAAAAGCCTGCAGTTTTGACTGAACAAACCTCATTATTACAAAGTGGCCAGATTTTGGTGCCTTCAGGTTCGTATTAATGAGGTTCCACTGTAGTAACTGTATGTGAAATAAGTCACGTACACGCCGTTTATCACAGCTCTGTGGTACATTGTCTGTCTTGGCAACACGTCTGCCATGTACGTGGCGAGGCGCAAGTCAGGCTTGCTACCTCCTCTTACACGCCTGATGAGAGAGGATGTGGTTAACTAGCAACCAGCGTGGCGACCTAGCGTCGTTTCTCTCGCTCACACCTCTTTCTGTCTCTCTCAGCCATGCACCTTCCTTCCTCCCATTATTACATACCTTCGAGGGGATACATTGTTGCCTAGCAAAAGAATAAGTATGGCCTCTCTCTCGGACGCGTGTGCTAGCCTTCACACCTACGTAGGCCACAGAATAAATAAAATGTGCCTGGCGAACGTAGAACTTTTATCAAGATCACCCATCGCTCAAAATAGTTGCACTTATCATCACTTTTATTTCAAAGCAAATGGTTTCGCCTGAAAATGTTGCACAAAACATTTTAACAAGGAATTATTAGTTATGTAACTCAAGGGGCAGTATCTTCATAAATAAAATTACAGTATATGCCCAGAAGCATATAGACCCCGTCCCTCATCTCCAAAAATTGTTTGTACGTCGGGCGTGAAATAAAATCTCCTTTAAATTGCACAGGGTCGCATGTGTCTGTAAAATTGTTTTGTTCACAATAACTCGCCTACAGCACAAAATCCAAACGGCGCCGGCCTGTTTTCTGCAGCACATCAGTGACCTCTTTGCAACCGATTGATTTGTAGCTACTAAATCAGCTAAACGTTCATGTCCCATAGTGCTACGAAGGTACGTTTTCAAATGCCGAAGGGTCAAAAATGAACTCTCAGGAGTAGCTGTTGACACTGGCAAGTCGCAAATATTGTCAATGCAATGTTCACATTTGGGTAAATGTCTGAGTAAACCAATAGCAGATCTTGGAACATAGCTTCCTTTCTTATTGAATTAATGTACCACAACCTTAGGTTTGCTGTCAAAACACCCTCATTTTTGTCCTGTAAATCATTCTTCTAGAACTCCTGACGGTTGTAGGAAATGTGAAATTTCTTGACTGGTAGGAGAATTTCCTGCTGGCCCTAGGCAAGCCAAAGATGTCAGAAGTTGTTTGTGGCTGATAAACCTTTCTTCTAAATGATTTATGAAATGATCACAAAATGGTATAAACAATGTGCGCCTATAATATTCTTCTGGTTTTGTAGCTGGTGTGTTGTCGTGATTTTTCTGCCTTGATGATATACGAGGCATTTCCACTGTTATTTCCCATTTATGAGAAACTCTGTCAAACACTTTCTTGAATGCTGCCTCACTAGAATTTTGAATGTCTTTTACAGCCAACACTGCATTCTCTACTGCCTGCATTGCTGTAAAAATGTCGATGCTTGTGGACTGTAAAAATTTTCTGAGAGGAAGGCTATAACTCAGTGCACCTTCCAAGGTGTAAAGAGAAATCAAAAAGCTATTTCCTGCATATAAAAAACACTACGCAACACAACATTGTAAAAAAATATGGAACTACATCACGAACTTGGCCGACCAATAAACAAATGCTCACAATGTGATGCAAAGATGGCGAGATGATATTCATGAACACTTCACGAAAATACGACTTTGGATTGCCTAGAACTTCAATAAACCAATAACATGCCATAATTACATAATCTTTGTTACAGTGACACATCTCTATCGCGCTATATATGGCGATCATATGAAAAATATGTACGCAAACAAAAATGTAATGATGAACAAAAAAAATCAACAAAACTTTTAGCCTTTTTCAGTAAACCTGTAAGCACACTATATATTTCCATACATTTTACGGGCAAACCGTAAAAGTTGGCAGGTATGCAGCTTGGGTACACTGTACAGGATCTCATGTATTTTGGCGTATATAGGCCGCACCAGAAGCTTGTGATGAAAAATTAGGGATGATTAATATTTCAAATATAGGCCGCACAGAATTGCTGTATTCCCATAAATATTGCTGGGTCTCATCATGCTAGTACAGAGGCCAACATGCACGGCAACCCCAAACTATGGCAACGTCAAACTAATTACAGTACACACTAGCTTAATTGTGCTTCGCTTAGCCGGTTTCCAGCTTATCCATGCTGCAGTCAGGCATGCTTTAGTGTGCAGTTTGACAAGCAGTAGTAAGTTACATCTATTACTGTGCTGCGTAAGCTTGTGTTTATCTCTTTAAACTGTCTGTCTGTCACAGAGACCTGTGCGAGACATCCATTTCCATCCATTGAAGCGCGTAGGACTCTGACTCATCTCGGGCAGTGTCTGAAATGGCAGATTTTGTTGACAAAATTTATATGCTGCTCGATTTTGTATACAAAAATGGTGACTTTTTGGCAATTCGGTATTTCCTATTTTCTATCTGTAGCAATGGATGTTAGCAAGAATACAAAAAGAACACATGCGCAAATACAGTTGCGTGAATGTTATATAAAACACATAATTGTTCATAACATACACTAGGCATGTTTCAATAAGCAGGTGACTAATGTGCTTTGTTTACATATTTCTCAACAAATTTCTTTGAAGTCGTTATTGCATTACTTATTATTTTCTTATTTATTAACATATGCGCAGCATTCCCATGATGATTGTAGAAATATTTTTCACTGTTAATGTAAAAATGTGTCATCACGAGTGCTAAACAAGTGACTGTGAACAACTTTAGAAGTGAAACTTCCAAAATGACAATTACAAAATAACTAATTCGCCACGGGGTTTCGGACACTGCCTCAGTTATAAACCCCCCCACCCCCCTTTTTTTTCACCCGGGAAGAAACACGTCTTTCCAGTTTATTGATTACCGACTCTGGTCATTGTTAGTTCATTTTTGCAACAAAGCGTAAAAGGACAGTTTAAACTATCGCAGAGAAGTTAGAAATAACAAAACAAATTGAGCATGGTGTGTTACAAAAAAAACATCAAATCTGATGATGTCAAACAAAAGAAAATTGAAGCCTAAGACAGGCACGGTTTTAACTTTTCTTACTTTTTTTCATATCAAGTGTTTAAATGTTAACAAAAAACTAAACATTTCAGAGATCTTAAACTTTTGTGTGTTTGTAAGTCTACAATTTTAATAAGCTTTTATATTGTAAGGGTTTATTTTTAAATGGGGATTGTACTGTATTGATTAAATGCCAGGTTGCCTCATTTAAAGTCCCATTATAGTCTAGTCTCTATTGCATAGCATTCTAAACTTTCAACTAACTCTGCCATCTAAAGGACGGGTCCAGTTGACATGAATTACGTTGAGAAAGTGACACACACACAACTACAGACCGCTTATCTATCTCTACCAGTCGCCTGCCCAACCCACTCACCTGATGCCGGCAAAAGGCTGTGTATACTCGATGGGCCATGAATTAACTAAACTCAGTGCAACATAAATATCAGTTAAAGTATCAGGCACTTAAAATCCTGCACATACAGTGCATGATTTGTGTTTGCTTTGAAATGTATAATAGATACTGTGTTTTATCACAATTTTCGGAGCCAATATCACTGTTCCATTAATTGCAAAAATATGTTATTTGATTATCCGGGTTTTTTTTAATACCAATTCGCTTATTCATGTTTTCTCTGGCCCCAATTAACACCGTTCATTGGGAGTTTACTGTAGTTTGCCACTGAGTGTGTCGTTGCAGTGCTGGCTGGCCTCTGCCTGCTGAAAAGTGGCAACAGTGCAGTATTCTGCCAGACAAAACAAATAGCGTGACTAGCTGCAGGGGATAGGACTTCGACCTTGTCACTTCATCTGTCGTCAAAACCCCTCCTACCTCTTTTCTCGTTCTAACTTATTAGTCACCCAGATGTTGCTTGTTCCTCCACTTCCGCACCCTTTTATAACTTTTCGTTTCCTGTCATGTAATAGTATTGTTAACGAGAGATTTGAGTCATGCTGGTGTACAATAATGTACCTGTATTACTGATGTCTACCAAGTGAGCAAGTTTGTTTACATTATACATGGCCCATGCGCAAAATTATTTTTTATACATGTGAGTAATGAGCTATTCATTTGTACTTATTATTCCTTTGACCTCCTTAGAAACAAAGTTAAAGTATTAAAGCGTACTGTATGTTGACAAATTTCTGAACATTTTATGTGGTAAATTTTTTTTAAATGGCAATACCTCGCAAATAAGCAGCACCCCACTTTTTGTAGTCTTATGCGGAAATATGGTATACTACAACCTGGGGATAAGAAATAGTGTCTCAGAACATTTACCTAAAGTTGTCTATGCAATAGCTCCCATTTTCCATATGTTCACTGCAAGTACTACACCACAATGAGATTAGCTGAAATACATTGTTCTTAACATTACATTGAAAATACTTCATTTACTACACAAATAAAAGAAAATATGTATGTAAATTACCCACACTGTAAACACAAAAAATGAAATATACTCACATTTTTGAGCACCATTGAAGAGTGCTCTATCCTTGGGAGTGTCACCAACTTCAATAATTTTAGCTCCAGCCAACAACTGCATTATCAAACCTGATGTCACAATGGGCGATATTCCCAGCTCCATGAGCGTCCCTCGGTTGGATGCCAGGATCACTCTGATCCAATAGAATGGATCTGCCGAGTCGGAGCTCATTATGCCAAACAACGGGATCTATTGATAAAATTAACACTTTCATACAAATGTTGGTTAACTGGAAATAGACACGCTTAGAAATACTAGTTGATCTACACTGTGGGCTTATGAATGCAAAAAAAAATGGCATCTACAAAAGTAGGCAATTATTCAGGGAGGGCTGTGGGACTTAAACCTAGTCAAATATCAGAATCCAGACCTATAGGCCTATATTCACAGTAAAGTGAGCCTTTTTGAAAGCCCTCACATTTGAATATACACACTGTGTTTATTACTTGCATGGTAATATTTATTTACAAAGGTGGTTGAAGGATAAAAAATGACAAAGGAAAAAGAAATTAGGGCCCACATTACTGTGTATACTTATATTAGAGGTTTTGCAAGAATGGAATTTTTAGTTCGAGCCGAGCCTACTGAAAAGTTTCCAAGCTTTAAGCTGAAGCACTTTCATTGCAGATAAAATAAGTTTTGTAATAAAGGTAATAATATTTTGAAGGTAATCTGTGCTCCCATTCTGCAGTTCTAAGGAATAATTTTAACAGAACAAAACTAGCTTTTAAAATATTCTTTAGTTTGTGAATAAATACATAGACCCACTTGTTATCTGTGAAACTGTTTCCATGATTTTTTCAGCTGTCTCTTACATTTTTCGCTACTTTTTCTAAAATTTCTGCAATTTTTAAAATCTAATTCACTATCATAAACATGAACGTGTAAAAATTAATACCTGTTCAGCAAAACATTAAATCTGAGTGCTTGACTTTATGTAAATATGCTATTTTATTGGTTGAAGTTACCCAGTTCAATAAAAAATACTTAACATTCAATATATACAGTACAAGTGGGGGTACTTACCTATTTTGATTTTATATACTTTTAAGTGGTCAGAAACTTCCATTATGTCCAAAGCAGAGTATTTTCATTAATATGGACAGATGTAACCTAAACGAATCCTGAACAATAACACCACAATTATTTATGTTGTGCAAGCATTATGTGGAATACTTTCGGTATGACATTTTACAATCATAGTTACATCAAGTCAGTAGAATATTTCTAACACTGCTGTAGGGAAAAAAAATGTCGGGATATTTGAGGTTAGACTTGACATATGGATGTCACAGAGGGTAGGAATGTGTTCCATCCATCCACTTTCCCTCTTGCTCTCTATCATCGCGAGTTGGGACTGCAGAGAGTGCTCTGCGATGTCAAAAGTGGGCGAGAGAGTGCTCTCTTAGCAAATTGCGACACAGCCTGAATATACTTATTAAAAAATTTTTGGAGTGGACATTTTATATCAGTCCAACAATTTTACTGCAAAACTTAAAGGCTATGTAATTCATTAAAACTAGGTACATTTATTTACATTGCTGCTTTGTGTACGTAATTTGTGGACTATAAGAGCACAAAAAAGTAATCAGATTTTAATTTGGCCATAAAAGCCAATTGCATATAAATAACCTATTCACCATTATATATTTATGTTTTATGCACATTTCCTATTGACATTTGTGAAACTCTCAGATACACCAGACCGATTGTTTGTGTTTACGTGCTGTCGTGTTGGAGTTTGCATGTTTGACACACACATGCTCGTTACACAATGCCCAAAAAAAGTTTTGCATATACTGGATTTCTTTACATTTCATTGTGCTGTGTGTCTGTAGGTACCTTACACATTAAGATGGGTACACACAAAGACAATCATAATGCCGTCCACTTGTCATAAACACCTGAATGCAACATATGCACAGTAATGAGAAAGGGGGATGAAGAACACAAACATCCCGTTCGGTTAGTGGCAGATCAACACCAGGTACAACCCCCTCGGGCTTGGAGGCATGCTTGCACACAACAAGGCATACTCGGCACCAAACAATCCAGCTTATTTTGGGGCAGAACATCCCACTCTTGGATAGCAGTGTCCATCAGTTGCTGAATGTTCGCAGAGAGGTAGGATGATTGGCAATTGCTCTCTTCAGTTCACTCCTTGCATGTTCGACACAGTTCATGTCCACAGAATATGCAGGTCACTCTATTCACTGTATGCCATGTGTCGTAAGGAACTGATTGACCACTCTGGCTCGATGGGGATGAGCAATATCATCCACTAGTGTGAAGCCGTCACCCAGTGTAGCAACAAAACCTGTAATTACAGGTTGGAGGATGTTGTCTCGGTATACCAGACCAGTCATGTGATCCTGAATGGGAATGAGTGGCGTACATCGACCAAAGATGACCCCACCCTAAAACATAACAGAACCCCCTTATTGCAGACAACGTTCCTGGATGAAGGGCATGTTTCATCTCTCACCTGATTGTCTCCAGACTCTAATGTGCCTGTTGTATGGGTGCCAGCTTACGGTGAACTCATCAGCAAAGAGTGTACGCTTCCACTGGTCCGGATGTCACTGGTGGTGTGTTTTGTCCACCTCATGCAAGCTGCCCTACGGTGTGGTTGAAGTGGAGCCTTTAGCAACGGCCTACCTGCCAGCAATCCCGTGTCGTGCAGCCAATATTGCACCATCTACCCGACACATTCACTCTCGGTGGCTCTCTGAAGATCTTGGTGTAACAACGCACAAGTGCTACGGGGCTGCCGACGTGCTGAAAGCACCACATACTGGCCCTCTATACAGACTGTTTTGCATGGACATCCCGTACGGTGACGATCAGCAACTGTTTGAGTCTCTTGGAACCGACTCCACACCTTGGAGACCTCACTTTGACTCACTCCAACACGCGCGGCAACATTCACTTGAAGCCAGCCCTCTTGCAACAATGTGACAATTCACATGCGGTCAGTCGTCGAAGTGGGTACTTGTGACTGTTTACTGCAGTCCTACACGTGCTGTCTCTACACCGCTGACCATAAAACTAATGATGTTAAAGCAACCGAAATGCCATATGCCCCATATCGGCCACCTTTCGAACTTGCTAGCGAGTTCGTAGCACTATGTACCTCAGACATTGGCCTACAGTGCACACAGTAAACATATTGGAGGTTCCGAGACATTAACCACGTGGCATCGTGATATGCAAAACTTTTTTTAAGCACTGTATTTTAGTTTTAAACTTGCACTCTGCAACGTTAACATCTCAACAAATTAAAATTCTCATTCGTTACCTTACATAACTGTCAAAAAAAATTTAACATATAAAGTTTGACGCTGATGCATATATTGGCTATACTGCACACAACTTCCCCTCACCTAAACGTTCCTTCACGTCACCCTGGGTGGGGTTGGAACAGTAGTTCTGCCAATAGGATACGCCCTTGTGGGGGCTATTACACACACGTCAGCTTGAACTGCTCACCTGAAGTCAGACATCACACCAACTTCTCTGAAATGTGATTGTACCACTGGCCGAGAAAACGAGACCGCACCCCCAAGGTCGCACAGTTACGCAGCAGATCAAGGGATGATACCCCAGGATCTCGAGAGGGCCTACGGATAGGGAGAATATATGTTTGTGCATAGCCCAAGAAAACCAGTACCAGTTGTTTTCCGGCTCTCTTCAGAGCCAGTTAACCTCCGCAGTTTGCTCCACCACTTCTTGTGCTGGAGCGCTCTGCTGCCCTCAAAGTCCTAGCGACCTACCAGAAGCTCTTCAGTGACTTCACCAACAACCTACCAGAAATTCTCCAACTCTGCTCCAGCAACCCTCGAAGATGTCTTCAACACTTCTCGTCTTGCCCACCCTTCTGGTAACGGCAACTGCACAGCCCCCTCTGACAGTGTTACCACCACTAACACCTCTGGTAGTGGCCTCCACAGGTCCCTTCTGGACAATGGTTATGAGCTAGTTAGAGTCATTTATTTTCATAGCTACCTAGCCACATTACCTTGTTCAGTTTAGAACCAGTTCCCCTCTTCCAACTGAATACACGTAGTTTAACATCCGTTCAGTCCTGTTAGGTGGAAGGTAGTACGGGCCACCATGTTTATTCCTCACAAAATAAATACCAATTTCTATTAAACTTCTGAGTACTATTTCAGGGGTGACTGTGCAATCCTCAGTATACGACGAACCACCAGAGTAAAGTAGGAAACAGCGTACTTGACTCTCAATTTACCGAGTCTAGTGTAGGACAGTGGGCTCCTTCCCTGGGCGCACGTATGCCGAAAAACATACTAAATCGACGGCCACCCATTCTGTACACCTAGTGTGCAGTAAGGTAGAGCCCCAACCACTAGAAACTCAATCCAAGAGTCATCAGACAGCTAGTCCAGTTGATACACCCTGTCCACAGCGCTGTACTGTCGCCGGAGGGAATGGCATACTGTGTCTCAAGATCTGCCCTCACTTGGACCCACACCCACTGTTGCTGCCTGGGACCCAGAGGACATCCAACACACTATAACCACCACGCCTAGTGTCGCCAGTTAGAGCACCGGGTCTGACTCTGGTCCGTTCAGCTACAACTTTGGTATTACACCTAGCCAATGAGCTTTATCGCCTGTGCTCCTCTCGTGAGGCTGTCTGTTGTACCTGCCTTATGCCATACACCCAAGGAAGTGGTACCAGGTGGCAAGAAAGAAAGGCAACTACAACAGACACTAAAGGGATTTGCAACCCAGTTCCAGCTGAACTTAGCAGTGTAGCCTCGGGTAACAAGCTCAAACCGCCCAACAGCTGGACAGACCTTATCTCCTAGCTCCCTCCCATGCTTTATTTCAGCCTCCCATCAAGACCGCCAGCCAACCTCACCCAGTGGTCACTGACATCCGCCAGGGACGTGACGTACCACTGCGACGTCAACCTCTGGTTCCAGTGCAACCGGGCCACTAATGAATGAGAAGAACACTTCATCTAAAGACTAAGGCATCTTTGTGTTGAGTTGTTAGGTTCATGAAGCGAAACATCTATTTGTCAAAAGTTGCTTGCAGGCTATTCAGAAATGGTTCTAAACTTCCAAAAAAATTTGTTTTCGCAATAAGAAGTGTTGATACCAAGGGTTTGAAGTTATGCAAATGGCAGAACCCCCATCCCATGTCATTTTTAAATAAAAATATTACCAAACGACAAATATTTTTCTAATGGTGTAAGAGTTCCTGTAGAAGAAAAAGGGTGGATGAATGAACAACTCGTGCTGGACTGAATTAAAAGTGTATAGATGAGGCGACCGGGCACATTATTACGGAAAATGCATTGTTAGTGTTGGATAGTTTTAGGGGCCATCTGGTTGAACAAGTTAAAAACTTCTAAATGAAAATAAAACAGACTTGGCCGCTGTACTATATATTATAAAAATTGGTGCATTTGCTGTGTTTTATTCAAGTTGTAACCTCTGATATCCAAGCCGTTCTAGGCTTACCACAGTTCCTCACAATTTCTTTGTTTAATTTGCTGATTTAATCATTTATGGATAGCTTTCAGTAGAATGGATCATTAGTGAGACCAACATTAACAATCCTAAGAGTTTTATTAAATTTTTGTACATGTGATTGTTTCAAAGCCATACTACACTGCATTTGGCTCAGACTTCCTTGCTTCCACCAAAAATAATTTGTTAATATTATTCTTAAGTTTGGAAAAACATGTTGGTTTATTTTTAATTTCATGTATGTGAAATAGATAATCATTTATAAAATGCATACAGGTACTAGTGATAATTCTACAGCATATCATAAGAAGTGGTACTGAATGATGTATCAGGTTGTCCACAGAAATTCCATTTGGAATTCCCTGACTTTTCTCAGTTTTCCTGGCAGGATCTTACCATTTTCCGTTTACCTATTTTCATGAAGAAACTTTCCGATGCCAGATATTTCCATCACTGACTGAACAAATATGCTATCAGTGAAATTGAATTAAAGTACTCTGCAATAGACCAGCAAGCAGGACCAACATTTTATTCAGACCAGTACCAGTGGGTGGACACTATCTATGGTCTCTAATAATGAAGTTCCATTAATGTTAAACTCCACATATCAGATTTCACACACTCAATATTTAAGTACTTTTTCAACAACCTGTGATGTATGAAAATAGCGATTTTAATCTTTTTCGGACAACCATGGACTGCGGCATATCCAATGCAGTGCACATTCAACTTTTTATTTTTATTTTAAGCTTGTCACCTATTTTGGTTGAATGCAATTGTGCTAATCACTCACATTACACCAAAATTCCGTCTCTCTATGTCATTCTGTTTAAACTACATATTTATTAATCAATTGGCCAATTAATTTTTTTAAAACTATTTTTGATGACCCCAATTAACATCTCCACAGCACTCTTAGTTTCAAAAGTTAACAGCCACCACATATTGGATATGCAAATGAACATGGTACATGTTTACATTTACCCTTCATGTAGCCACACTGCTGTAATTCTAATGTTCATTTAGGGTCTCCTCATAATTCAAGTTATCTGCAATATTGCTGCGAAGCAATTTTTTGAGGTTATTTTTTTGTTAGGATCACTTAAGTTCTCTGGGAAGCACTATTTTTTTTTGTTAAGATCCATTAGGTTATTTTATTATTTTTAGTTGGATTTTAGGATTTTTGAATTAGGCTATGTTGTTTGGGTTAGGATTTTGTTGTTCAGATCGATCCTAGGCATGGCTCAGTTGATTGTTGTCATTTTGGGGTTAGGTTTGCCCCCATTTTTTTTATTTTACTTTCTATACAGGGGTCTTCATTTGTTTTTATTGGAAGTTATTTACAATTCTTTGTATTCTTTTTACTTCCTTAAAAGCATTCAGGTCTTATAATTTTATCTCATGCAGAATGGAATTAATTATTTTAAAAAGGATTGAGATATAAGATGGTTAGGTAGTTCACCTTGTCTCCCTGGGAATATTCTTTAAACTCTCAGTAGATGGTTCCAGAGCTGCTGCAAAAATTGTTTGCCTATCCTGTAGAGCTGAAGTCAGTCTGAGCACTCTTTGTATCTGCTACAGCTGGGTTTCACTTCTTGTTTCTGCCGTTGTGCCAGTAAAATGCGGTCACCATTTATTATGAACTGTTTTTGTGGTGCAGGTGTGCCGTAAGATCCTGGAGCCATCCCTGATGGGGAGATTTTCGAGTCAACATCTGTGCGATTGTGGTCCTGCAGGGGGGCCGAGAGGATACCTGCTGCGGGCTGCAACGGAGTGTAGCCAGCTCAGAGGACAAGGCAAGTGGTCTTCGTGCTATGTATGTGTTTGCAGGCGACCGCACGTGTGCAGTGAGCCGTGATTGGCTGAAGGCCTAGCGACACGAGCAATGATGTCAGGCGTGTCTTTGTTGATGGAAACCAGCTGTGGAGGGTTGGCGTTTTAAATAGTCTTAGTAGAGACACACATGCAGTCAGAGAGTCACGCAGAGAATCTGTGCGGGCCCTACAGGAGTCAGTATGATGCAACACAGCAGAAGGCAGAAGAAGTCAGTCGCAGGCAGGCTGGAGGAGACTGGTAGCACATACAACATGTAGGCTATTAAAAAGTAGGGATGGGTCGAATAACAAAAAATTTCTGTTCCGATTCTACATTTAAATATCGGTTATTGTATTCGGTTTTAGTATATGGATGACATTTTAATCATTTCAGACAAAATAAATTTTAAAAAATCTGTCACTAAACGATATTCTCGTATCATGTTCAAAAGCTCTCACAAAATATATGCACATACTATACTCCGTTTGTTTACATTTTTTTCTCGTATAATACCCTAGAATGCTATATTTAGAAGATGTACATATAGCACAATTAGAATGATTCAAACATGGGGTTAGAAGTATACAGGAGATGGCATGTTGTGACATGAGTGAAGCTGCTGGAGATAGGTGGTTTTACTATGGACTCTAGTCGTCATCTTGACAGAACCCAAAACATTGTGTTTTACATTAGAATGACGTTGAGCAAAAGGTAACATTCTAAGCATTTCACGGTGAACAACGAAGACAATGAATTAATAAATATATATTACAATTCACGTGTGAAGTTTTACTAGATTATTATTGGCTAGTTTTAGTTGTGCAAGAGTTGTTTTAGGAGCAAGAAATAGTAGCATGGGATAAGGTGATAGTAAGCAGGAAGCAATCAGGAATAGAGGAACGGGAAAGCAGAAAGCAGGGAACAGGCATTGGTAGAAGAAAGGATGCAGTATGCTGAGGCTTGCAAGTGTGGGATTAGCAAAGACCACCAAACAGGACAAAGTGGACAGTTCAGGGTCAGAGGGGAAATAGGAGGGATGGTCAAAGGGAGGAAAACGAGGGTGCTGCAAGAGGCTGGAGACAGGGATCAGGTAAGAGACGAAGTAGACAAGGGTAGGCAGGTGGGTGGAACAACCACAAAGCAGGAACAGATTGTAGGAAAGGAGCCAGAGGTAGTTTTTCTAGACAACTCTATTGTAAAGGGGGTGGAGCTGAGGGAAATCAGGAAGGAAATTACGTAAAAAGCAGCATTTGGGGGGGGGGGGGGGAAATACCAGGGATTTGGAGGAAAGGGTTAGTGGTATGAGAGATAGCAGGGTGACAAGGTTGCTCTCATTCATGTAGGGGGAAATGACCTGGCTCGTAGGGTAGTTCCTTTATTATCCCTAAAAGTGTATTTATAGAAATAATATCCTATTGTGGTTTTCTGTACCAATATTAAATTTTTTAACATGATGGGCTGAATTAAAATTGTGGCTACTGACTGACTAAGCCCTTGGTACTAAATTGCACTTTTGGAGAAAAGATGTAACACAATTTTTGTAGATGTGGAGAATAGAATTATCCAGAAATATCTCCTTCCCTCTCCCTTTTTTTACTTCTGAAAAATTTCTAGATTGTCCAGTGCAGCCAATTCAGTAAAATTTTAATTTCTGTTTTAATTATGTACCAAGGGTAACATCAAATGGCGACTAGCTGAATTTCTTGAAGTCAATGGTATGATAACTGTCAATTCGACTTTCGAAAGAACCATAATACAGAGGCTGCAGCTACTAAATTAGTTAACAGCATTCGAAAAACTATAGATAAAAACAATGTTGCTAAGCTCTTTAGAAGTTATCTAACCACTATCAGATAATCAAACATAAAAGTTTATCCCAGCTTATTAGTATTGGTGTTCCTCAAGGGAGTGTTCTGGGGCCTCTATTATTTCTGATTTACATAAATGACATTGGTAGCTTAAGGTTAAATGGATCACTTACGCTTTTTGCCGATGACATAGTGGTATCCTACTGTGATTATACTAATCCTCAACAGTTGGAAACTGGGATGCAGAATGATCTAGACACACTAGCTACATATCTTAGAATCAATAAACTTGTAATAAATACTGGGAATACTCAATTTGTGGTATTTAAAGCTCCTCAGCATTCCGGGAGTTCATACCCTTTACTGTCAGTTAATGGTTACCCTATCATGAGAGCTCAATATGTTAAATAGCTTGGTCTTTACATAGACAAACACTTGACATGGAGCGTACATGTAAATAAAGTGATTCACAAAATCCTCCCCCTAGCTAATGTTTTAAACAGATTACATAGTGTAGACTCAGGCATTAAAAGAATAATTTATGATTCTTTGGTGCACAGTCATCTTAGATACATGATCTCCTTGTGTGGTGCTGCGAAAAAAACTATTCTCCATCCTTTGCAGAAAATTCAAAACAAGTGCATTAAGTCTGTCTTCAGCTTACCCAAATTACCTCCTAGTAAAGACGTATACCTAATCTACAAAATGTTGCGAATTAAGGGACTATATGAATATAACCTAATTCTTTCACGGCATAGGTGTAAGTGCCCTGCTGACCCTGACACAAATAAAGCCAAACATGACCATGCCCCCAGAAACTCAAGTGAGAAATTTTTTATGTAGTGTTCGGACTGAGTATGGCAAGTCGGCATCCGCCTTTCAGGGGTATAAGTTATTAAACTAATTGATTAATTATTTAGAAATTTGTAAAAGTCCTGTGGCCCTAAAAAAAAAAAAAACTGAACTGTATCTTACTAACTAAATTAAAAGATTGGCTATCTGTCTTGCCATATTAGCAATAGCACATACCTAGAGGAAATGTTTAATAATGTACAACTGTTCTATCTCTAGTTTGTATGTATCATGCTTTTTTTGCCTTCTGGTTTTTTTTTTTTGCAGAAATGTGTATGTAAATTATATGTATATTATGCTTACTTTTTAGCTGCATTTTTTTTTTCAACTTTTTTTTTTTCAGTCTTTGTCAGTCATCTTTATGTCGGATTATTGTATTTTTTTAAAGATCCCCATACGAGCTATGCTCAAGGGGATCAACAATAATGTATATCCTGATATAACTTGTAACGTACAAAATTGTAAATTAAAAAAACCCTGTCCAACATTGTAGATGCAAGAAACAAAATTGTACCCTACAATAAGGGATAAATAAATATAAAACTGTATCATAACAGAGAAAAAACGTAATGTAAAGAGATGGGAATAACTAAAACAGGATTTGAATTTATTTACCAGAAATCATTTACTATATTGACATTAAATATGTATAAAGGAGATTAAGTCATATTGGAAACAATCCTCTCAAGTCATTGTCAGTGTTAGGAATTTAAATATAAATGTCAACAAATAATTATTTATTCGTGGCTCAGGAACATGTGAACTTTGCCTTCCAGAAATTCAGCTAGGCTGCTGGTCATTGTTTTGTTGCACTTATTACTGATATGCAACCTGCAATACATTATACAACAGGAGCACGCTCGTTATACTTTATTTAATCATTTATTTTTAAAACAATTGTTTTCCACAAATCCTGATATATGAGCAATATATCTAAACACGTGTTTATTGATGCACATAACCCAACGCTGGTCCGCGGTACACACACTCACTATCTGTAGTTTTATGAGGAAATTATTTAATTGATACATACATACACTCGCAATTAGGCTACCGCCCGGTGGCGAGTTCTCTCACCCCTCCTTCACCCAACAACCACCTTTTCTAATCCCTTCCAGAACTTATCAACCCCTCTCACAGATACAAATTCCTTCCTCGATACATATTCCACTCCCTCACAGACCTTACAAGAATGGACTGCCTACCCCGCTCCGTTTTCCTCCACACCCTCTGAAGCTTCTCACAGTTGTTTCCTCTTCTTCTAAACACTCCCTTACTTAGCTTGCAGTGTAGCCCTCCCCATCCTCCCTCTTCATTCTCCATCCTGTACATCCTGACTAGCCGTTCAACTTTCCTCCTGTCCTTCAATGAGCTCCACTCCATTTCTTTCATCATCACTGATGGCCTATAGTTCCCTTCTTCATCATCATCCTGCCCTTCACCTACCCTTCATCCATCTTGCTGCCCTTCTTTGCACCTTTTCCAGTTCTGGCACCTCCACATATGGGTCCCATACTGCTGCAGCATATTCTAACATCGGCCGTACGGTTGTGCCATACGCATTCTCCTTTACCTCACAGCTGACTCCCTTCAGCAACCTTCCCAGCATACTCAGAGCCCTTCTTCCCTTTGCAACCACCTTCTCTACCTGTTTTTTCCATCTGAGGTCTCCCTGCAGTACAATCACTAGATACTTATATTCTGCTGCTTCTTCTCTCTCTTGTCCCTCCCATCTGTACATATCCCTGCTTATCAACTTCTTCCTTGTGAACCTCACTACCTTAATTGTTCTTACATTTATCTTCATTTTATTTTTCCTGGTCTACAACCATATCTTATCAATTTTCGCCTGCAACTTACCGCCCCCCTCTCCCACCTCAGCATACACAACAATCGTCTGCAAACAATCTTATTTTTCCCATAATCCCCAAACCCATGTAATTTACTATTATGGTAATAACAAAGGACCCCATCACGCTTCCCTGTGGTACCCCTGACGTAACCTCCTCTTCCTCCGATATTGCCTCCCCACTTTCACCCTCTGCCTTCGCCCACTGAGGAAGTCCCCTATTTATTCCACTACCCTCCTGTCTTGTATCAGCGCCTCCACTTTCCTCATCAATGTCCCATGGGGCACCTTATCAAATGCCTTCTCAAAATCTATGAAGCAGGCTTCCACCTGCTTCCCCTCGTCAACTACCTGCACCAGATCCTCTAACAACCCAGCCAGCTGAGTCTCACATGAGTATCCCCTCCTGAAACCATGCTGGGACTCCTCCAATCAATTCCTTCACTTGAAACGCACCCGCAGACAACTTCAATAGTGATTATATTCTATTTTAGTATGGTTAAGTTTTATCATAACTCTTAAAAGCTCCTATAGTCAAAAAATTATTTCCTGGAATATTTTCAAGGCAAATATATAGGGAACGGGAAGCATATCAACCAAAACACTGTATACAACACTTCCATTTAAATGTAAATAATTCATAATTTCACATATTTACCGGCAAAATTTATATCTAGTTATCCGAGACAAGCACACTCGCACTATGTATATTATCGTTTAGGTCATAAACAGTTGTATGTTAATTTATGTTGATTTTAAAACACATAAAAATACACATGAAAGATAAGCCGATACAATGTATTTGGCTACTGTTAATCACGTGACCTTTTTTTACCGGAAAACAACTGTCTAACTTTACGCTATAAACTGGCTTCACTTGTTAACACTACACGGTATAGGACATAGCCACCCCCTGGATTCAAAGCTAAAAATTTGTACATAAACACCAGCCATTTTGTTTCACTCTATACTGAGTGTATCTTCTCGGTATATATTTATCTATGACATACATTGCCACTACGAGACTTTTTACATTTTGTCTAATTTTACTGATAGGATATATTAAACCAAATACTGTATTTGATTAAACACTTGGACTTAAAAACTACTTTTGTGATCATTGATACCAAATAAATCAACATTTATTTGCTTTCAACGCCAATAGTAATTTGCTGTAAGGAAATATCGCGGCCAAGAAAAAATGCCTGTTACAGGTAAATTAACCTATATTGTTTTGGCTGTAACTACATTAATTCATAATGTTTCATACTAAGTATATCATCTAAAAATATTACTAAATTTATTGATGTGTAGAAACGAGAACCGAGTAGTCGTTAACCTAAAACTGGTTCTGAGTCAAACCTCAAGAACCGGTACAAATTGTAACCGAAGAACCATACCGACCCATCCCTATTAAAGAGACTAGTGATCTTTCTTTCGTAGTTGTTTTATTTTAGGGGCTCCAGTAGGCAGCATCGAGTTAAAGTTGAGTTTTTATGACTATGGTTTTTGAAGGAAACTGACCTTTACTAATTATTTTGTATTCCATACAAGTTTGTAAGAAAAGATATTTATTTGCTTGTGGTTCCATTCATTTTTAAATGTTTTTAGTTTGTTTATTGTTTGGACAAAGAAACTAATTTCGTGTTACATATCCATTTCGTACAAAATTTTAAGCCAAAGTTGTGATAACATATCTTTGTAAATTATTTCCACCCTAATGATTACATTTATTCTTTATACTAGTAAATGTTTATGAATTCTATAATTGTTATCTATCTTCTACTTGTTTTGTGAAAAGAGAATTTATCAAATGATTAAATTTAAAGTTCTACTGAACATCTCCCCTCTTATTTTTAAACGATAGATACTCCTTAACCACCCCTCCCCTTTTTTTATGAATTTGGTGGTATAATAAATATTTCCTGAGACTTCCTATTAAATTGAGAGTGATTTTACGTACGAAATGATTATTTTAATTATTTAATTTTCCCTACTCTTGTCGCCCCATGTTTTTGTGAAGATAGGTCGGAGATGTAGGATTGAGACATTTATTTCCAACAGTGTTTTACAGGAGTTTATTTGCGGCTAAAGATGAGCTGTGGTTTACTTGTTTTTGTGGAGATGAGAAAGAGTGTCTCAACATTTAAGATGTTTGCCCCTTGATAGTGAGTTTTGGGGTTTAGTTGCCGTGAGTTTCCCAGTATCTCCCTTACCCCCCACCCCCCTTCCCGGAGCATCATTCTGTTTATTGCACCCCTGCCACAATATCTTCCAGAGGAGTAACTTTAGTAACTGTTTACAATCTTTACACACTAGCCTAAACATAAATACCTCTAAGACCATTGCCTAGTGCTCAACCGGCCAGCCAAAGAATATGCTTTTACATGTCGAATGATCTTGCACATGTCCCAGTTACCTTTCAGGACACATCACTCAAACAGTAGAGAAAAACCATGCTACACGGGAACGAGTATATTAAAAAGTGTTGTGTTTGTGTAGTAGTGTCTTTAAATAAATATTCATTTACTTGCAATTTTCAGCATATCAAAAAAAATTGCAAAAATTATTCTGAATTAATTTGGCTTAGGCAAAGATGAAGGAAGTGTTTTTTGTTTGAAAGCAACATCATGAAAATAAGGAGACTCCTAAGTAATTTAACATTTAAAAACCTATAATTTCGCTCGGCTGGTCTCATTAGGCGACTACATGAAGGTCCAAAACAATTCACTTATAATAGTTGCATCACAGTATGAAAGCATATAGAATAAATGAAGCCTCAGTCAAACTTCAGAATAAATAACAGTACTATTTAGTACCACTAAATATAGCAATATTATAGTAGATAAGAGCACTACTTTAAATACTACTGTTTACTTTACACAATTTACATTTATGAAATGCAAATTTTTAAATTAAACAAATAGGCTACAAACACTGATCAGTCACATTTACAAAAACGATTTAAGTAACACCCACCTGGCAGCATACGAGGAAAATAAATAATGTGATTGCAGTCCATAGTACTTTTTCTCTGAACTGAATCTGTGAACACAATAAGATCCAGATGAGTTAATGACCATAGCCTACGTGAGACATGATATTCAACAGACAGTAAACATAAATGCCGAATCCCATTTTTTGCATTTATTATATTTGGTTTGTCCTTTTACGCCTGAAGGCGTAGACACAGAGAATAATCTAAATTAAATCATTGTAAAAAAAAGACACACTAATGGCTACCTAGATAGTTAAATGTGGAACCTCGTGGTCGAAAAGGCACCTAAGGACAGCCTTACACTATACCTACTTCCTGCTAACATCTGTTATACCCATGGGTATAATAGAAGGCACACCAGTTTCTACAGTAGACAAGTAGAGAACTTCAATCCATACCCACATGTTACCTACACTGTCAATAGTAAAGTGTAATACATAACCAAACTAACGCAGTAGTTTCATGAAGTTTACAGTTGGAATGACTTCAGCTGCAACAGACTCTTAGCTAAACAAGGTACATATTTACAAATAGTGTACAATTAACAATTTGTTATCTGTTTACATAAAAGGAACAAACAATTGTATATTAATAATAATCAATACCACGATAGGCATTATGCACACTTATATAATTTGATAGCTAAACGGAGAAGAAAATGAATTAATGAGAACTGCGGACAATTGCTACATGGGTAGGTCATTAGTGATGGAGTAAGTTACTCGGAAAAGCAGAAATAGGGAAGGAATCTGCCATGGTTTGTAGTAAAGAACCACACCAGCATTCGCCTGGAGTGATTTCGGTAAACCATGGGAACCTGAAATATCAATTAATAGGCCAGGATTCAAACCCAGATCCTTCCACACAAGTTCTAAGGTTTACCTCTATACTACCTCGCTCAGTACAGATTAGTAATAAATAAATTCATTGCACTAGAAACCAACCACAACCCATTAAGTGAAAGGAGTGGAGAATTTTGAGGGACTAACTATATCTTAAGGGAAGACAACCGTGAAGCAAGACTGATATGAAACACCACTGGAATGCAAACGCGGGGGAAATTAGAGATTCTTGATGGACCAGTCAACTGAAATGGACAGTTAATGTTGTTTTACTGCATTTAGACAAGTGGTAGGTTATAAACACAAATGAAACACTAGACAAAACTAGAAAGAAATTTTGTGACTCACAGGGATTTTAATACAAACGTCTGGGGTTGGGACAGCGTACTAGCCAACTTAAAGAAATTTATAAGTATAAAATGAACTGTAAAACAACCTGTCATGGAGTCATGTATTTCTAAAGTAGTTTTCTTTGCCAGTTTTCAGTTATTTTAAGAGTTTCAGGTTCACTTACATTAAAACTTAACTTGGAACACCACACTGATTTGCAGAACTCTTGTTAAGTCACTGGCTATGTACAGCTTGAGGTTGTCACTAGATTAATCGGTAAATGTTCAGAATAGGGACTTTCCGGATAAATAATTTTTTTCCCCACGGAAAGCGGTTTAGTTCCACTACACTCTATGCTTTACATTAAACATAAATTTACTAGGTGCATCAAGATACTATTAATAAAAAAAACACACAAACAATAGTGGGGAAATTGCGGTGCAAAAATAAAGTAAAAAATATGGACATAATCATAATATTTAATCAAAAAAATATGCTAAGTTGAAAAAAGACCTACCCGAACAATACCTAAATTGACGATATTACCAATATAAGTTACAAACACAATAGTGGGGACGGCTATGGACATCATGGAAATTCAGAAAAATAACCAAGTGAAAAATATTTATGTATTCGGGGTAAAATTTTACCCCACAATTTCCCTCCAGTTCATAGCCCTCACCCACTATCATTTTTTAACCTGTATTGGTAATATTGTCAATTTTGTTATTGTTCAGTTAAATCGTTGTGCAATTAAACGTGAGGTTCTCAGGAGTCAGCGCATGGAAAATGTGATTAAAGGTGTCCACAGTACGAGGAGATCCTCAGAAGAACTTTTAGAATTAGTGAGAAGACTATTATTCCTGTCCGCAAAAAGTTGTAAACGTCACTATAAGTGCAGTAAGAAAATGCAGTGCCATGTCAACGATTTAGTATTGCGAAGGAAGCGTCCTAGAAGCCGCTGTTGGGAGTTTGTTAACCACAGACTTTTGAAGGCCCTTTGAGTAATCAGTGTTACTCAAAACAAGTGTTACGAATTGGCTGACATGAGTGGGAGATGTACGAAAATTATTCTGCACCAGATTATTCTGCAGTGTAGATTAGGAACAGAACACACTTCTCTGATAAAATGTAAGTTTTAATTAAAAGAAACATTTGCTTAGCCTGTCCCATATAAAATTTAATAAGAACTGTACATAGTGAGACATTTAAGTTTCGTAAATCTGTGAACTGCTGCTGTCAAATATGAAAACAGATACTTGAATTAAGCATAATTGTCTGAAAAATTGTGCCCAAATCAAAATAACTTGTGATGCAAACCACAATTACGTGAATCACTGGATTGTTGTTCATTTAATCAAAGCTAGGTATTTAATGTAATTATTTCATCTTAGTGCTATGTACTTGGCTGCACTCAGTAAATGCACTAAACCAAATTATATCCCAGTACCTCCTGGTTGATATTTGTAGAGACTAGTCCAACACATACTTCATTCAGATTAGATCTTACTTTTAGTACAATGGCAGAGTTAGCAGCTTCTCTCTTCTATCACTAAAAAATAGGAATCATCTCAGTTTTCTTTGTTAAAAAAACTTCTGATGTTACACTATAAAACTAGGTGCTTCTCCGAACGCCGTACCTAATCTTGCGAAAGCGGATATTACAAAAAAATATGTGCAAATCTTGCAGCGCTTAAACTAAGGTTCGATCATAGTTGAATGTACCGGAGGGTCTCAAAAAACTGCGCCTTCACCAAGTCGGTATAATCAAATGCGGAAATTCCCACGACATCACATTTCACAATGTTTTCAGTCAATATAGCGTGAAAAAAAATTCTTTCATGGCTAACTAAGACTGCAGAGGTCTGTTGCATAATGATATACAAGTTAATAATATTAGTGACAGTAGATACTTGTAACTTTTAGAATAATGTTGCACACAATAACAATTTAAAAATCTACAAGTTACAAGTTGTAAAACTGAAAATAATAGTGAATTTCACAAGTATAGGTTGCATAATTGACTGTTTTTCTACAAGTTTATAGGCCTGGAAATTATTAATTTACACTAATATATTTTCTACAAGTGTCCATTTGCTTATAGTTTCAAGTTACAAGTGAGGTTATGTAGGTATTAGTGTCACCATGCAGATTTTGTGTCTAGTTTTATCCAGTGATGGTCACTTTGGAGTGCAGTATCAACAAAGGACAGTGCAAATTAATCGGAGAAGTAAATTTTATAGGTTAACAGTGAATTTTAATTTTGAAAATAATGCAGAGTGAAATGAGAGATTCCAAATGAGTCCAAATAAGGAAGAATTATTGCTCCAGAAAATTGGATTGAGGTTACAATGTGCTACAAAATGAGTGGTGCTTTATTTTCTAAGTAACAGATATGTATAGCATTGCAGTGTGGAAGTGGAGAATAGTTCAATACAGGGGCAAACATGGGTACTAACTTATTTACAAGTTGAATGTAAATTAAAAAGTTACATTTTTCCTGAATTTTTAACTTAACTAGTTAGTTTTACAACCAAATAACTTGTAACTTAAACTAGTTACTTTTTTAGCGGGAAACTTATTTTCAAGTTAAGTTAAAAGTTAATTTCACGCAGACACTTGAATTTCACATTATTATGGTAATGTTTAGACAGAGAAGAAGGGAATCGCCACAACAATTTGATAGAGTACAGCTGGTCAAAAGCCTGCTCCAACTTTGACTGATGTGATACGCCAAGACAAATCTATGGTTTCTACAACTATGGTTTCCAGAAACTTACGTTTGTGTGGTAGAAACACAGCATAAAAGCAAATACTTTAACATCCCAATACCAGACATTCAGCAGACTATAGGTAGAATGATATCTCTTAATAATTGTACTCAGTAGCAACCTTGTTGAAAGGGATCGACGAGAGGTCAGTAAATAGTCAACTCTTCCCGTGATTTCAAACATGCTTGTGTATCATTACTTGCAAGATTAAACAATTAAATGTGCTTATGATTTATCACTTGCAGGTTTGGGCACTACTTTGACCGTTTAGATGCATATTCGCACCCAAGGTTCAACTAACAGCTAGACAAGAACTGGAGCTGGAAATGTCAGACGTTAATACAGAACGCTTCATCACCATGAGAAAAACTAGAACAACAAAAAGCTCCTCATGATGATTTCTTTCAGTCCGATTGTGATGAAAGTTCTAACGTAGTCAGTAATGAACTAGCACAGTATATGACTATCATCTGTAGATAACATAACTACCTCTCCTACAATGAAAAATTTTTACATTAAATACATTACAGCGGTACCATCTTCAGCCTCAGTTGAGAGATTATTGTATTGCTGGGAACATTTGCAGGGAAAGAAGAGGAAAGTTAAATGATAATTTTGAAATGCAACTGCTACTTAGCTTCAATAAACAATTTTGGCAATAAAATTTTAATTGGCAGTGAATGTTAAGCGTAGATTATAAAATGCTTTTTGTTGTGGAATTTTAAATATGTTAAAAATTCAATACATTATTCTGTAACCTGTAAAGCTTTTGAAATCTGTATAGGCCTATATTACAAGTGATCATCCAATGTGAAGTGGTTAGCAAATGTACATAGTCAATGTGAATAATTAAACATTATAACAGTGCAATTCACTAAATAAAAAATATCCATACCTAAAACAGAAAAAAAATTGTTTCCTTTCTTTTTTGAGGCACTAACTTTAACTTAACTTAGTTACTGTTTCCACCTGTTAACTTTTAATCAGATACTTTTTCCAGGCACTAACTCTTAACTCTATTAAAATTTTGGCACATTAACTTAAACTTAAGTTAATTTTTAAAATTAACTTACCCATGTCTACCAGGGGTACATAAGTCTACTGTTTATATAACAGTTGCCTAAATCAATACAAACACATTAAGTGATGCATAAATCTCACAACTTATAAACAACCATACTAGTTGCTTGCCCTCTCCCGGTAGGAAGCAAGGTAAGGTTAGCTAGGCTAGGTTAGGATATGTTGCAATAATGCTTTGCTCAAGTCAATAAAAACACAAACTATTTAGTAGCTTATTTATTGGACTGATTAAAAGTATGTATTTACCATTGTACATTTCAGTACATTAAGGCCACCAAACATCCTTTAAGTAGGTATGTAAAATCTTTGCCCGATAGTATGGTGCAATGATTGGGCATATGTACTAACTTGCTTCCATTCTTGCACTTTTTCTTGCTTTGTTAGTGTTATGCTGAATGCACCAAATAATACAGATATTATTTTATTTTTTAGAGGATACAAAGTTTTGATTAATGCTGTTTATCAAGCTTGCCCATGCTAATCATTTAATAATAACATCACCACACACAAACTACCAACAGCCCTTATAAGAAGAAAACCAGAATAGTTGAATTATTACACATAGATAAATATTACACAAAGATAAACTAAACTGACACCCATCAGCTGTGAAATTTACTTGTATAAATAAACTTATATTATTAGAAAATAGTTTTCCAGTGGAAACTCTGTGACAAGGAGGAATACCTTCCTTAATTATATCGCAAAACATCTGTAGTCAACTACCCACAATCCAGTTCACGTGTGCAAAGAATAAGGAAAAAGTCAACACAAATATTGTTTCAAAAAAAAAAAAAAACCCAGATAAATTTGTGTTTATTAGTGATTATACTAATTAAACTTTCTGAAGGGGTCAAACTAGGGTAAAATCAAAAAAATTATAATAAACACAATTATAGATAAGCAAAACAGGCTCACATGTAAATAAATTGTACAAGCTGTAAGGCTGCAGCATGAAAATCATTTCTGGGGAAACTCCAAGCTTCACTGATGTGTAACACTGTCACTACCTAAAGAAGAAAACCGGCAAGCCTTGAATCACTGTTTTGGGGATTTATTCCCCTGCTGGTGCTGGGACTCTGGCTCAGTGCATAATGTTTGGCTACATTTTTATAGTATTTTTCCTTGCGAGGAGGCTACGCATGAAAATATCATACATTATCACAGTAACTTTTGGGTGTGGGGTGCCGAGGGTGTAATTGATAATATTGTTTTCTTAATTGTTTGGTTGGGTCGTTTTGCAATTTAACGTATTTTATGATATTCCTGATATAATCCAATATCTTATCACGAAAACACATTTAATTGCACAAAGATCTAACTGAACAACACCTAAACTGACAATATTACCAAAACAAGTTACAAAATTCGATAGTGGGGAGCGCTCATAACTGGAGGTAATTTGTGGGGTAAAATATTCTAATGAAAAAGTATATATTTTACACTTGTAGCCTGCAATTTCTCTGATGTACATAGCCATCCCCACTATTGTATTTATAACTTTTACTGGAAAAATTTTCAATTCAGGTGTAGTTCGGTTAGATTTTTTTTGCAATTTAACATATTTACATCATTAAATATTGATTATGTACGTATTTTTCATTAATTTTAGCATACAATTAACACACACATACACACTCAATACTACACAGTTATAATCAATATGGCAAAAAAAACTTTCAATTACTCACCCGTTCAATCGTCACTCGTACGTCATTAAGCACACGTTAACCCATATTCAATTATCAAAACACTATAGACACATTACAGCAAAAATATTCTTTAACATTCCCCATAGACATAATACAAAATAAACACTTATTATCGCACAATTATTTGAAATAACATGTCAAACACAATGAATTGCAATAAAACACAAATGTCCAGCCAGTCAAATTGAGTAGTAAAACAAAGTTAAACCGTTCCCATAATACTCCTGTAATGCACACCAATTGCAATGCAGTTTTTTTCCTTTATCTGTGCATCATTGGTCACAGAAGGCATTGTAATGCATTATGGCAATTCACATCTACTGTTTATAAACACTATCTCAGGACATCTTTCTGTATAATCTACAACTAATACTTTTAGTACAATCGTCTCGTAAATATAAAGGTTAAGTCTTGGAGGGATTATTGTAGAACCCAATTCCACGTTTACATTCATCTTAGGCGTCGCCAATATGGTGTTTATGACATCATTCTTTTTTTCTATTGCCCCCCCCCCCCCCCCCAAACATACGACAATCCCATCCAATCGATTGTGGAGGTTTTTCAGGCGGGGACACTTTCAGCATTTATAGAAGATATCGCGAAGTACACTAAAGCCCATCTGCTTTATTGTACTACCTGATACCACATATGGTATCAGGTAGTACACGTGAGCTTATCCACCCAAGTGTATGTCGCAATACCACATTGGGATCTTGGCAAATATGTTGCTATTTTGCTGCCTAAACTAACGCATATTTTTTGTAAATGACAAATCACATTTTTCAGTAGATGAAACACACCATGTTTATTTATCACAGTCGTGTTTGGGTAAATCACTGTAATGGATGCATATTTTGAACACACCACCTTATACTTACCACTCCTCTTCTTATTAAACACCTCTTCAAACCTCCTCCTACACTTTCGATTGCACCTCCAATTCAGGCATCATGTACTTTTGTTACTTGTTACCTGCTACAGAATCCTAACTAACATTCCCTACCTACAACACTGTTTATTAAACCAGATGCATTTTTATATCTACACACTTACCTTTACCAAACATATCCAAATTCTGTCAAGATGTATTGCCAAACACACTCATTATTCTACATTGCACACTTCATTTGCACTAAGATACATATATTATATACCTTGAACACCACATCCTCATTGCACCACATTTTTATATTAGCTCCATACACTATTATTAATATTTTGTTCTACAGCACTCACTATTCCAACTCAAGGTATTTATTCTACACCACTATTCTATATAATGCTTAATATTTTATTACTATTCATATCCATTTTATGAGTGATGCGTAGTAAAACAGAATCTGAACACGTAAAATAATACCTTATTCACTCTATGAACGAAACAAGCGGCCAACTAGCCATAAATATTTATTATTCTATAATACAAACAAACATAGAATCCTACAACTTACAAAATCTTAAATACTCTGCTGTTTCAACATACAGTAGGTACAATCTTACTGTAATTCAGAAAATAGGGGCTTTTTTGAAAATCAGGAAAATAATACCTGGATGTTGGATATGATTATCATGGGCTGTTCACTGTGAACTGAGCACTTATGAAAGCTCTGCTTAAGATGCTGCAAGGACAGTACTTGTCAGTGTTTCAGTCAAAGGAGGGTTGGAATTGGGGGGGGGGGGGGGAAACAGGGTTCGGGGAGTGTTTAGTAAGTTTAAGATGAGGGAGTGGGAGATCAAAAAGGTAATTAGGGGTTTGGGAGAGCAGTAAGGCAAAGGGGGTTCAATTAGGTATAGGAAACACAGCACTAAAGTTTGGTGGCAAGGAGTTGGTGAAATATTTGTGCTGTTTAAAAAGTCCTTAGGAGAGGGTAAGTTACCACAAAATTGGAAGGATGCTATGGTGGTACCTATACACAAGCAGGGAGAGGATAGAGGGAGGCCTGGCAGCTGCAGACCGGCGAGTCTCACATCAATTACAGGAAAAGTAATGGAGAGACTGGGTGCAGTATGTGGTGAGGGTTATGAATACGAATTGGTTGGAGGAGTCCCAGCATGGTTTCAGGAGGGGATACTCATGTGAGACTCAGCTGGCTGGGTTATTAGAGGATCTGGTGCACGTAGTTGATGAGGGGAAGTAGGTGGAAGCCTGCTTCATAGATTTTGAGAAGGCATTTGATAAGGTGCCCCATGGTAAATTTATGAGGAAAGTGGAGGTGCTGATACCAGACAGGAGGGAAGTGGAATAGTTAGGGGACTTCCTCAGGGGGCGAAGGCACAGGGTGAAAGTGGGGAGGCAATATCGGAGGAAGAGGAGGTTACGTCAGGGCTACCACAGGGAAGCGTGCTAAGTACTTGTTATTTACCATAATAGTAAATGACATGGGTTTGGGATTTTGGGAAAAATAATATTGTTTGCAGACAATTGTGTTGTGTATGCTGAAGTGGGTAAGGGGGGCAGAAAGTTGCAGGTGGACAGTGATAAGATATGGTTCTGGACCAGGAAATAAAAAGAAAAACTAAGGTAGTAAGGTTCACAAGGAAGAAGTTGATAAGCAGGGACATGGACAGATGAGAGGGACAAGAGAGAAAAAGTAGCAGAATATTAGTTTCTAGGGATTGTACTGCACGGCGACCTCAGGTGGAAAAAACAGGTAGAGAGGGTGATAGCAAAGGGAAGAAGGGCTCTGGGTATGCTGGGAAGGGTGCTGAAGGGAGTCAGCTATGAGGTGAAGGAGAAGGCATATGGCACAATGGTACGGCCAATGTTAGAATATGCTGCAGCAGTATGGGACCCGTATGTGGAGGTGGAGGTGCGAGAACTGGAAAAGGTGCAGAGAAAGGCAGCAAGATGGGTGAAGGGTAGGTGGAGAAGGCAAAGGGCAAGATGGATGAGGAAGAAGGGAACTATAGGCCATCAGTGATGATGAAAGAAATGGGGTGGAGCTCATTGAAGCACAGGAGGAAAATTGAACGGTTAGTCAGGATGTACAGGGTTGTGAATGAAGAGGGAGGATGGGGAGGGCTACACTGCAAGCTAAGTAAGGGGGTGTTTAAAGGAAGAGGAAACAACAGTGAGAAGCTACAGAGGTGTGGGGAGAACGGTGCGGGGTAGGCAGTCCATGCTTGTGAGGTCTGTGAGGGAGTGGAATGTGTTGAGAGAGGAATTGGTATCTGTGAGAGAGGTTCTGGTAAGTTCAGGAAGGGAGTGGAAAGGAGTTGGTTGGGTGAAGGAGAGGTGAGAGAGCTCGCCACCGTGCAGTAGCCTAATTGCGAGTGTAATTATGTATGTATTACGTGCATGCATGTTGTGTATTCTTCCAACTTGTGTAAAATTAACATTGATGTGGGCCTTGTCATTTCCTCACAAATGATTCTCATTTGCTCTAGAAAATATATATATTTTTTTTCAAATTAACTTTTTCGTGCTATTTGTAATATTATTGTAATATTGTATCATGGAAAACATGTTTAGTTGCAAAAATATTGAACTGAACATTACCTAAATTGACAGTGTTACATATACAATTTTGAAATTCAATAGTGGGGTGGGCTAAGACCTGGAGATACGAGGTAAAATTTTATCGTAAAAACGTACTTTTTTTTTACCCCACAATTTCCCTGATCTTCATAGGCCTCCCTCCCCACTATCGGTTTTGGAGTTTGTATTGCTTATATCTTTATGCCCCTATTAGGTTCGTGTTGTGTAATTAGTAGAGTGGAATTATCCCACTTTCCAAGATTTTTTCTTTCAAAAATGCCCCTACTCTTCAGAATTACAGAGTTTTATATATGTATTAAAGTTTCATTTCAAACGGTATTCTTACATGTAATACAATTCAGCATCCCAATATAGATACGTTGTACGTAAATTATACGTAATAACCATATCTAACACATTCAGATATTTTCCAGATCTTCGAAAATGCACCTATTCATAAGAATTGCCGATATTACTAAACATACGCGAGGATTTTAAGTGTTTCCATATGTTACGGTAAATTATCTGGACACTGCAACATCGTAAACCACAGTTCAGTAGGCTAATTAACCTATTTAATAATTATATGTAACCTTACCTTTCTTTCTGGTTTTGCAATTTCTGGTAAAATACTGCAGAAAGGCTTTATCACTTCCAGAAATTTTACTGGAATAAAGAATAATAGTTAGTACCACAATAGATGATCGTAATAGTGTACAAAAAAGTCAATCAAAATCTCAAAGGCTGTATTTTTAGATAAATTATGCACGACACAAAAAGAGTATAGAAGAAAGTAAATTAGTTTCAGAAAATGTATCAAAAACAAGACGCACATGGGCATTACATACGGTAGCTAAAAACGCTATCAGAGCATTACAAACATAATGGAAACACATTCTTAACATTTACATAAATACTTTCACATAAAACAAAACACCCAAAATAATCAAATACTTACTCCCCATCGCTAAAAAACCCGAAACTGGGAATAACTACACCACCACAATAACCCCACCAGCGCCACTCTCACGACCTGAAATGACAGACTTCAACTTGCAACGGTACTTTCACTCCCAAAAGACTAGATGCAACCCCCGCCACCCGCTTGATACTTTTGCTGTACACGTCAACAAGCCAACTTTCAACACGAAACCACGTGACCGATGATGCTGGATTTCAAAGATTATTCCTTAACAAAAGAAACCACTTCACAACTAATGTGTTTTCGGGGGAAAAAATGGTGAAAATTATAATTATTGATAAATAATCAAAAATTAATTTAGTATATATCGCCATACGCTGTTCACGGTATAATGAGCAGTTTTGATATAAACTTGTATGCATTTCGTGTATTCTTCCGACCTACGTAAAATTATTATTTCTATAGGCCTCATCACTTTATTCAAGTTTTATTTTATTTTGTAACATCGCATCGGTAAGATCTTTTCCAATACATTGTCAAATTTCAGTACACAAAGCTTATACACTGGACATACACACAAGGCATCCCCCACCCCTCTCCAGACAAAAAAAAATTGGACCCAGCGCATGGCCGATACAATGAAACACACACACACAGACGGCCTTTATACATAGTCAGAGATTCGTCCAAGGATGATCCAGAGATGATCTTCCTCGCAGAATGTCCTGACCACAGTAGGACAAACTTGACTCGAAGGATAATGGACAAACACTGTTGTCTAGTTTACTGAGCTTGTGCATTGCTGACTTTCATCACTAAATACAGCTAAATAGAAAATAACTTATTTACAAAAAGGTGCTTTTTATTTTCAAATTAAATAGCAATTTATAATAATCTTAGTATACATAACAAGAAAAAAATATAAAACATACGTTTTGTAAATATAAATATATTTTACACGGCATATTGGGAACAGAAAGTGTGTATATACGATATTTTGGCCCTGAACACTTTTGAGGACAGAGACAAAAGAAGTCGCGGGCGGAAAAATTTGGTGTTACGAGAGCAATGGGTGCCTCTTAGCTCCCCTCAGTGCCAATACACCATGGTTATACCAGCCAAGTGCCTTTCTTAAGGTTACTTACTTTATGAAATTAAAAAATATTAGTTTCCCCACTACATACAGAGATAAATATTTTCTACTTGAGGTACTTGAAGCACCTGTCTCCCAGCCTCCTCAGTCTTGCTTCCGGCAGAGGGGAGAGGTCAGGAGGTGCCAGCCTGGACGAAGGCGCACACCACAACAATGAAGGTTTAGGTACTCGGCAGCAACACTTCCAGGTAGGTTCCTTGTGTTTTAGGTTCAATTTGAATTTTTTTCCTCCAATCATTTCATTCCACTGCAGGTTCCGGACATAAGCGAACCCATGGAAGACCTTCGGACTGCCATGGATGCAGAGCCACAATCTCTGCAGCGCCCAGTCCCCGAAGCGGCGGTCAGAGACACACTCAGTAAACTCTTTGAAACAACTACAAGCCCAAAACATCAGCGCAGTGAACCCACAACCAGAAAAGGTGCAAATTAAGCCCTTTACAGTCTACACGACTACAGAACACACATATCCAGCCCTGAAAAAGGCTGTGGAAACGAACATGGCCTTATCATCGAATGCTGTCTCCACAGGAACAGACAGCATTCATGTTTTTACCTCCTCTATCACTCATTATGTAAACGCAGTTCACCTTGGAAACAGTTGGGATATCAGCACAGACTTCTGCGCCAAGAGACTGAAATCCCCGTGAAACTTGTATTCTGCAGGGTACAAGCCGATACACTACACAACTTCCTGGTGGAACAATTTCAAGGTGCCAGAATGCCTGTCACACGTTTTTAATTCATAGATGACATAAACTGCAGAGCTATCAACAAACTTATAGTTGAACTGCCCAATGGCACCGACAGCGCCCTACTTGGCACTTACAAGCTTTGCTGGCCTATCAGTGAAAGTAGAAGACTTCCACCACCCAACAGGGCCAGCTCAGTGCTCGCTATGCCAGCGATATGGCCATGTGGCCGGACGCTGTAATGCCACACCCAAATGCAGATACTGCAGTGGGAAACACCTCACTACAGCTTGCACTATTGTCAATGACAGAGCACAAGTCAAGTGTCCACAATGCAGGGACTGTGCTAACTACCGCGGTTGTAGGAGCTACAAGGCAGCAAAGTGGAGTAGACTGCACAAGAAGATAGACAGTCGCGCCAGCTGCAGTCTAAGCTAGCTATTCGCGAAAATGCGCGAACAAATGCATGGCAGTAGCCACTTCAATTCCAGGCCTCCTCAGGGCAACAGCAGGCGACATCCCAGCCTCTGAAAAATACATTCATGCCCCTCTAGGCATAACAAGCGCGACCCCAGCCAATCCCGACCTATAATAGGTTCAGATATTACAAGAACGAGGATGAATTTCCACCCATCGCAAATGATTTCATCCCCTGCGATCCTAACAGGCGCTGGGGTAAAAAACTGTGTAAAACCAAAGGAAAAACGACCCGAAAGATTCTCCCCCCCCCCCCACACACCCCACCAAACAAACGAAGCTCCAACTGCCATCGCAACTGGCTGCTCCTACCTGCGTGGCCAATCAGGGGCCAGCCCCTCACCCATTGGGCAAGCAGGTTCGCACAACTCCCCTACAAAAGAAGCCCGAAAATGACCCAGCGACAAGAACTACCTCAGAGCCAATGGAGGCAGCACCTGCGCCCCTACAAGCTCCTTTCATCATGGATGCGATTAAAGCTGTGTTCAACAGCGATGCTAAACTAAGCAAAATGCCCCAATTAATGAACGAACTAATGCCCCTAGTACAACTAATCGCTGTTTGGACAACCCCTGGTCTTTCGCAGGAAGACAAAATTGCCCAGACAATCACGCTCCACTTAAAGATGGTCAAGAGCATTGACCATGCAAACAAACAACTGTAATGCAGCTACAGTAAATAATTCCGATCCACACACACAATTTTATACTGGAATATGCATGGCCTTAGTAACAGAAAGGACGAATTTATTGATTATTTGTCTCTGGGTGACGTAAAAATCATGGCAGTAAACGACACACATTTACTCCAAATAATCGATTCTCTGTCCCAGGCGATGTCGTATACAGGCGGGACAGGGCACAGAATGTAGGCAGAGGTGGTGGAGTTGCAATTTTTATTCACCACTCAATAGTACATCACGAAATATTACTTCCAGATTTTCTTGCACTGGAAGCAGTGGGAATTTAACTTAAATTAGACCAACAAAAAACCAAACTGCTATCAATTTATGCCCCACCAGGACTCTCTCTCACACAGTAGCAGATCTTGATACATTAATAATAATGTAGGCCTGTAATACTAACCATCGGGAAAATTACTGCAAAACATCCATTTTGGCATTCGCGAACTAGAACTGAAAATGGTGTGCTATTGCAAAGGCACCAAACTAATCGAAATTATCAGGTTATGGCACGTTATGAGCCGAAATATAACCCGACACAACGAAATCAACACCCTGAAGTGCTTGATATCGTAATAAATAAAAAGTTTAGTACTGGCTTCGACCTCAGGGCCGAGCAGGATCTTTCTTCCGACCATTTCCCAGTATATATAGATTTCCACTCACTTAATGTTGAATCTACTGCTCCCAGAAAAATTAAGACTAATTACATGCGAATTGGCCCTCATTTCCAAAACATATTGACGTAAATTTACCACAATTAGACACAGCTTCTATAACATTAATTGCGCTAATTGAGGAAGCAGTCTCAGTCCTTACTGAAACTATTCATAAATGTATGGCAGAGCACATTCCAAAGAAAATAATCACAACAAAACTAGAAACTTTCCCATAATACATACGGGATATTATCATGCAGAAAAATCACTTAAGGTGCCAGTATACACACCGCAAAGCTTGTAGAATTAAGACACGCATAAATGAGCTGCAGACAGTGATCTCGGACGAAGTAGCACTTTGGAGGGCTTGTGTTTGGGATGCGAAAATCGCAAAATTAAATACAAACACTAATAATCTGCGGGGACTAACCAAGCGGCTATTAAAGAAAACTGATAAGTTTCCGGCCTTAACCACGACCACTGGTATAGCCTTCACCCCTGAAGCCAAATCAGGTGCCCAGTGACAGAATTTTCAACTTCCAAATTTTCCAGGAACTAAATACTAAACAATGGCAGCCCGCAAAACACGAACCAGAATATACACAATTGCAAGAAATTAAACTTGACATCCACAATATGGAGCCTAAAAAGGCGCCTGGCTAGGATGACATGCAAGTGATTGCATTAAAGAAACTCCCCGATCTAGGTCTTGAACATTCAGCACTCTGTGTGAATTCAATGCTCAAGTCCGAATATTTTCCCAATATGTGTAAAAAAAACCGAATGTAATTGTTCTTCACAAGCCAGGAAAAGACAAGAAACTGCCCCAAAATTATAGGCCAAACACCCTACTCAACACACTTTCAAAAATAGTTGAATATATTATATTAAGACGAATAAATTCTCACCTGGAAAGTAATAACTTACTACAAGAGGAGCAATTTGGCTTCCGATCGAAACACTCGACAACACATCAGCTTGTACGAGGTTCGGAATGCATTACTAATGCCTTTAACTTTGAAGATTATTTTGCTGCAGTATTCCTTGATATCGAAAAAGCCTTTGACCGTGTATGTCACGCAGGCCTAATATATAAATTGTATGATATAAAACTCCATGGTTACTTTGTCAAATTGATAAGCAGCTATTTGGCGCACAGAAATTATCTGTACTGGAGTGCCACAAGGTAGCATTTTAGGCCCTGTATTATTTAATATGTACATAAATGACCTACCGAAACCAGATCATCAATTGGCGCAATTTGGGAGCTATGCGGACGACATAGTTATTTTCAGTCGCTCCCAAAATCTCGAACTAGCATCCTAAAGGTTACAAAATGCCCTAACTAAATTCTTAAAAAAAATGTTTATACAAAGTGGCGGATAATAATTAATGTCAGCAAAATGAAGCTATTGTCTTTACTCACAGACAGTTACCCAAGGGGAATAATCGGCCCGAATTAACACTATTTGACGAACAAATTCTCCATAAAGATGTGGTGAGATACTTAGGCATCCATGTGGAACAAAAGCTCACTTGGAAGGTGCATATAGATTCAAAATGTGCCAGTGCCCAAGCCCGGCTATCTACACTCTATACTATATTGAACTCACGAAGTGCCCTAACCCTAAACAAGGCTGTATTACTGTACGCAATGCTAATACGCCCAATTATAACTTATGCTGCATCCACCTGGGCACATACAGCTAAAATGCACACAAGGCGCCTCCAAATAATTCAAAATAAATGTTTGTGAATAGCAGCAGATGTTTTCCGATACTGCCCTATTGCAGATCTGCATCGCGAATTAAAAATTGAAACACTGGATGAGCACTTCATGAAATTAGCACAAAAGTTTTATATTGATTGTGCAAACAGTACAAATGAGAAAATAACTAGCCCCAGGAATTATGACCCCGAGGAAACTCAAAAATATAAGTGGCCGAAAAGCATTTTGGCTCACAGGCCGCTATAACCTCCCTAAATTACCCAAGTAAGTCACATGATAATTCCCACAAACACATACAATGATGTGAAGCACTATGTGAACACAGAACAAGGCAAAGCAGGATGTGTACAGCTTCTGGCTCGGAGATGGATCTGTGCTTTACATTGCAATTTGTTATTGTGTGTAGATGAAATTACTACTTTTTTATATATATAGATAACTGAATATTGAAAATATCTTTATACTGTGTTATCCATGCCTATGTTGTGTAATATACCACCAAATTACCTTTGACAATGATACTAACGACGTCGGCAAAATTATAATAGGTTGTGTTGCGAGAGACAACCAGGTGTAAAGTTAATTTTTACAAGTCAGGAATGTACAAAAAAAATTGTTCCGACAAACTGAATTTATTTTTACCAGTATTAGAAACATTTTAACAGAACTTTAATTACAAAAATAACTTAATTTTAATTTGATGCAAATAACGTCAAATAGCTATATCCGAAGTATTCAGAGAATATACTAGAAAAAAAGCAGGTTTTTATGTTTTTCTATATTTTACTGTCGTAGCTATACTCGTATTAATGCGGCTATCAGATGCATTTTCTTACAGATACGGGAATTTCCATGTGTCTGGCAACATCGTATTTATAGTAACCCGTGAGTGAGAGGATTTTACGACACCCTTATAGCCAGGTCTTTAGTGCCGATGAGGATGAAGCATGTTAAATGGATGACACAAACATCCATACCCTGACTGGGTTTCGGACCTGGAACCCCTCGCACTACAGACCAGCATGCAAATGACTACACAATTGGGGTCGGTACGAGAAAGTAATATAGAACGAAAGATCACTGGTGCAGAATTAAATAATAAATATGCTGTTTATTGTTTAGTTTATCCAAGTCATTTGATGTAGTGGTTACAGTTATTTAAAATATGCCACCAGAAACATTAACGCTTGAATTTGTGAAGAGTAAGTTGCGAGTAAAAGGAGAACAATGTAAGTGCAAATCTACTAAGACTGAAGTATACAATGCAGCGGCGCCATCAGAATTCTCACCAGCAATTCAAAGTGAATGTTATGAGTGCGGAAAGAAGGGGCATATTCATCGAAACTGTACGCAGCTACCCACGAACAGCTTAAGAGGTGCAACTCAGCAGGGTTACCTTGAGGTTTTCAAGGATATCATCGACCTGGAAGGTATTATGGAAATGTTAACCAGAGTGGACATTTCCAGGCATTTTGTGTCAGCAAAATCAATCTCACCTCAACATTACTTGACAATGAGTGAGCAAAAAGCAATTATGTTGACATGGATACTCAAGGCAAATGTCAAACTAGTCACCCTAATTGTAGCGAAATGTGTTTCGTATGTGAAATAGAAGCAGACAATTAAAATATTAGCGAAAATGCTGTTGTGAGTTTCTGTATATATTCGGGGTGTACAAATCATACGGTAGGGTTGAATGACATAATTGTATTTTCTGAGTTTGTAGAATTGAAATAGCCTGTAAAGATAGCAGTGGCTAAACACAATATTGTGATTGAGGCAATAGGCGTAGGAAATATTCATGGGTTTTTGGAAGTAGAGGATAAAAGAACTAAATGTACTGTAAAAAAATGTATTTTATGTACCAAACCTAAGAAAAAACTTATCAGTGAAATGTTTAGAAAATGCTAACATTAAGGTTGTTTTTCAAAATGGCAAGGTACAGTTGTACCTTCCAGGACACAAAATTTGAGATGGTGTTAAAAATAATTTATATGAGTTAAAATTAATATAAATTCAGCTGAAAGTTGTGTGACTGAAGTAGAGTGTGGAGAAAATAAGCTAATGCATAGAAGGTTGGGTCACTTAAGCTATTCTGAAATGAAAAAATTGGTCAGTCAAAATATGGCAGAAGGGATAAATAGGGACTTAAATATGAACAAAGTTGTATTCTGCGAGGAGTGTGTAAATGGAAAGTTAACAAGGTTATCATTTAGTAACAGAAAAGAAAGTAACAAACACTGTGTTAGGCATAATTCATTCAGATGTGTGTGGTCCAATTTCACCTACTATAAATGAGAGTCTAAAATATTTTGTTACATTCTTTGATGATTATTCTAACTTTACAATGGTGTATTTGATCAAGTCAAAAGGTAAAGTTACAGAATGTTTTCAAGATTATTGTAGTATGACAGGCAATATGTTAGGGCAGTTTGTATCAAAGCTAAGATGCGACAATGGAGGAGAGTGTATGTTGCACAAGAATTGATTGATTCTAGTATAAAGAATGGCGTATTTCTTGGTCACACAGTGCCATACACACCTTAACAAAATGGCAAGGCAAAAAGGATGAATAGGAGTTTAGTCTAATGGGCACGTAGTATGATGAGTGAATCTGGGGTACTTAAACAACTTTGGGGAGAAGCGGTCAGAACAGCAGCTTATATTGTAAATCGTTGTCCAACTGTAAGCATGGAATGAGTCACACCTGCTGAAATCTGGTAAGGATGAAAGCCAAATGTAAAAAATTTGAGGGTTTTTGGATGTGCAGCATACAGCCATGTACCAAAGGAGATGCATACAAAGTTAGACAATAAGGCAGAAAAATGTATATAGTGGGGTATTCTCAAAATGGTTATAGGCTATTGAATCTTGAAAAGGGAAAAGTCATAGCGTCATGTGATGTCAAGTTTGATGAAGGCAATTTTATATTTAAAGAAAGAAATGAAAGAAAACTTTTAGAATGTAAACAGGATGATGGGGACTGTAGTAAACCTGAAAATGTTAGTGCCAGTCCAGTAGATGTAAGTGAAGAAGGAAAAGAAAGTGTATTTAGGGCGCACAAATTTAGGGTTGCCAAAAAGAGTTGATGACTATGAAATGTACATGGTATATAATGTGATGAGTTTTGTAGGGAATATTCCAAAGAACCGTAATGAAGTAGAAAAAAGGGCCGACAAGGAAATGTGGTTACAAGCTATGGATAGGGAAATCGAGTCTACTAAAAAAAATAGTACTAGGGAGGAAATAGAAAACCCAAAGGATATAAAAGTTATTGATACAAAGTGGGTATATGCATCGAAACCCTTAGAAGAGAATTTAAGTGACAGGTATGATGCTAGACTAGTTGCAAGAGTTTTTGCACAAGAAGGAAATGTAAGTTGTTATGATATATATGCACCAGTTGCTAGAATGACTACCATAAGAGCAATGTCAACTGTTGGAAATCAGAAGTCTTATCATTTTGAGCAGTTGGATGTAAAACTGCATTTTTCAATAGTGAATTGCATGAAGCACCACCAGTCGATGTTAGTTGTAAGCCTAACTCTGTTCTTAAATTAAATAAGTTTTTGTATGGTGTTAAGCAAGCACCTAAGTGCTGGAATGACAGGTTTAACAAGGTAATATTAGAATTAGGTCTTGTAAGGTATGAAAACAAAGTTTTGAAAATTAACCAAACCAAGTACACTAAAGGAATTTTGAAAATATTTGAATGAGAGAATTGTACATAATCACCAACACCAATTGAGCCAAAGATAAACATAAAACCTTGTACACATGAAAATTTTGTAACAACGAAACCTTTTAGAGAACTGATAGGCTGTCTGATGCATCTGATGTTGGGTACAAGACCAGACATATGTTTTGCTGTAAATTGCTTCAGTATAATTCTGGGCAAAGCAACTGATGAAGCATGGTATCAATTAAAACGGGTCTTGATATATTTGAAGGGAACTGCAGAGAAGTTGGATTGGTGTACAGAGGAAACAGTTCTCCTGAACTTTCTTGTTTTGTTGATGCAGATTAGGGAGGATATGTAAATGATCGAAAATCAAATTCAGGTTTTTTGTGTAAGGTAAATGGAAATGTGGTATCCTGGGTGACTAGGAAACAGAATTGTGAAGCCTTGTTAACAACAGGGCAGAACTCGTAGCATTAAGTACTGCAGTTTGTGAGCGTTTATGGTTAAAAAAGTTGTTGTCAGACTTAAATGTCAAAGTAGATAAGATTGCGATGTATGAAGATAATGAAGGTTGTATTGCAGTACTTAAGAATCCAGAAAATATTCGAAGGGTAAAACACAATTACTTGAAGTATCGTTTTGTATGTGATAAAGTTAAGAAAGGCGAGATTGATGTACAATATGTTGAAAGTGTAAGTGAACACCCTGACATTTAGGCAAAAGGTTTAACCAGATATTTATTTCTGAAGAATTGTAAAGCAATGGGACTAGATACTTTTGGCGAGGGAGGGTGTTAAGTTATGAAGGTCGCCAAAAGTGTAATGTTTGTTATACATATCTACTATCCCTTCCTGTTCCTGTTGATAGGTAAATGAAGGAGACGATGAAAATGTTTTGTATGTTGTTATTGCAGATAAAATGTTTTCAATATTGCTGTTTAGGTCTAGTATGTTCTGCTTAAATAAAAGGAAAATCAAAAAAATAAAGAAGATATTAAAATATAACTTAGGAGTGAATATTTATTGCTTTCGCTGTGTTAAAATGCAACAATAATCGGACTTAAATGTAATTTTTATGTTTCGTAAATTTTATCAAACTTTCTCTGGCATGTAATATTAACGAAACTGTCGTATGTTATGTTCGCCATGTTTCTGTTTGCCTTTAATACTTCTTTATTGCTACCCTCAGTCTGGACTGAAAGTAAGGCCGTACTAAAACAAGATGAGCCTTGGACTAGCAATAAAAATGCTCTCTAAATATGAAACATTTTGGTCGGATGATGATCTTTCCTTAGTCAGGACTAAAAACGACCATAAATAAGACCCATATATGTCAGATTACACGAACAGGCATAAGATATTTTCTTCATAATTTGACTAATCTTCTTTAAATATACAAGGGTGAAGGGGGGATCATCGTTTAGCTGAAATAGAAGAAATTATTAATTTATGTATTTTAGATATTCATCAACACCATATAAACAGTACATTTAGTAAAAAATTCTTTCAGCTGTTTTTTTTTATTTTTTGAGTTTTTGGTTAGATAAGCATATTTCTTGAAGGTTTTGTGATGACTTTTGAAAAATTGGCTGCCAAGGTAGGATGGCCCTATCTGGACAAGTTTTAAGTTAACTGAAGCCACATGTAATATTTTTTATTCTAGTGTCATGCTTATGAAATGACTCATTTTCCTTAAATAAATTACTGTTTTTGGACATGAATATAAGTACTGAAAATATGTAATCAGATGCAAAGGTTAAAATATCTGAGCTCTTGGTAGGAGGTCTACATGAGTCTGACTTTCTTTTTGCCATCAATTATTATTTCAGCTTTCTTTTGCATGTGAAACACTTTTTTGCTGTTAGTGGAATAACCTCAAAAAATTATACCATAACACAGGATGGAATGAAAATATGCAAAATATACAAGTTTCTTGTAATTTTGTTCAAGACCTCTGCAACACCCCCAGAGCGAAACAGACTGAACTGAGTTTAGGTAAAATATTTGCAATATGAGATTTCCAGTTAAGTGATCCCATGCTTGATTTTCCTGGTTCAGAGTAGAATGAAGTAGTTTTTACTTTGATCCGCACTTGTTGTCTGTTTGGTGTACACGAGACACCATAGAACTTAAATTTTTCCATAAGTATGTTGTAATTTACACACTCAAATGCTTTAGTGAGGTCGCATCGGTCAAGTAAATTGTGAAATTATTAGAAAATTCTAAATTAATAAAGCTGCTCATTTTCACATGCCGGTGCATTAAAAAAAACGTAATAAATAATTAATATGATCACAAATAGTTATCTTACAATTTTCATTCGATGTTAATCTGTGGATCTACTTTCCATTCATCATTACCAGCTTTACCGGATTCATATCACTCAGTGCGTCCGTCGCAAGTATATGCAGACATGGACAGTGATTTTTTTCTAGTGTTGATTTCAAAAGTGCTCACTTTATCGTGAACAGCCTTTACTTAACTCGTGATACCTCGTAAGTTCTATTTGTACCATAATGTGTTATTGGTATAAAAAATTGCAGAAAAATCATCTGCATGGTCCACAAAAAAAAATACTGACGTAAAGTTTGTTTAAAAATGGTTGCCTTGTAAATCCATTACAATAGCGATCCTGTCGCATCATCGTGGCAATTTGTATGTCAGTGAGTAAGTGGTGATAAATACATGTGTGCCTCTAACCAGCAGATACCATATATATTACACATACTTAAAACTAACATGTTGAGACCATTCACAAAAAAAAAATAAAAGTGGGGATTAACCGCCTAATGTTCATTACGTTACGTCGGCTTACAACAAGCTGTCATGGTTTATGTTTCTTAACAAACCAACAATTGAGAACTGCATGCATCAAATATGGAAGTAATAAAAATAAAAATAAATTATATGGCATGCGCAAATGTTTGAATTGGCATATTGTGTGCATATATTTTATAGTGGATAGTGCTGTACTTTTTACGCACGTGCGACACATAGATTAAAAATGATATTCTGTGCATCTACATTACATGGACCCTTGTTTCAAAAATAAATGATTATACACACCACAATTACATATTGCTCTTTTACAAATTACTATTCTATGTATGCACCTTATTGGAGCGATGGCTCCACACATAAACACAAAACTCAATTTTCTTGTGCACACAGGATGCACTAACCTAATATAACACTGAGTCACACATGGCATTCCATAGAGAATATTTATTTAGATTGCATGTAACATAACAACATTAAAAAGGCCATTAAATAAACACATATAAAATATATCCAAAACAACTTACTGGTGTACTACACGAACGAACAAATGCACTCATGTGGAATAGAGGCTACTGACCCACTACCGCTCTTATGTGATGATGGTTGACTTTTGAGTGCTGGTGACGATGTGGGGAACGGCCTAGAACGAGATGCCCCTTCCCTCTCGAGGCCGTTCACTCGTAAGTTGCTACTCCCTAGTCATTACAACAGCCAACTGGTGGCCAGAGCTAGTTCTGTGGCCATAAGGTGTACCAGTCTAGTGGCTGCTGTCACTGCAATGGGCGTGGCTGTATGTATGGCGCACATGGCATGCCAGACTAGATGAGCCCACTTGGATTGGTGGTGAGGAAGGGGTGTTCCTCTATCTGCAACTTGATGCTGCTGCTGTTACTCGACAGAGCAGCAGTTAATACAGAATTTAAGAAGTATGGAGACCCGCAGCTATTACGCTAATAATAGGCAGGCAGTAGAACCAGACCAGCCTGAGGCTAGCAGATAAGATAGTAGAAAAATATCGCATTTTACAATCCCCTTCAGAGCAGTAGAAAATGGTGAGGTGGCCCAGTTGGAGATACAGTAGAGCTACTGGGTAGACAAGTGCATGAAATGGTAGGTCAGATAAGACAGTTGAAGCGGAACAATGATGGGGGAAAATCCGCTAATAGAGGCCCAACTCGAGACCAGGGAACTTTATCCCAACCAGCATGAGGGAAAGACAATACTCAGGAGAGAACGGGTATAGTCAGGCCGAGACAAACCGATGATGGACGGCCTATTTGTTTCGGGTGCGGAAAGTCTGTACATTTGAGAAAATTCTGTAGAACAGACCCTTGGCCGAGAAGGGAAACAGGAACTGAGACGGAAATTGCATAAGGGTGAATCACGTCAGGGGGAACGGTTCGTCTAGGCACATTAAGCTACCCCTACCTATTGTATCTGGTGTACTATGTCTACAGACTCGGTTGTTTGGTCAGTCAACCCTAATTTACATTGATAGAGGAGGAGCTATCTCTTTAGTAGATTTGAGATTTATCCCTAAACAGTATTGGAGAGAGGCTGAAGTGAGGGTGTTCACAGGTGTATCTGGACAGCAACAGTCTACCTCTCACATGCTTAATTTACATTTTGTACTTGATAAAATTCGGTACACTCATCCCGTGGGTATTGTGTGAGCCCCTATAAATTGTGTTATATTGGGCTGTGAATTCTTACAAATATCATGCCTAATTGAATTGTAATGTAAATGGGGTGACTTTTTAATACTATACTATTCCAACCAGGGTAAACCAGCAAGTATGTTAACGATCAAAGAAATAAAGAGAAATGGAGTGGTTAAAAGTATCCCTCAAAAATACAAGGAGACACAGGAAACCTCACCACTAACTATTGATTCAGGAATGAAAAGGGAGCAAAATTTGAGGTTAGGACCACATTAGGCTGGAGCTGCGAATGCATCATTAAGTAGAAGTTATCTTCACAGCTACCGACTTACCTGCAGATATCATTTCTGAACAAATATAATGTGTATATGACAAACAGTCGGTATTTGTACCCAATAGCATTTTGTGCAAAGGAACTCCAACAAATTTGTCGGTAACTAATACATCTAGCAGTGAGATCAGTTCAACAAAAGGAATTATGATTTGAACTCTATGTAATTTTGAGTACATTAACAAAACTCAAGTTAACACAGTCTCCGACACAGAGGGGTTGAAAACAAATGATTTTTATGAAACAAAGTTAGATATTAACCTTACTTTATTGCCTGAGCAAAGAGTAGATCGTGAAATCTGTTATACAAGTATCGCCAGTGTTTTGGCTGGAAACCTGGCCAGATTGGTACGACAAAGGAAGAGGTGGCAACTCTAGGCACAGAGAATAGTCCACCTGTTACTTCGGTCCCATATAGAGTGTCACCTGGGGAAAGAGAATTTATTCATGACATAATTGAGGAACACATTAAAAATGGCCCATTCTCCTTGCCACCAAAACAGCTGCCAGAGCATTTTTTTCGACCACGTGCTAGGTCAGTGGCCTACGTTCCATGTGCTTGTATCAGTGCAGTGTAAATAAATGTGTTGTGTACTTTATTTGTTTTGAAATATCATTTCTAATGTTTACATAATCTGTTTTGTTTAATGCTTCACTGTAATTACCACATGTGCACCCGTGCGTCCTGTGTCACATCGCGTCTATTCGTTTACATTTGGAGAGAGAAGTGTTTGTATGTTCGTCGCGTAATATTATTGAATTTAAAGCATGTATATGTTTTGCAAAAGTGAGTGTCGTGCACGAAATATTTATTCAATATTAACCAGGGTAAATATTGTTTCTTTTGACAGGTGTGTTGTTTACTTTTTCGTGTTGTGTTAAGTCATGTAATGTTTTGCTGTAACAGAGATGTATAATAAAGTCCTCATGTAATTTATTAAGGTGAGTGATGTCTACACAAATTGTGAATACGAGATATTTAATAGAATTTTGTTGTTTTGTCAGTTGTAGTGTGATTGTGTGAAGTGTCATCATGCTATGTTTAAATGCACTAAAATGCCCAGTTACACTTGGAGACATTGCATGCCTTTTCTGCACATAAATTTAGAGGGCCATATATTTATTTTCATCATTATTTCCACATGTTATTGTTTTGAAAACACGCCATTGATAACATAACCAATGACTGGTCAGAAGAGACGAGTGGTGGAGGCCACGTGCCCACCGCATGGCCAAGGACTGTTGTCCGCGAACATGAACAAAATGTGTCTAGATACCAATATTCCTTTTTACAGTGTTGTGTACTTTAATATAACAGCTAAGTGCCGATATCAATGAACAGTAAATGTACAAATTAATGTGGGATGAGGTTCCTGATAATAAAGACACACACCTTGTGTGAAATAGGGTGATTTTTAATTTAGGCAACAGACATAAATACATACAACAGCAAACATGCGAGTGCAGTTCACAATAGATTTTTATTTTCTCCTGAATATTTTTATAAAGCGATTTAAAGTGTAATGTGTACTATTTTTATAATCTGTGAGCCATTCTCGTCTTCATTCATTTTCAGTAAAACAGTTTTACACGAATAACGGGATTTTGTGTTGTCATGTGGAAAGCAGTGGCTAGGTGAGGCTCCCATGAAGCCGTGTTAGTCAGAAGCGTCTTCATATTTCATGGGGTACGCTGTGCGTGATTGCCCGCTCCGGAGACTTACACTTATTCTCAACTAATCATGTCACTGCAATATCTTAACTTCATTTTATCGGAACCTTATGCTTTCTTTTCTTACCCTGGAATGTGCGCCACCCCGAATTCCAGGGAACGCGGCTAGAGAATCCTAACCCACAAAACACAGATACCCAAGATCCCACTCCACCGAGACGGACCCAACAACGCAAATGGCATCCAGTCAGAGACTTCGATCAAAGAACAGGAAGGATCACCCATTCCACCACCGCCTAGCATGTACAAGGTCATCAAAAAAGAATGGTACAATCTCATAACTTTATAGAGATCAAACTATTTAACTGAGTTAGCCGATTCATTCACCAAATTGTAGTGGAAGGACAAAAGTATTTTTGGGGAGATGTTCGACAGTTGCACATCGACCTTGAGATTGTGGCAGGGGCGAGAGCAGCATCTGACATCTGCACCGACCCCTCCAGTGAGATGGCGACAGTGAAACAGAAAGCACAATGTGTTCTGTGGTTTGCGGAGTTCACGTTTGCAGTGGCTGTGCAACATAATTTTAAATGGCAGTATCCAAGATAACGTACACCACAATGGAGCGCTATTTGTCAGTGGGTTAAAAGTTTTCATGAAACTTGTACCGTACAGAAAAATCAGTCACCAGGAAGGCCAAAAATGTCAGAGGAAAAGGTGGAACAGCTTAAGATATCTTATGTGTACAGCCCTAAAAAGTCAATTGCCCCCACAGTTTGGAGCATGGCATTCCAAAGTCTACCAGGCAAAATGTTCTTCATAAACGTTTGAGACTGCACGCCTACAAGATTCAATTTTGGCATGAAATTAAGCCAGAAAATCGGTCCAAACGTTTTACATTCGCTGCTTTCATGTAAAAAGAAAAGACACGGAAAGAAGCCCCGATCTTCTAGATTTTTTGGGGGATATGTCAAGAAGATAGTCCACGGTGTGAAGATTTGAGATTTGGAGCATTTGCATAAGCAAATCACTGCTAACATTAAGACAATTACGTAGACAGGTCTCCGGAATACATGGGTGGAGGTTGAATGTCACCTGGACATATGCAGAGCTATAAATGTAGTGCACATATTAATAATTTAAGGTATGGAAAACTTTGATTCTTCCTGTTCAGTTTGGTACAAAAACCAACCAAATCGATAAAATAGTTTTGAAGTTGTGATTTTTAAAAATTGTACCATTCTTTATAGATGATCCTGTATATTCTACCCCAGGTAAGAGGATGGATGTTCCAGCGGACCCTGTATATTCTACCGGTAGAGATGATGTTCCACGGACTTTGCCTTCAACCCCTACCTCGTACATTACCTACTGTACTCCTCCTGATGCCCAACTGGGAGAGTTAACACAGATTCAGACATCTCTTGGCAGAGCCCATTTGATAGAGCATCCCATACCAAGTCCAATGTCTGAAATCAGTGAACCTGAGATGGCAGTAGAGGCTGTTACGCAGCCTATTCCCTCGCCCCCCCCCCCCTTGCCAAACTCCTGGCTGAAACAGGCCAGGAAAACCACGAGACAACCTCGCCGGACAGTGTAACCATCTCCACCACCTTCTCTCCTCCAGAGGAGTAAGTGCATGAACAGGAACCCAAACTTGATGAGGCACAATATCCACTACCCCCAGGTTACATTCCATCCCCATCACCTCCCAAGAGCACGGAAATTATCCAGGAACAGGATGTGCGATCACGCTACTTGCTACCCCTCCTTCCCTCTTATCTTATCCTTGACAATGAGAGTTCAACTGCTTCACCAGGAGTGCACATCGAAACCTCAGACATCGCCACTCCTGACCATCATCAACGTAGAGATCAGGCCAATAGAGGTGCCTCCAACAACAGAGATGTCCGTCAACCTGCCCTGTCCCAAGAGCATATCCAGTACTACCCGGATGCAAGGAAGCATCGGAGCTGCGGAAGCAGCCCCTCCAACATCAGGAGCAAAGAGATACCCCGAGTGTCGAGCAGGGGATTCCCGAGAGCCCCATAGTCAGCAGAGCCAGAGAATGACATCAATTCTAGACAACGCCAACACCACTCCCCAGGAAGACTGTAGCTCTTACCAGGCCGCCATCCCAGGCGTAAGGGATGCTGTAGTTGGCCGCCAACTGGATCAGCCAATTCATGCAAGATGCACAACACACATCCCCGGCCACTACCAGGAAACTCCTTGGCGACCCCCACCAAAGTTTTGTTGGCAACGACATTGCCTTTCTCACCCAAGAAGTATGGACGTGCCCAGAAGCGTCGGTGGACCAAACAACATCGCAGAGAATGAAGAAAATTGAGATAGTACCTTTTGACCCCCCTCCCCCCTTCAAATGCACAAGTGTAGCAAAGAAAGTGGGATGATTCACCACAATAAGTTAAAAAAAGAATGATAGTGCAAGAACTCATTAGTAGCTATAAAAGCAAAATAGAAAGATAGTGAATTAATAGGAATAGGAATGTCATAAGAGATGCCCCCCCCCCCCCCCTTAAAAATTAAGAGAAACAGTGACTTTCGAACAAGAGATATCTAGGCTATGACAAATTTACTTATGTCCATTCGTAAATTAACATCTGCCCTTAAGTTAGGAAAATTAGTGTTAGCAAGTTTCATTTGATTGTTGGTAGTGTTGCTTGGAAATATGTAAATATAAAAATAAGTATCAAAGTAAAGAACAAGTATAATCAATTTGTGTAATCCCATTAATAATAAGAGAAGGCATAGGAATTAAGAAAGATGCATTGCCAGGATCTGAGGCCCTACACTAATAAGTACTCTGTTAAAATGTAGATTTTCCTTCCTCCTGACAATGGATACCCCATAATATGTGTAAATATTAATATCAATATTGTTCCCTAGTCAATTTAGGAGCATGGGAGGAATAAATGTAGAGTCAATCCTCTAAAAAACTGGAAAATGAATGCTTGAAATGATCCTTGTCCACACACGTGGTCACCCTAGTGCTAAGTAATTTAAGTATTAGTTTAATTAATTACCAGAGAAATAGAGTACAGCCACAGAGAGTGAGTGATCACGGTTAGGAAGTAATGAGCTGCACTGTAACATGACTTCGAAGCGGGTCTTACACGCTGGGATGCACACTCTCGACTTTCCTAACAATATGTCTCTGGGGATAATTAAGACACTGAAATTTTATACTAATGGTAAAGTATCAAGTGATGAACCACTGTGTGCGCGCTGGTAAACGCCACCCAGACTACTTCCATTTTGTTACCTGAATTATTATATCAGTGTCGAAACATAACTTAAAACAATGTGTTAGCTTACACGGTTGAAGTAGATAATTTACTTTGTAGAATTACTTATGCAATTTCTCAACCGTAAGTTAGAGAATTGAATAATGATAACATTAAAGAATGTTAGACGTAATATCATAAATAGTATTACTGAAATGTTGACTGGAGTATCGTTGAAGTGTTTAAGAAATTAATTGTCATGTTTAATTAGTAGTTCTGAAGTGTTGGACAACATGTAGTCCAAATATTTACAAAGTTAATATAATGTGTAAATAATTTACCATTTAAAAGTGAACAGAATATTGCTGGAGTGTTAAAGAATTCATGATCATGCTAGCATAATATTTCTAAAGAGTTGAACATTGTATCCATAGAATATTAAGAACTGATTATCAGGCTTTGACCTATGGTGAAATAATGTCTTTAAAAGTAATGAACTATGTTTATTAAAAACATTCAAGTCACATATTAACCAACTGAAAAGTGTACAACCATATGCTATTGAAAGTGCCTTATGTTTCTTCCTCTATCTCTATTTCGATGAATGAGATGCTAGCGCCAATTATTACATAAAGTATGAAGTCTTTGAATTGTTCACTCGCTTTACAGCAAACTCATAACATAAACACGTTAAGGATAAGTTACTGTAAAGACAACGCTGGAATAAGAAAATGCCAGTTAACTTCATTCTCAGTAGGGGCCATGGTAAACAAACCCCCCCCTCCCACACCCTTTTATGATCTCTGCGAGCGGGACTGTTCGTACACACAATTTAATCTTGAGGCCATAGAATTAGTATACGATCTCTTTTGAAGGAAACTTTTATACCAATACGTAAACTTTTACTACATTTGTGAGCTGACACTCGAAGGCTTGGGTTCCATTCAAATCAAAAGAAAAGTTTCATAAAATGCGTGATCTATTCCTGCAGCCCAACCTTACTCTTTCCTCACGCTTGAAGCAAAGAACCAGCCAGCCAGCTGACACGAACTGACTTGCCGCCACATCAGAACACAGTGGAGGAGAAGTGAGAGAGACCAAAGAACGGAGAGGGAGAAGATGGACACATGCCAGATTCCACACGGGCCCTGCATACAGAACAGGCGCTAGGCCAGAGTTCCAATCAAACATAAAGCCATGAGGCTTGACCCAGAGGGTATCTACACCTCTTGAACCAAGACACTTTTCTTCACTCGAAGATGGGTCTACATCGCATTCCAGAGGGTGCGCGATTGGCGCATGTCACATTTCTGAGCACTGGACATGTGCACACTACATTATGACTTTGCCCCATTGAGTCACCACACACATATGGGCAAGTCACACTGCAGCATTTCAATTAATCACGTGCCTACAGGATCGCTCCCAGTCGTAGTGAGCAATTAATAGACACATGGTGATTATTTTAAATTGTACTGTCCACCCAAAGCCTCCATGCGGTCACCCTTTTCCTGACTGAGAAATTGTACTGTTCGACGAGTCATCGACATGTCACTAACTGAGAAGCAAGTTCCATGGGTTGCTGCAGGAGGGCGGCACCCAGCCTACACGGTCGCCACTGCTGCCAGATCCTCGTGGAGAGGTGATAGATATGTCAACAGCCTCCCGCTGAGGAGATAAGAAAAGGGTGGCCAACAAACCAGAATTTTTTGCATATGAGGAGCCAAACCACAGCTCAAGGCAATTGCTGGCCCTCCAGCTTGTACAAGGCTGAGGAAACCAGCAGGGGAAGTGGCTGTGATCCTGAACTTGTAGTCTGCAATCAAGACCGGACCTCGGATGGCTTGGGTACTCACCTGGTATTCAGGGGAGTACGCTCTTGCAATTCTGGTACGTATTCAGTGAGATGCCTTATACTACTAAAGGCTAAGCTAGTCAGATTCGCAGATTAGCCCGACAGGCCTTAAAAAGAGAATTAGAAGCTGCAAATCAAACTTTAGCTCCACCGACCATACTAGTGATATTCACCCCTACGGATAACATCAATGACCTATTGTTTGGGTCAACAGAGAGCTTAATGAACGAGGTCCCACTTTTATTTGAGGCTGTAAGGCAAGATGGTGACTCTTTACTCGTCCTTGATTGACTCTGGCATAACATTGAGTATATTAACTCTCCAGCTTCATCTTTTCCAGTACCAGAGCCTGCCACTTCATCTTGCCCTTCTTTACTAGTACGAGCCCCAGTCGCCACACGTCAGGTTCGCATGGTCACTGTTAAGGTTATTAACATTCATCTACCACCCAACTGCAACAACACTGACAGAATAGTATCAGTGGAACCCAACTTGTTCCCCTTCGTAAATCGACAAGGCCAGAGCCATATAGACGGAAACCAAGCTTGGATCTCGCAGAATAAATTTAGACTCGGTTCTATAATCATTTTAATTCTCCCATAGTAAACTTGGGACAGCTGGCGTCATGTTTCTTGACAACATTCACAGTAAGATAAAATTCCCTGGGAGGGAGACATATGTGATCAAACTTACCTTGGGGTTTGATTCCCCTCCTCCTATGAAGGTCTCCTAATCAGAAAGGTGTCATCATGCATCTTCCAGTATGGGAAGATCCCTGACCCAGTCAAGCAAACCTAGCACTCATTCATTAGACACCCAGGGAGTAACCCAGCCACAGTAATATAAAAGGAGCGGAATCAGCGTTCACTAATTGTCACACCGCTTTTCATTTACGGTGACACTCGTGTATTAATTTTCTTTCTTAAACACTCGTCACCAAGAGTGAAAAGAACGAGGAAGGAGAATGTACAAGTAGAATAGGTGAAATTAATCCCAATCCCTATTTGTCCACTCGTTCTGTTTACATGTTCCGTGTACATTTTCTTACACATTTGTACATTGTAGAAATGGGCATTATACTGTGCTGTACATGTGACACTGCAGTTAAAATTTTTGTTAATTTGATGCATTCTATGGTCATTTATGCTCAACTGGGATATTATTTTGTTCAAAACACATTACCTATTACCTGAAATTTTATTTCATGAAATAAAAACAATGTACAAACATCTTTCTCTAGGTGAAAGGCCAGGCCTCATTATGCACTGTACACTATGTCTATGTGTAATGCAGCAATCCAATTTTTTTTTGTTAATTCTGACTCATTCAGTTTTTGTTTCTGCACAAAAGAGGTATTGTTTTGCTCAAAGATTAAAATACACCATAATTTATAAAAATAATTCATATTTCATTCATAAAAATGCCTAATCAATCTGTTAAGAGACATGCTGTGAACACTTATTTGTCACGCAATTAACTAAGTGTGCTGTTTGAATACAAATTTCAATTTCAATTGGGGGACGGTTTCATGGGTCGTAATTTGGCTTATTTTGTTTGTACTGACAACTTGGTGTATTCACAAATTTAGGAGAACTGAATGTGTCTATAAAATCAAGACTCAGATTTATTTTGTATCTGTACCAAACTACATTTGACTTGTAGACATAAAATGGATGTATAGTCACAAATAATGAAAATGTAAATGTTTTTTTAATTCAAGTATTAATAATAAATAAAAAAATATGTATTTTGTTGCTGTAAACATATTTTGAGGTTATTGTTCATGAATTTTTTTCATTTCTACATGTGTGCACTGTGCAGAAACAGTATAAAGCTAAACGTTTTGTTTACTGCGAACTGTCACATAAAATGTATACAAATTGACCAGAGCAAGCTTTTTAATAATAATATATATTATATATATATATATATATATAATATATATATATATATAAATTATATTTGCCAACTGACACTATTGGAGAGATGTTACTATGTATTTGCTGTATGCCAGCTAGCCAGCCAGACAACCACAAACTACAGTGTTGTAGAGGGACCTGTAGCTTCAACACTCATATTCTGGGGTCTCATTCTGCCAGATGTCGTTTAAGCTATGTAAATGTATAAAAAATGACCCTGGCAATGGGTGCAGCCTAAAAAATTCAAAATAATCTATATACTGTATGCTCTATGAGCTATAAATAATGCAAATTAGTGATAATTACAGTATTATAATGTTTTATACTTTAGATGCACACTAACTGAAATACAGGGACACTATGTGCATCATACAGAGTGAATAAAGATGGGGGTTCAAATATACAACCTTCTGGCTGATAGCTAAGCAGTAAGAGCTAGGCAAATGACCCCACAGTTGAGCATACAATATATCTCCAAAAGAAAAAAAATGCAAATGAATGGTCATGAACAATGTCAGCATGGTTTTGTATCTTTCCTAATTGTCAATATGTCATGGTGGTGGAAAACTAATACAAATCAAACAGTATTTAAGAAAAACATTTCAGATACAACTATTTATTTTTGATATTTGTGCAAAAATTGTCATGACAGTGATTGAAAACTAAGGCAGGTATGAAAACTTAACCATAAATTAATTTTGGATACAGCTATTTATTTTTGACATTCGTGTGAAATTTTTTTTATTATATATACATACATTTAGCCTCAATATTCTACTTAAAAAAATATAATTTAACTTATGTGTACAAGGGCAAATATTCAAATAAATCAAAAAAAAATTACAATGCATTTAACAGTCATTGTATATTATTGTTATACAATATACTGAATCAACCAAACTGAATACAAACAAATAAATACTGTACATGGAAAGACAACTGTTTAAACTAAATTAAATTTATTTATACTATTGTTAACTAACTGCATCTTCAATAAACATACAAAACACACCAAAAAGTGCACCAAAAATAAAACAAATTTAATAACATACTTAATTGTTTTTTTTCTTCACGAGTTATATTAAACAACAAGAAGAAGACCCTTCACAATTAATTTGTACTACTACGCACATAGGCCAAAGAAATAATAATAAAACACTGAACATATGAAACATAGGTGGAAATATTGCAAAACACTGCCGTTATATTTCCAAACAAGAACACAACACTAACTTTTTTCCTAGAAAACTGTAGGTATTTGCAAATTAAAATTCTTTGCATCACTTGCGAAGAACATCCACTCTTACAAGATGCAGGCATCACAGAATACATCCGCAACTTGTTAGAAAGAGGAAGGAATGAAAATTTGTGAACCAATATAAGTGACACATTTCAAATATATATTCAGTCAACCCCAGTAGTTCTGAGCAATCTAACACAAGATACGATATGTTTCATCAGTTTGCCAAGAAAAGCAAGCGATGGACTGAATGAAACAAAGTACGTAAAAGAAAAATAGCTTTGCAGAAAAAACTCCAGTAACTATTATTACCTAAACTATTCATTAATATGCATCTTAAATTACAGCCGTTCATACCTTTATGACAAATATTTAAACTGTGGGACATAAGGACGTCACTATTTTCTTTCCTTTGTTTTACAGAATTCTTAAGACATTTTCTTTGTCTCTGATTAAAAAATTATTTTTAGCTTGTTTCAACAAAACACATTCAAAATTATCAATCTGTTCCTGCATATTACAAACACAAGGCAATCTCTTTTGTATGTAATTAAAATATCTCAGGAAAAACTACTATGAACAAAATACTATTACTATAACTGGAGAAAAAGCATTTTTCTAACTAACAACTTAACTTGGAGGAAAGAGTATTTCCAATACGCCAACTGCAAATTCTTTTTACATCAAAATAACATAGGTAAACACAATATTTTTAAACATGTCCAAGCTCAAATCTTTAGAAAATGGTATAATGAAAAATATGGAAAGACTGTAACAAAATTGAAAATAAAACCTTCAAGATTATATCTGGAGCATGTAACTGGTCACATAGTGAAATATGTTGTCCATTAACTTCGCACAACAAATATCTGTGAATTAAATGCAAATTGTAAGTGTTTCAGTTTACACAAAAATCAGCATTGTTTCTATTTAGCACACACTTATTTGTCTTTTCACAATTCTCAACTCTACAAGAACCAACTTGAGCAGAAATAATAGCATGACTTACATCACAATGAATGTTCCCTCGTGCTTCAATGAAAATAGTATTTACTTTCCTTTACTGCAATAGTACTGTTGTTCTACAATTTGGAATTTCTATCTACAATACCTCAAAACTTTTACCATATTATGCCATGCAATAATGTTGATTCTCACACCAAATGTACATGGTTAATACCCTTGTTTTGCAAAGTCAAAATTTTTGTTACACTTTTTGTTAAGAAATCTTTAGAGGCAGAAAAGGATATGGGAATGATACCTGAAAAAACGATAGCTAAAACTTTAAGTGACATAAAAGGAAAAACATTTCTTATCTATGACCTGAAATTAAAACGTTTCATTACATTAACATTCAACCAACCACAGTGAAGAGGTTTCCTCAAACACAACATATTTAAGCCAAAAATGTAAATTTCATTTTTCATTTGACATATATCTCAGCATGTGCATTATCATGTATGCATTTATATAGATTACAGTAACAGACCTTCATGAACATAAAGATATAGCTAGTAACTTTTTGGCAACAAATCTGTTGGCCTCATAATATAAAAATTTTAATATCTGAAAATATTGAATAACTGTGATCACACCTTATGAACACTGCAAAAAATATATAACTCCGGCATATATTGGAACATAACTGAAACTTCCCTCTGGCTCTAATAACCTCACTGTCAATGAGACATTAAGCTCTTCCTATGTCTGTACCTGAAACTTCCCAATACTCGCACAATTCAAACAATCAATAAGTGCAAGCCCAGGTAACTGTATTTTTTAATGCAGGCCACAGTAAATGTCAGCAGTAACAAATTTAAGCTACATTAAGATCACATGCACTCTCATCTTCCTCTGGTGCAGGCAGGCCACACCACACGTATGTTTAGTCACCAATAAGGAAAAGTTTTCACAAGGGTGATATAACTAAAGAATGCTTTCTAATATATTGTCTGAAGAACCTAGATTTGGGTTTTAAAAATTTGATAGTGAAAAAAATTATGCAATAATAATTTACACCCAATCTAACACAAAAAATTGATAATGCCATAGTGAGATAATTTCAAATATGCTAGAAAACTATGATACACACCTACTGATAACACTACCGGTACCAAAGAAACTAAATTGTAATAAAATTCAGGCAGTAGATACTGTTGAATCCCTCCACAGACCGAGAATACAGAAACACTTAAAATACAGGTCTATGGACATCAGTAGTGAACTCCTTCAGCTGAAAACATTTCCAGACACACTTTAACAGACTTGAATAGATGTAAACAAACTGTCATGAGTAGACTGTGTAGTCAGGCTGCTGCTGTGGGCGAAACTTAATTAAAGTGAAGGGGGGCCAGTTGAATGGATTTCTGCAGCCTGAGCACATCACACTAGGCTTGTCTCATTGCAATTCATGTTACTTACATTTTAGCCCAATAGAATCAACGTGAGAAGATCTTGAAATCAACAATTAGTTTGGCACAAGGTCACTAAAGTGGCAAAAGCTACGGAGTGTTTCAGCAACTAAGTAGGTAAATACCCAAGTAGTAAGTAGACATTACTTACAACTACTACGCATCTTCTTGTTGCATAAAACATTCTAAGACCACATACCATACTTTGCATTCTGGCATATCTAAACAACACTTTGGATTTTTGGGATGTACAAATAATAAAAACTAACGAAACTTACCAAAATGAAATAGTTCATGTTGAAATTAGATCCCCCATTAACTTCCAGAAATCTTAAAAATCACATTACGAAAAGTTTTTATAATTTTTTAAAATAGCTAAAAATTATTTGTCCATGATTTCACTATTGTTTGTAACATAAATTTTGCTAAGCAGATCTTAATATGAATTGAGACATGATCATTCAGTAACTCTTGTTAAATTTTCTGTAATTGATTATTCTCTTTCAGAAATATGAGCAATATACTGCAAAAACAGGTTGGATCACAGTAGGGTGGTCAACCACAAACTATCCTAGCTTCAGTAATGGTACTGTGCTATTCTGTTGCAGAGTATGCCTGTCCTGTCTGATAAAATTCATATCATACCAAACAGGTGGATGTAGCTCTCAATGACACTTGCAGATTGATAACAGTCTGTTTGAAGACCATTCCAGTCCCACACAGGAGGAGCATTACCCTCTGTTGGAAGAGAAGTACGTACAGAAAAAATTTGTTAATTCAAAGTCAATTAATTCAAAATCATATATATTTTAAAGTGTTTATTCACCCCCAAATGGAACAATAGGATTTTATATTTTTGGTTAATTTCGAAATTCGCCTTTTATATAATTCAAAGTTGGATTTCATCCACAAGTGTACAGTGAAGTTCAGATTAATTAATCAAAGTTATTATAGTTATGATGATAAACGTGCATCGCCTACACTGTTGCAGGCGTGCGTGTGCACGTAAACCAGCAGTGGGTGGCAGCGTGGCAATCAGCTGACGCAGCCACTACAGCCGCTCACCACTTTGGTCGTTAAAAGAAAAACGTCAACTGCGTTGGGCTTTCTTTTTCCTTTTTGCTTCTTTTATGCCGGCCTCCTTTTTCTTGTTGCTTCTTTTATGCAGTGACAAGCTATCTTTTCTTTTGCCCTGCTGGAATGTGACACTCCTTAAAAAAAAAGTGTCGCCTCTTCCCTTCTCCTCCATAATGTTTTGCTACACTTCCCTCTACGTTATCTGGACATATTTTGCAATAACAATGGTGTGCAGAGTTATGCAATGAAGTCCCGGAAGGGCCAACGTGGGGTGGGCGTGGCAGCTAGGAAGGACAAGTAAAGCGTGACCTCATTTCCTTCAGTCACATGGTTAGTGTGGAAAATGGGAGGGGGGGGGGGGAATTATGTTGCCAGGCAACCACTGGAACATCCTTGTGCCCTCCCTCTCTTGGCAGGCCAGGTAGGGATAAGGAAACCTGTGAACGCTTGCTTTCCCCTTCAGTGGGGTGCTACACCTGGCTAACCTTAACAAAACTTCACCATTTTTTTTTCTTAATTTTTTAAAAAATATTTTGGTGTACAAATTAAAGGCAACAATTACAACACCTATATTTTACTGCACGTGAATATAGTATTAATGACCAAGATAAATGCAAAAAACTAATTTTTGGGCTATGTCCTTCAAATTTTTGCCTTTTTCAAGCCAAAAATGTTATGGTTCCCCAAAACAGGGTTGTAACTTCAAGAGGGTAGTTATTCCCGGGGGCCTAGCTGTGTTTACTTTGGAAAGGGAAAATGTGCATTTCTTTAGAACACATACACAAACATTTTTTAAAAATGTTATAATTCAAAATCAAAAAGTTAGGTCCCGAGCACTTCGAATTAACGAGGTTTTACTGTAGCAGCTATTATGGAACAGGAGGGTACCCACCTGCTATATGGACAAAAAATTCAGTCCAGGAAGAGCTCTTAAGAACATCAAACGAACTTAAAATAAAATCCCAGCTGAAAATGCCAGATTACAGCTGTGGAAAGCAAATAATCCTCTCCCCTCTGGTTGGAAAAAAGTAAATGAAAGTTTACCATCTGGCCATGACAAGGGATGATCAATATTGAAATTTTTGAGCAGGGCGAAATCAGGAGTGGGCAGATCCAAGGTGAATTTGACAAGGTTAAAGGTTAAAGATGACAACATCAAATGTGGTTACAGAGAAGACCATACTGTATTAATAAATTTTAATTGTCTAAAAAAAAAAAAAAAAAAAAAAAAAAAAAAAAAAAAAAAAAAACAAAACAACATGCCATAATGCAAAAACTATGCAATCTAAATTTTTTTTATGAGAGGAAAGTGTTTTTGCAAGTAATGTCTACAAGCTGAATGGTATTTCATACAAACAGGATTCCCTTGGAATATGTGCAGTTGGAGAGAAATATGTTAGTACATAAATACAACATTAGAGCATGGACAATATTTACACTAAATGTGTTATTTTCAAGTAGCTATAGTCTATTCTCTGTTTCTTCACACGTTTTTAATAGAACTTAAAAAAATCAGCCCATGTACAAAGTGCTTGGTTGTTTCCTACATATATTATGTATCACAAGCATTTTATTCTTGAGTTAATAACAAGCATTTTATTCTTGAGTTAATATACAAATACAGTACCTTCTTTTTGATTAAATTTAACTTTTCTTATACTTAATAAAATTTCATTCGCAAGTAATATGAATACAAACAGGAAGAACATGAGTGTGTTGGTAATGCCTAGTGAGAAATATGTAGTTCATATGCAAAATATTGTTACACTTGTAGCATTGCAGTTTATATACTTTTAATAGCTTTTATAATTGTTTTTCATTTTGACTTTTAGTTAAAAACACAAGTTTAGTTTGTCAGTGAGTGTAATAATATAAATTTTTCCTTTCATGCCACATGTAGACGTAAGGGCTTTATCCATTTTAATGCGGGGCTGTCTTTCAGTTGTTATCTGTATTATGTGAGTTCTCAGGATCCAAGTGAGATTATGCAACTTTTGAGATTACATTTTTTTTCAGATTTATTTTGCTTTTCCCATGCCATCAGCAGTTTGTGTTTTGAAGCCCTTGCAGTGATGTAAGTCTCAGTCAATAGGAGGTCGCTAGTCCTGGCCAAGTGTTATTATTAGCTTCAATTGGAGGAGTGGGGATAGCTGCGCGTGGCAAGCTGCGAGCCACTAGCCCTGGACTCATCCGCATTATTATAGTAACTACCATTGAGGAGAGACATAATGTAAGAACCATCAGAGAGATGACTTCGGGTCAGAGCGATCTTTGTAAACAGCATAATATGAACAACCGATGAAGAGAAAACTCGTGTCGGTTCGGGAGGCCAATAGGTGTCAAGGGGGAAGGCTCTTTTTCCTCCCCCTTGTCTTCGTAATTTTACTTGCTCATCGAGCTTCTCTCTAGAACTTTGTTTAACCACTACTGTGATGATGTGAACCTGTAATTTGTCAAGTGAGGGAAGATCTGTCGTGTCATGTCATGCCAATATGAGTGTAAGACTGTGCTAGACCTTCAACAATAAACCTGATCAAATTCCAAAATGGAAGTACTTTCTTATTATTTTGTGACAACCAGGTTACCAACATTTGTGTAAGCAAACAGACTGAGCTAAGCCAAACAACAACGTGTAGCGTGAAGGGCAATGATACATACATGCCGCCTTACCGTGTGGCTGACTTTTGCCACGTTTCACACTGAGTGCACATGAATGCAGTGCACTGTGCCTTTGGAGCAATTTTCTAGACTCTGTTAAGCTTTGTTTGCACCAGTGGAGGGAATGTCTTGGAAGTAAAACTTTAGCAGAGCTTCAGAAAAGTTAGGAGTAACCACAAATGGACTATAGCAGGGCAGTGTTAATATTGCTGAAACGTATATACACACAATACATTGTGCATGTTCTTGATAACAAAGGGATTTCACATCAGCAAAACAATAAGGAAAGTACACAGTTCATAATCACACCCATGGAAGGAGAACAAGTTTTATCCAGGATTGTTAAAGTAAAGCAACTGCCTATGGAGCACTGCACCTGACTGTACAATGTGAAGAACTCATAAAAAAGTAGTACAGATACCATGAAAATTACCAGAAGTGTGATTTATCATGTATATTAAAGAAGAATGTGTGTGTGTGTGTATATATATATCAACATTAAAACATATTTTACTAAAATATACTATTTAAATGTAAAAAAAATGGATTAAAATAGCCTGTTTTTTTTATTACAAGAAAACTTTCTTCAAGAACGATTGTCAATGGTTACTGTGATTGCATGTAAGAAAATAATAGTAATAATGTATCATATCTATTTTATAATTAACTTTATTTATGTCAATTTCAGCCATAAATGTTTGTGACAAATGGATGCACATAAAATCAATTATAAAATGATTTCCTACATAATTATTACAATTTTCTTACACACAATCACAGTAAATATTATGACAAACTTTCTTGAAGAAGATGCTCTTTTAAATTCTCTGCTTTCTGAAGCATCCAGAATTTTGTAATAATAATAAAAACACAGTCTATTTTAATAATTATTTTTTTACATTTAAATAGTACATTTTAGTAAAGTATGTTATAATGTTGCCAAATATGTATATTTAAATTATTCTTTCGTATACAGGATAAATCACAATTTTCTGACAATTTTCATGGTGTTGGTACTACTTTGCTATGAGTTATTCACATTAAATAGTCAGATGCAGTGCTCCATACGCAGTTGCTTTACTTAAACCTTAACATTCGGATCAAAGGCCGGGTGAAAGGACTACCATGGCAATATGAATTACAATAATTTTTTCCACTTGGATTAAACAGACACTACTATTCAAATTATAAGAAAATTGTCTCATTATTTTTGACAACACAGGCAATTATAATGTTTAAAAAACTAAGAAACTAACATTTGCAAAACAAGGAATCTGAGAAAGGCTAACAAAAAAAAAAGTTTAATTCTTATCCTCATGAAATTCCATTGACTATCACTGGCAACACATGTTCCACAAAATTCCTGAGACACATGGCCATGATATAATTAGGTTATCCCTATCAAACACCAAATTAAACCAAACAAATGATTCATAAAAAAGGGAAAACCTTCATTCAAACTTAGATTGTAGTAAAAACTTTTTGGGTTTCAAATGAATGAATTAAGCTGTTTTTGTAACTTCTACAAACATTCGTTAATTATATGCACTACAAAGCATAAAAGACAGTTTTCCCATTACAAAATTTTATAAAAACTGTGTTGAAAAATAATTAATCACTAACAAAATTAAACATTTTCAATAAAATAGCTGTATTATTATGCAAGTTAGCATTATAAGCTTAATTTGTAAGCAAATAAATATATTTACAAGCACATGTGTACACTATCTTGCTCTAGGATTTGTACAATATTCCATTGGTACTTTGTTCACTGGCATGTAAGGCAGTGCCATAAATAGTCAAAAACAATCAGTAAAAATATTGTGATCAGTATGGTTAACATCACTGAACCTGTCAGTTCAGTTCTCCTCCGTCACCAAGGAATGGAGGAATACCAGCACAGAGCAAAATGGTGCCTGCTATTTTATTTGTTGTCACACTACACAGAGCGTGCTATCAAATATGATGAAAACATATAATTCTATCATTTATATACATCTAATAGCAGTACACTTTATTATAATGTGAAAGATAATGACTATTTTTATGTATTATTAAAAATATTGATGTGTGACGCTTACTGACAATAAGATAAATGACTTTGCTTCATCTACGTGCCTCACTCAAAGCACATTGAATGGGGTTTAGAAGTGTAGTTCTACCAGAGCGGCTTACAGTCATTAAACAAGCCTAGCCCAGCCTCCCCTCAAGAAGATGACAAGAATCTATAGCCAGCGGTCGAACCATCTCTGCAACCCCAAGCGAGTTGAAGGGCTCACTGAGAGATGGCACCACCTGCCAACAATGGCTACCAGTCAGCTGCCTTTAGCTCCGTCCACAATACGTGCACATCGCACCCCCACCACAGGCCCAGCGAGCTCTTGGCTGTGAGAATATATTGCTGTGCACCAGCTGAAAACGCCAGTTGTTTGCCAGCTATCTTCAGGGTCACGTCAGTTCTGACAGCTTCCTCTACCACCGCATGTGCTAGAGTCTTTGCCGACCCAGCATCTCCAAGAGCTACCCAGAAGTTGTTCGTTGGCTTTTGTAAGAGCCACATCAGCCTTGGCAACTCACTCTACTGCCTCGTGCGCTAGCTCTCTGACCAATCACTGCCTACACTGCCTAGAAGCTGTTCGGCATCACCGCCACCTACAGCCAGACCTTCCAGAAGCTTACCTTGCAAGCCTTCGATAAGACTTCTGCCACCCTTAGTTGCTTGGCCACAGCAACGACTACCCCACATTCTCTTCAGGAAGTGGACACCCTTAAGTCCCTTCAGGACACGTGTTACACAGTAGACAGGGAAAGTTTATAAACTACCTAAATTGAAACTGCCACCCTTTAGCCTAGAACTAGGTCCCCTTCATCTGGACAGCATAGTTTACTATTTGAGGTAGTCAGGAGATAGTATGAGCCACTGTGTTTTATTCCTCTTGGAATAAACACGTTCTAACCCTATATTGTTTGCTCATTTCCTTGAGTATGCCTAGAATCCATATTAGATGCCACGTCCTGTCAGAGTGGAGCAGGAGACAGATGTTTGAAAAATACCATTTTACCGTCTCATGTAGGACTGCGGGCTCCACCTCAGGGACTCGTATGCATGGCATGTACCTAACGGTAGAGCCCAAACCACTAGTCATACACCCCTACAGAAGAGAGACCACTAGACCAGCTTTTACTCCGTCCACCGCACCACATGAGTTTCTGGAGGACACTTGGTTGGCTCTGGATTGGGCCTGTCCACTCTAGGACCATCACCCGTCAGAGCTATTGTGATGCCTCTGAGGAAACCCGCTCTCCAACCACCAAACCGTTTGTGTTGCTGGTTCAGGAATAAGGTTATACTTGGCACTGGCCTGGTTGCCGAGACGGCAGAACACTACTAGATAGAGAACTGCACATCACCTGTTCCTATCTACCGAGACCAGGTTTCAAACCTAATGCCCTTTACAAAAGTGAGGTGGGAAGGACCTTAAGTAGAGAAAGGCTACCTTACTACCAAGCTACCTGGAGTTGCACCCAGACCTGTAAGGCACTTAGCCAAGAATCACACCAGGAATGAGCTCAGTCTGCCTGCAAGTTGGTGGGGCTTCAACCCCCCAGGTCCCTCCCCTTCTTTGTTTCAGTCTCTGCAGAAGGTGCCCATTGGACTGGCTTGCTCGTGGTTTTCTATTTGTTGCTACCCCAGCCCACCGAGGACCGTCACCAGCAGTAGTTCCAGCCGCAGCAGCCCATGAGTTCAGTCGAATGCCACCAACAGCCACACCACAGCCAGTAAGCCCGTAGCCCGGCTCATAGCCAAACCAGTAATTAATTTTGTACCCAGCCGACTGCCTACACGGCCCCGTTATATTCAGGACAGACTCCGGTACCCAAGTAAGTCAGCTACCAGCCACACTAAGTAAGTGCATTCGGCCTTGCACTAACAAAGTTATTGCTTGAGACGTCGAATCCACATTGCCCTGAGCCAGCATCATGCGTCAATATAAAAAATAAATAAAATTAGAGAAAAATATGGCAAAAATAACTTTGAAGTGAATAACATTTTTTTGTTTTAACATTTCAATCTTTTGGATTCATATATATTTTTTAAAATTAACTGTTCACCGTCATGTTAGTTTTACATTTGGTATTAAAATGGTAAAGATGTAGGATAAGGCTTTTGCTATTATAGATGCTCAATACATTTCTAAAACTTTAAATCCCCTTGTACATGGCTAAGGGCATAATTTTTGGTGAGTATCACATATCAACCACCACCATCCAACAACCACTGTTGGATGCAAACTGCAGACCTATTCTGGATCTTTTTATTATCTTTAAAAGGAGATATTTAAGATGTACCTATATTTACAAGGCAAGATCACATTCTATAACTCAAACCATTACTATCTTTCAGATGCCACATGACTGTCTTCGTATAAATACAGGAAATATGGAGTCTTTTTAAATTACAATGTAGCAAAAATGACTGCCTTGTTAGATTTATTTTTAAGAAAACAAACTTGAGAAAAAAAAAAAGTAATGTGCTACAGAGAAAATCTAGAAGGTTTTATTATACTTCTGGGGAACGTGTATTTCTTTTGCCAGAGAAATCCTTGAACAAAATGATACAAATGAGAAATTCCACCACATCAACGTGCTGCTATCCTCTGATGCTCACAATTAAATAGTTCCTTCTGAAAATGTGTGTTATAAGGAAAAGTCATAATTCACTATATTAACATAAGATTTGATAGCAGGCACACTTATCATCATAAAAAAAATCATTCAAAATGCAGAATGTAGAGTTCAGTAGAACAAGGCTAACATCATTGCCTATGTGCCATCATACAGATCCTAGCAATGAATTTATATTTACCAAGTTAAAGTAACAATAGGGCCCAGGTGAGTGTGGGGCCACTTAGCTGGATTGAGCACAGGACATACCATGCCATCTCTAGCTCTCAACTTCCAGATAGTCAGTATTGGCAACCCATAATGTATTTTCAACTATATGAACATTTAAATGTTTTATGAGTATAATTATTGATTTAAGTCTTTTTAAACACTTCTGCTACTGGTGAACATAAAAGTACACACATTGTAAAGTCAGAAAATGTATGGCACTCACTGTACAAGGCAGAAAATGACCACCACATACTCCACCAATACCAATTCTTGATGACAGATGCCATAGGAGATGTTATCCTTGGTATTGATTATTGCTAAATACTTCCTAGCAGCACGGAAGTTGTTCATTGGTTCTGAGAGCAAAAGGAGGGTTATATAATTCCAAAAGCAGCTATCACAATATATTTATCAAAATAGGCAAATGATCCAACATATTTGGTATTAATAGTGAAAAATTTCTATGTCTCGCATTGGAGCCCCTTTAAATTTATTATTTAGGAGAATCAGAGTAAATTCAGTTGATAATCTACAATCAACTGTCAAATAAATGGAATTCACTGTACATCAGTATAAATCACCATTACCCCTTTGCTATAGACTATTTACGGTAAAGTAAACACTTTAGAAATACCTTTCATGTGGAATAGTAGTCAATAACTATATTTAATTTTAGTCATAGATGATAACTTCCGAGTGTGCTGGAATATACATACTGAGTTCATCACTTACATGGCAATATTTATTTAAAAAGGTGGTTACAGGATAAAGAATGGCTAACAGGAAAAAGTAACTAGTGCCTCAAAAGTGCTCACTTTACCATGAACAGCCTATACCAATATCAAAAATCTTTGGCATGCTGCAAACTGAAGACAAACATATTGTAGGAGCAGTACTTGGAGTTGTAACATTCTCCCCTTACTCTCAAAACTAATGAAAAATGAAGCTACGAGCTTGGGTACAGCTATTAACCATCAACAATGGCACTGTTACAGAAAGAGTATTTGAATGTGAATTCCTATTATGTACATTTGAAACCATATATGTTAATTATAATTTTCACAAAAAAAAGTGAAGAGCAAAGAACCTAAAAAATTTTAATAAAAAAATTTCTGCAACTTAGCGTGTGCAAAAGGGATAAAGGGGAGGGGCGAGTAGGAAGTGCTTGAATTGGCACTTTTACTTTACTAAAAGTTCATATAACCACAAATTGGTTGATTAAAATGACGACGTATTTGGTATTTTGGTACAGTAAACCCTCAATTTAACGGACCTCCAATTAGTGTACATTTGAATTTAAGAAACAGCTTGTGGTAGGAAAAAATGAGTAGTAATCTTTTATTTTATTCTATTTTTCATTTGCATTCGCGGCAATGGGTGGACTCTTTGTCAATTCCCATGTTCATTCAAAGCAATACTTGTGCATGAAGCGGTTTGTTATCCGATGCCTACAATTTAATTTGTTTTGGGTAATCAGTTTCGTAAGGGTTGTTCCCCTTTGAGATTTTATTTTGACAAAATTTCTACAGTAAAACTTTACTGTGTGGAGTGGAAATAAGGCTGCATTTCATTCTGATCTGAACTGGCAAGAAGTTTGTGTAGTAAACAAAAAACAGCAAAGCTTAAATTAATTTCTGTTTTTTTTTTTTTGAGTGGGTGCATGCATGCATGTGCAGGGTAGGCAACCTTACTTTTCTCTCTGCACTGCTAAAAATGGGAGGGTGGGTGACCCTTTACTTATGTCTGCACCGCAAGGGGTTAGGTTTAGTGTATCCACCAGTAAAAAAGAGGCAGTGTTCTAAAATTTAAAGGGATTTTAGTACCTGTCTGGCAGACAGGTTGCTATTTCTTCAAGCTTGTCCATAAAATATACAACCTGCCAGCTAAAGAATAATAAAAATTCAACATAAAAAAAATCAATATTGTTATCTGGGGGTGCACGTGGCATTGCTTGGCAGGTGGAAGGGCTGTATACAGTAAGGAGTCTATAGTCACCAGTACCACTAGAACCACAAAGGAAATCGGCACTAGATGAATTGTTTTGTATGCTCAGTCATATTAAGTGTAAGTCTGCCGTATTTTTTAGGTGTAGAAATCTACTAGCCGATTGACCTCCTTAAACTGGTAACTAGTAGAGATTTTTGCAGGATGGCGAAAGCAAGGGTTGTATTAGATTGAAATTTAAAGTTTATTTCGTGCAAGGGTGAAAATCCACACATTCCTGCCATTTACAGAAGTAAAATTCTACAGATACAACAAATTTTAAACTTTTCCGTCAATTACGTTTCTTTAACATAATGTGTAATTGTAATATAGCACTATTAGTTACATTGCCGCTAACAAGATAGCACAAGATGTAATCAAATTTATTTGCTAATATAGATTTTTAGTTATTCTTTTATGTAAACATAAATTATAAAAATGTAACATATTATTAACAAAATATAGCAAGCTGCTTAAAATGTTCAAGTAAAAAATATACTGTTATTTAATTTACTGTAATAATAAGTAGTATATTAAACAAGGATAACTGTTTAGTTACAAAGTATATTTAACAAAGTGTTGCATTTTTTTAAAAAGATTTTTAGCATTTTGTAGTTCATTAAGTATACCCATAAAACTGTTATATGTTTAAAAGCTGAGTTAAAAGCTTGAGTTATTGCCATTGAGTAAAGATATACACTAGAGCGGCCTTGGGATAGGAAAAGGTTTGACCAGTTTTATATGTTGGTTCTTCGGATGATTCAGAGTTGCGCTAATGTTCTCGACTAGGAGTTAGCAGGCAGCAGACGACGCAGCAGTCAAAATAGCTCGCCACCCATGCAGTGCTGCCAGTTCTGCAGTTGGCAAAAGTAGGTCATCACCCTGGCCTCAGCTCACCCACGTGTTCGTTCACGATCTGCTAAAGAAGGCAAGCCTATCTCACCCGAGTTGTCAGCTTTCATTGCACCTGTGAATACCCAACTCATGATTTACTAGTGGCAACCATGTAATGTTTTTAATTTCTGTCATAGAATTCTGTATTTGCTGAAATTTGCAGCAATATCAACGACTATTTGGTTTTATTTACCCCTGCAAAAATGACTTATCAAAAATATATATAATGGTTATTGTTTTTAATTCTAATTTCTTATTTTACTAAAGTTTAAGTGTTCATGATGAAAGATGAGTACTGTTAGCACTTACAATTACAAATTTGATATTAATCAGGAATGATGTCATACATCATAGTAGCATTTTCATTCAGTAAGTATGTGAAAGGAAATTGACAGGAAATGATTGTTTACTAGTAGCGAAATATATGTTAGACACACGAAGGTCTGCAATGTGATGCAATGTTTACAGTTTGGGGTTGTGATCTACTACAAAGGTGACTGTTCGCACAAATAATCAGTACGTTAAATTTGTAGATTCAAGTGTCATTAAGGCTGTCTGAACCTAGGAGTGCACTTACTATATATAAGCATACTCCACTCTACTCAATACTTAATAGCTACACTCTGACAGGCATACTTATTTGCATCCATTACAGCTATTAGCCAGCTGACAAGATTCTGAACAAACGTTTTGATGAGAAACAAATACTGAATCTGTGTTGGAATGTAGGTGCATAGATTCAAAATTGTCAACCCATTAGGAACTATAGCTGAAAGTGCATGACAGTGAAAGCATTGCTATTAATCAATCACAGGCATTTTTACAAGAAAGGAATGAATAAGTATCTGATGTAATAAATACAGTTATCTATAACGTATTATTAAAACTGGTAAAAACTAGAGGAAAATTTTATTTTAACACAAATTATGGTATGAATAAAAATTAATTTGCAAATTTTGATATAACTTTTACACTCATCCCTACCTTGCCTTGTAAAAAAATTGGCAGTGTTCTGACTGCCATGCATATTAAATACAAATTCATTGCCTGACCCGGTTTATAAAAAGTTCTGAAGAAACCTCGTGTTTAATTTGGATATTCTAGTTCATTAAAGTTGAAGAGTATACATTATAAAAACTTTTCTCAATGGCTTTTTTCGAAAGTTAATGCCTCCATACTATTATTTAAAAAAGAAACATGAGAAATAACAAACTTCATATAAATAGCTTTTCAAAATGGTAGCCTATGGGCTGTAAGGGTGCGAGACGTACACACATTTGTTTCCCCGTGTACGTGCGTGTGTCATTTCCAGAGACATGTAAAACATTTATGTGCTTAGACGAATATGAACTCTGTATGACTGTGCACCTCATTAAGCAGAAAACCTTATGCATACTGCAGGAAAAGGGCATTGATGATCACGTATAAGGGAAAAAAAATTACAGATGTTTTTCTAAAGCAACAATATAATTGTCATCTCTGTAAGATCCATGTTTACAATAATGATGTGCATTAGTGGCTATTGTCTGAAAAGCTGGCAGCTATGAGGGTTTACAGTTACATGAATGTAACATAGCACACCATTTTATATACTACACTGAAACCTCAAACTCATAACAGTGCGAAAAACGGTGACACTGAAATTATTATCAGTACAGATAAAACTAATGAACGCATGAAAACTAAACATAACAAAGAGAGTCACAATATTCTACTTTAGGCTACATTACAAAATAAAACTATTTCTACACTCAACATCGGTTGAATACAATGACATGGTGCCAATTGCTAATAGTTAAGCTAAGTTCACAAAAAAAAAATTATGCATTAAGAATTATGCAGTAAGCGCATATCTGTCACAAGGAAACACGTATTCTGTATTTGCAGTTTCCAATATTGTTTTAATTCATAATTCTAGCCAGTGGAAACAGGCAGAAAGCCTGTCATGTTTAACTTTGTTCCTAACCTAATTTTGTACATCACAACCAACCATATTTAAGCAAATTATACTGCAAAGCATACATTTTCTATCAGAGAAGCTTATTTTTTTGAACAAATATAATCATTAGCATGTACGCACACATGATGTTTAGATACTATTTTTACTTACATTACTGTAAATAACCGTTTCCCGCCAACAACACTGCCTGCCGTGTTCTGAGTGATCATCGCCTCACAAGTTTCACGTAAGATATAAAATATAACTATTTCCTTCAATGCTTAAGGAAATTCCAACAATGCACACAACCTGCTAAGTTCCATTGGAAACCAATACACACTTTCGTTTCTTGTGCACATGCCTTAATGCATAACGAAACACTAAAATTTTCTATTGTAAACCCAGCTTTACTTCAGACTTCGGAGCTTACGCTAAATTAAAGTGCACAGGTGTGTTTAAATGCAGTTTAATCAAATTATTTATCTGTTCATAGTGTACAGTTGTTACCAAGAAGAAGAGAAATTATTAGAAATATCTTCACTGTGTCATGTACTATTTTGGAATGTTTGTTGTCTCCTAGTCCACAAATGGATAATAATAATTTGCAAACAATATGTAACAAATTGAATTATTTGTGACAGTAGGACATCCTTGTATATTAACTTTGTGGCATATTTACAGAATTATAATTTACTTTTCCTAAAAGTTATGTTCTCTGTGTCCAATGTTTTGTTGAATGAATAAATATTTTTTTCATTAACGACCACTCATTTTATTTGCACAATTATACTATACAAACAAAATATATTTTATAACATGTAAGATCATCTTCATAACTAGGAGTGTTAATTCATACATCTTCTTAACTAGGAGTGTTAATTCATACATCTTCTTAACGAGGAGTGTTAGTGCACACAGCAAATTTAGTTTCTATTCGTTCATCGTTGGTATTTTCTCCTCTTTACTAGCATTCCACTACCACTTAACAGTGTTAATTTTAATATGTTAGTAAGATACTAGTGTATGATATTTTCAAAACAGCATGTCTTCCGATATTTAAAAAGGGTTTTATGAAGTTTCCAGTGCCTAAATTTTGTGAAAGGTGCGATTCATTTAAGCCGGTACTACATGATACTCAATTTCTGTTACCTTCCGTTATACCCATAGTTCTAACAGAAGGCGTAAAAGTTTCTATAGCAGAAGAGAAGAAAGAATGTATCAGTTCATACCTACATGTTACCTAAAGTGCTAACAGAAAGTTGTAAATGGCAGGCAAAACAATTTGCAGAGGGCAGGGGTACAAATGCAACCAAACATTATATGTATCCCTTTGTGATGCACCCAAAAGTACAAAGATTGTTGTATGGAACATGATATGAGAAACTGCACTGTTTATGTATGGAAAACAAGGTACTGTATTCACATGTATGTACGATGGACATTTATGCCAATAATTAAAACATTAGCAAATTAGGACATAACCAAGAATTTACTTTGCAGGGGGAGGTTTCACATATTTTTTTTGGAAAAATATCAAAGCTATAATAATACAAATTAATTCTTAAATATTATTTATAATCAATGGGATAATATACAGACATGGAACTACAAAAACATCCTTCATGTTCAAGGGGGATCACACATTTACTATATTAAAATAAAATAAAAGTTCTCATTTTGTTTTAAAATTTTATTTTTGAATATTTTATTTTAATTTCAGTGGGGGGATATGTCCTGATATCATACCTTCCTCTCTGGTTAGCCTCTATATTTACATATGTATCTTCAATGAGCATAATCAATCATGTGCTTTCTGTAATTTAACAAGCTTTTACGGTTAGAAGGCTAAACTACCACCATATTAAACTTGAGGCTTTCATGTGTCAGTTAACATTACTCACAATACATAGCTAAAATTATCTACTTTAGAAACCAATCAATTTGATTTCCAAACAGCACAGATAGTCAATTGCACTGTGTTGTTGCTTTTAGACAAGGATTCTGGAAATTAATGTTTTCTAACAACAACATAAGTTATAAACAGCAATAATGTATCACATACAAAATTTTGCTATACGACAGAGAATTGACCTCTAAGAGCCTGAAATTATGTGGCGCAAACACTCGCACCAACCCACTGAGCTACACACATACACACCTACAGAACGACCACGTGATAACGTATATATATTACATAAATCCATTGTTAACACATATTTAATAAAGACATGTTTATTGTTTTATTATGACAGCACGAGTAATTTGCTTTATTTCCCGTTACTTGCACAAACATTAAGTTTCATTTTGTGTGTGTGTGTGTGTGTGTGTGTGTGTGTATGTATATATATATATATATATATATATATATATATATATATATATATATATATATATATATATATATATTATAACACACACACACCAGGACTTGTATTCTTTTGTAAATGGACATATATGGATTGAGGTAATTACTAAGGTGTCCGATATCTTCTCTATTCCAGCTTAGGGGGTATAGCAGTCGTTCAGAACACGTTCTACTGTTGCGGAGTTTGGTCTGGGAGCGACAGAGATGGAGTATGAGTGAGAGAGAGGGTAGATGTCACAGTGGCAACGTTGCCGACTTCCCCATGCATTTGCCACGACAATGAAATAGTGCTACATGGTGTTCATACAACGAACTACAGATTCTTATCTGCTGGAGTGGTCAGAAACTTTAACCTGGGGAAGTCCACTCTAGGTATATCTTTACTCAATGGTATTGCTAAAATATTAATTATTGCTTTTCCCCATAAATCCCAAATTTATTTGTAAACCAGCAGTATTTTAAGTTTTATGTGCATTTTATCTTGACCTAAGAAAAAGACAACAGTGTTTCGAGGAGCAGACTTCTCTATTTTATTCATATGAGAAGCAAATGTCATAGTTTCAGCCCTTTCCTATTGGCTAAAATCAACTGACATTAAGTTCTGGTATGCTCATGTATTTTCGTATCTAACAACAATCCAAATTAAACTTCATGAAGCCTCACGAGGCTTAAACTAAAATGGACTGCGCATACAAAATCTAGCGACACTTGAAATCTCCAATACAGGAAGTGGTAGTGGCACTTATCTTCTATTTGTGCATACAGCCCTTAGCATGCATATGTACTGTAACTTTGTGTGTAGGCTATAGTTGGACAAGAAACAAAAGACCCGTCTCAGTTTTTGTTCTGCACATCAGCTGCCTTCCCCTACTTCGGCAAGGTGAGAGGTGGAAAACTGTGTCATGGCGCTCAAGTCCATAACAGATGAGCAGAAGTGCATCTCGAGAATTTTATTTCACAGCTTGCTTATCATGTAAATGTACCTGTATTTCAATATGGTTTAACTGTATCAACAAGAGCCAGCATATCTAACATTTGTTTTGTAATCATTACAGTAGGTAGTACCTAAAGACTGAAGGAAACATTAATGTCTTGATTCACTGTTTACAGTTCAAAATGGGATATAAGCCTCTTTGATACAAGCATAAAAATATGATAGGCACATGCAATGCTATGTAACTAACCGGCGATGGGTCAAACCCAATTTATGGAGTAGCAAATAAAAGTAAAAGGACAGAGACAGCATTCTAGGGTTAAAATAGGCAAGTCCTAATGCAAATATTTATCACGAGAAAACAGATAATAGCTGCTCATAACCATATTTGTCAAGTAAATAGTGAACACATATGGACAAATAGTTGTAAAAATTAGGAACAATAGTACATAGTATATTATAAATGTAGCATGCCAAACAATTACGAAGCAAAACTAACATATATGAATGTAAATAACAAACACAAATGATGCACCTATTCTGATTCAGAGTCTGTCTCACACGCAGAATCTTCGTCAGTTGAATACCCGTCTCCAACATTTATTATCATCCTATTAATTTCAATGTCTAGTAAGCCATCACTTTTCACATACTCCTCTTCAATCTTCTGCGCATGTTTGCTGCACTCTTTCCTTGTCCACAGAGAAACTATTGAACAACTCCTCGCACAATTTCTTTTTATCACTGAGGGGTGAAGAAATTCCCTCATGAACATTTCTTTTAATATCTGCCCATACTAGCTCAATTGGGTTCAGATCCGTGTGATATGGAGGTAGATGAATGATTTCATGACCATGTGCACTTATTAATTCATTTATTTTAAATTTATTTTTGTGTTGGGTGTACTTTTGAGCAAAAGCAACAAATTAGCTTTTGTCATTTGCAGAGTCAATCTGACATTATTTGCCAGCCAGTCTTGAATGTTTTGTTTTAAGGATGAGGATGTTGGATTTTTATTCAGTTGTACATTATGGTATCTTGCATTGTCTAAAGGCAATATTAATGAGATACCAGATTCCTTAAAAGCTTGTGCAAGGTCTGCCATAGAGTCGTTATACAGGCTAGTGTGGCACCAGTCATGGCATTTCCCACCTTGTATGGCCAGATTTCATACCAGGTTTGGTAATTGGACACGTCCTATTTTTCGTGGCAGGTCGCATACCAGGTTTCGTACCTGGCCAATCACATCGCAGTTTCAGAGCGTAGGGTGCTCCCCATGGCTACTACTTGAAATGAGTTGATGAAGAAACTGAAAAGGAAGCCTCCTTCTTGATTATACACCCGTGAGGTTGAAACTCTTTCAAATAGATTTAAAATACGACAACGACGAATAATATTAGTGATAACTTTTAGTTACTGTTTAAAACCATTCTAAATTATGAAAACATTACTTACTGTATAAAAAAATTAATTCAAAAATTAAAAATATCTACAGTATATAACCTCAGTTCCTGGTGTGTGAACTGGTAGTACAGTGGTAAAGTCGTTGTGCCTGCCAGTAAACATGCGACTTTTGGGTGTGAGTTTGAAACTCTACTGGACCAAAATTTTTTAAAATTAAATTTTACATGTGGATAATATCCCAGTACATAAAGAAAAAAACAATTTTTGCAACTGGTAAGTATTTTTCGTCAAAATTAAAAATAACACACTCGCACTCTAGCGACTTCACATAATTTATAAGAAAATGAATGAAACTATACCAGTAAGCAATAATTTATGTAAAAGGCAAACAGAAATAAAGCACTATTAAGATGTGCTTGCTAACTTTTTCATTGACTTACGAAAGTTACTAACTGGTAACAGTTCTACAAATGGGGTTCATATATACTACAAACCATACACTGCGCACCTACCGAAGGTGCCAAATGCTAGTATGCAATATGAATCTTCCATGACGGCTCATATAGCGGCTGGTATACCGGCTCATGCACCAGGGCTTGTAGAAGCTTAAACAAGAACCAAGTATGGCTGCAGGTATCGAGTAATATCGGCTTAATAGAATGACAGAGTTGTTAGCTAAATTTGGTAGTAATTTATTTTTTTACCCAAATAGGGAAATTGTCATGGGTTATGTATTCATGATGGTCTCCCGACTTTTGTTTATATTTGAAAATAAGCAAACCATTCGGAACAAACCCTTCCTCTCCACCAGCATGCACAATAATTAATTGTGGACCTATCCCAATTGATTCTGTGATGCCTAATTTCTGTATCTGATTGCCAGCAAGCACTTACAATGCGGGTAACATGAACATACATTTCAGCAACATAAACTATGACGCTACCAGCCTGCCGATATTCGCGTATGTCCTCTAGACAATGCAGCCTCCAAGCTGTTATGCCAGGCTTTTTTCAATCAAAATTATTAGTTTTGACTGACATTTTTCCCAAGTGAATCCACACTGCTTCAACAAATTTTGTAAGTACGCCCTGCTACAATTAAAAATGCAATCACCTATTTTGATAACTTTCTTGTGCTCTGTTTTCTTCCCTTTAGATGTTGAAAACTTCAAACTTTTTTTTCCTGTTTACCTTACCCTATGCCAAAATTTGTTTAACTGTTGACTCTGAAACTTCAGTTGCAGTACTTGTTGCTTCAATGATGCTGTACATCAGTTTATACTTCTTTTTATGTTCACCGAGATGCTTTACAACATTACATTTAATCTCGCGAGCTTGTCCCCGCAATAGTGTACCAGACTTAATACGCAACTTAAATCCCGACATGACAGTAACTTGGGCCACCCAACAACTGTGCCGGAGCAATCCCACAGTGCCGCTAGTTGCGGATGACTAATACCCTCCACTATCTCAAGTGCTCGTCATTTGACTGCCTGCTGACATTGGCATCTGTGCAGGTTATTACGTCTCTTGTCCCGCTATAGACACAGTTTCTATCAGCACACTGCCAGTATAAAATCACAAAGAACAACAGGAAGTGAAATGATATGTTTTTAATGTGAGAAGGGAATGTTGTAAACTACCTTAAAGATGAGTGATGATCTCCCAGTAGATACACACCTAGTCTTGGATATGCAGATTACCACCAGATGAAATTATGCAAATTATACTCATTATAAAAAAATTAATACAGTATCCAGTTTCTTGCCATTTTTATTACCTTCCGTACAGATTCCTACCAATTTTGGGAAGGTGGACAGACATTATGATGTATTCACTGCACGACTTTTAATTTTCTGTTATGTTCCAGCTGCTATATCATTATGTTCGTTTTTCAAGCTTGCTGTCGTAAACATAACAAATGTAAGCAATTCCATAGGTAATAATGGAGAGAAAATTCCCCGTATGTTACATTAAATCAAGGGTTCACTGTATTTGGTTTAAATATATAACAAAACTTCATAAAACACTAAATTATCAAATCACAGCCATTGCTGAACAAGTGACTGTTGGCAGCTTCTGAATTGAATGATACCAGTACTAAAATACTAAAAGGTCAATTCAAACACAGACAGACTGCTGAGCTCTAAGTGTCCACTTTCGTGTTCTGCGAAGGAACATGTACATGCACTTACTAATGCACAGTTTGGGATAATTGTCACACATTGGAGCAATACCAGACACCTTGAACATTCACAGTTGTGCGTACAGCTGCAAAAATTACAAGTAGCTTCTGGATTATGACTAAGCACATGTCCCTGACAGTATGGACATGATTTGTGTAATTTAAAATGCTCCATGCTCCATTACTCAGAAAACAAAAGTTAATAGCATTGAGTTTTTGATTAGTCTCTCTTATTTTACAACTAAAAACCATAGCACAAATATGGCAAAACATTCCCATTTCAGGAGACATAAAATAAAGGGCCACATACAGAAAGAGGTTACGACTGTAAAATAAGACAGTTCTTTCATAACTGAATGGATCTATACCTTTGACAAACAATGTTGTGCCTGATACCTTTTCCAACAGACTGTACTAACATTTCATGAAAAAGCATAAAATAGCCTAGCATGTAGTACATAATGCAGACTTAAATTACAAAACTAAAACATTAAAAAATGTGACTACAATTTTGTACCCTTGTATTTTGTATCCTAAAAGTCAAAAGAACCAAAGATACTCAAATCTAAGAAAAAAAGTGAACAGTTAATGCCAACACACACTGCAATTGGGCTTCACAGGTAATGCATTTTTAATTTTTCAATCTGATAAACAGGAAAATGTCATAATGTGGTATGATTAAAGGATTTAATAAAAAGATTATTCTTATACTACATGTCTTAACACACTGGACACACAAGGAAACCATCAATATATACTCTTAAAATGATCATACAACTTATTTAATTCAACTTTGTTTTCTCCTTCATATTAATGTGCTAAAATTTTGAATTGCATTGAGTCACACAAGTAATCACAGGCACTTGTATTCTCTCGATTCAGTAGATATTATCAGAAGTAAACTTGTAAGTTGGTACACTCTGATGTCAACAAACTCTAGTGCTATTACTTTAGTACTGTTTTAACACAAAATTTCAACTTGGTAACATCACTGTAGCACATAATACAAAAGATATTAACAGTGTTATATTTGTCAAAAGCATTTCTGAATATCACACCAAAATCCATAGATATAAATAGAAATGTTACATAGTTTTCAAACATTATTTTTATAATAAAATAATACAGCCATAAGTTTATGGCATAATGCAGGAAAAAAAGCATTTCCTCCAAAAAAAGTATGGATGCAAATAAGAACTTACATAGCAAATTTACATTTGGTAACATGTTTTCGTCCCAATATTTTCAAAAATCTTTTGGTGTTTTGTTGGGAAACCAAATTTAATCATATGGAATTCTTAATGAAAACAGTTAATCTTTAACTTAACAAGAATGTTGCTTGTAAAAAATTGCAACAAGCTCCATATAACAAATCACCTTTGAAAAACACCTTCTGGTCATAGGCAGTACTTTTAAGGCATGGATGACACGTACTCCCATAGTGTTTTCAAGGGCAATTATTACCTCAGAACATAATGTACAGTTATAGTAAATTTTTACAATGACCTAGAATTTGTACTGTTTGAAGCCATAACTATTCAACTGTATACAGTTACTGCACAAGGCATGAATGTGGAAATAGGACCCCAGCCTAGTAGAAGACAAGGTCACAAAAGATAAACATCTGCCCACTGCAAGGTTATAAGATGAAACAACTGTGGCCAACTTTCCAGTCACCAGTGGCATGGCACAGCAAATGTAAGACATTTACGTAAGAAAGTCTGGTTGCAGCCACACTCCAGCTGCCAGGTTTTACAGGCATGTTATCATCCACTTTTACTGGTTATTAATATGGAAAAGAATGTGTCCATAAAAAGCAGCTTGGGAGATACAGTTTTAGAAAAACATAGTGTACAGTAAACAGTTAAAGTTTGTGTTACACACACATCAGATACAATTATCTTCATTTGAAGGAAAGAAAGAAAAAAAAATTAGAGGAAATAATGGTTTTACAATGGACATTTAACTTAAAACAGCTTGTTCTGCAGTACAATAAAACTATGGTGTTTCTCAAAGGTATTTTCCAAGGTGTTATTCACAAAACAAATCAAATGACTGAACAAATGTGTTTCTAGATATGTACCCTCTTAACCTGTTAACAGTGGCATACCTAGAGGGGTGGGCAGAGTACACAGAATTAGAGTAAATGTTTCTCACAGAGATGCAATGGAATATTATATACATACAATCTCTAATGAATTATTATAATGTATTTCTGATATTTATACAGAATACGTACATCTTTCTTCTTGGTTACAAACTTTTTTTCTGTATATTTTACTGCACCAAAATGAAATTTATACGAGAACCAAAATTGTCTTAAGATGGGCATCTAAATGCTTGATAGAGGCATTGTTCCAACACTGCCTTTACTTGAACCAATCAATAAACAGATCTCTTTAAAATGAAGGCTTCCACATTTATGAAATATATACAAGTATTTTTGAGTAAATTTTAAAAGTAAGTACCATCCAACGGCTTTTATGATATGAATTTTTTAACACAACCATTAACATATAATGTAATTTTAATGTTGTTTTGAAGGCATCGGTGAAACCCAAAAAATAGAGATTTATATTTGGAAAGTAATCAATACAATGTAAAATCCAATATGAAAATAAGATACAAATGAATATACATATCTTATCTTTCTATTGTCAATGGGTGCTTTAAAAATATATCTTTCCACAATGGTTCTCACTACAGCTTGTGAATTACTGTCGAAACTATTACATTGCAAAACTACAAAACATTGTTATAATAAAACAGAGCCACAGAGAGCCTGAACATACTGCAAATTATTTCCTGTTAATTACGAGTAACCACCTGACTGAGAAATTCTGATGAAGCCAACCCACCACTTAAATGTATTTCACTGTCCAACATAAACAATTCACTTTCTGCAGTTCAATGCACATGTGTACTCCATAAGGAGCAAAGCCATCTATTTTTGTACCGCATTCTGCATTGGATTAGATATGATACAAAATCAAATAGGAATTAGTAACAACAAGAATGAAGGATAGCAACACTATATAGTCTACAAAAATTCCATTATCCAACATTTATATCAAAAGTGTACGATAATAAGTGGGTTCAACAAATGCAAATACTTTACGGTCTATGCATTTTATTTTGTTTAAAGTTTTGTTTTCATTATGGAAGTTTTTTTTTATGATTTATAAATCATTCATAAAATTTCATTGGTAATAAACAGAAAAACTGCTTTTAAAAATGAGTGGTCCCAACTATGGGCTCTTTAAGATTTCACTCCAAAGATTTTTCCATGGCATTTTGTAATAAACACAATTTTGTTTCAACTTATTTGTTTGGAATTCTTGTCATTGTCAAAAGACACCCTTTTATATTCACAACATGAATGCATGTTGAGATTAATTTCAGAAGAAGCAAATAAGGCTTTGCTTTTAGGCTAAACTCCAGAATGAATAATGCTCCCATGTTTGAGTGTATCACACTACTTTAAACAATTGGTAACTATTGAAACTGATATTACAACAAAACATCGAGCAAGTATACAATTTAAGTGTATCCATGTTCAAACTGAGCAGCATTATGTAAAATACTGAACAATATAAATAACCAATGAATTCCCATGCGGTCAACAAAACTGAACTACTCTCACGTAGATATGATCTCAAAACACATATCATCAAACCAACTGTAAATACAATTTTTATGAAGTCAAAGCAAAAATAAGAAGAAAGCACACAAATGCACACAAAGTACAGTTGTGCTGGTATGCAAAACATCAGCACTGAAAAATGAAATGTTTGTAAACACTGTGCCAAGTTCCAATAGGCTCTACTAATTATAGATAAAAGTTTAGAATGCACCTTTGAAATTTAAATTTTTAATATGAAAAATAAAAGCAAAGTTATTGTAGTGATCAAAATCAGAGAGAAAAGAACAAACACAAATCTGTCATAAACCATTATGCTAAAAAACACCCTCACCATAATGTGCACTTGCAGAACACATATGCAGTAAGTTTCACTAAACCACATGACAAACAGTTACCACATTTCATGTACTCTCAAACGAAGGAAAAGAACCTTTCAAATATTTTTTTACATGATCAGGTGGGGGAAAAAACTAAAAAAATCTATTCACAGTCTTGCAATTACAACTAAATATCCGTTAAGTTGTAAAATTAAATGGAATTTATCCTCAGTATATGAACTACTATCATAATCTACAGTTACTATGCCGTGCAACTGTCAGTATATACATACGTACGAACATAAGAATTACAGTTGTATAATTGCACAAACAGTGCAAAGTTTTTCCTTCCACTTTTAACACCTAAAACACATAAAAATAATTGGAAAAAACAATGAACTAGTGTGGAAAACAACCACAAGCTTTTGCAGTCATTATCGCAGAAATATATTTTGCACAAACACACACGTACCATAGTCTTGGGGATAAAAGTCTGAAGAAAGCTTTTGGCCTTTTATGAATGAATATGTGCTTGAACGTTGATGAAATAGTACTTTCAAATAAATCTTTCTCATGTTTTGATAATCTGTGCCTAATGAGATCATTCAAACTGCAGTGATCATGCAATCTGCAGTCATCAATACTACTGCAATTTGTTGTTGTTCTCCTAGCATGGCAAGTTACAATCTTCTTTCCACTTCCTGGAAAAAAAAAAAGAAAGAAAGTAGGAAAAATTATACTCCAATGAAAGTACATTTTGCAACATACTATAGATGATGTTAATTAAGTAGTGTTACAACACTTCAGGGCAGAAATGTCACCTCTTACCGCCAGAGCACGTCAAAGCGGAAGGAAGAGGAAGGGCAGAAGCAATGTTATCAATGGCACATTGGACAAGTCATTAGAGTTTGTGTTGGTTGATCAGAGTGAAAATGAGCTGCCTCAAAAACGCTGTTGTTACGTGTTTTGACATCTGTGGTTCTGTGATGAAGTACACATTTGCCAAGTACACAAACATGCTAGTTTACGGCAAAACTAGACAAAATAGAAGAGAGTCATGTCAATTGTACTAAGACAGGTTTACAAATCGTCGTATTCCTGTCCACACCATTTTTCAGACTCGTCCGCCGGTTGCGCGAGACAAGTACAGTAGCCCATTACAGGGCTGACACCGGTGCCCCAAGAAGGGTTTGTACTCCAAGGTTTGAAAAGGATGTTATTTGCAGATTTGAAGATAACCCCAGCACGAACACCAGATCTGAAGCGCACTATCTTGGTACAAATAGCAGTTCTTGCATCCGTACTATGACCAGCAAGTGCAAGCTATGGGACCAGCTGACTATCCTCGCAGCAACAATTTTTTGTGAGTGGTACATTTCACAAGCAGAAGAAGATCCCGATGTTTGTGTTATGTTCACTGATGATGCGCAATTAATGCAGGACGACATTTACAACGTGCACAACAGTCATGCGTGGTCCAATGAGAAACCACATGCATCGTTCATCACACCACGCCAAGACAGTATTTGTCTAATGTACTTGTAGGTCCTTTATTTCTACCATGTCGACTCAACGGTGCCTCTTACCTTGCATTCATGCAAAATGATTTACCTGGGTTCCCAGACGATATCCCTTTGAACGTGCAATGTACAATGTGGTTCCAGCAATGGGACCCCTTCACATTTCTCACTAGCAGTGCGACTGTACCTGAGTGAAATGTTTGGAGGTAGGTGTATCGGACGTGGAGGGCCAATATCATGACATCCAAGTCACCTGATCTATTCTGTCTTGATTTTTTTTCTGTGGAGTTACGTGAAATCCATGGTGTACGCAACCCCAGTGGAAACATGAAATTCTTATTGAAAGAATCCACGATACATTTGCGAAGATTCAGATTTCACCAGACATGTTGAAAAGAGTGAAAACCAACATGCTGCATCAATGTCATCTCTGCATTGAGCAAGGAGGTCGTCACTATGAATCATTTTTGCAAACAACATTGTAAACTGTAACATTGATTTCAAACATCATTAGTTGGTAATAAGAAAACTACACAAACATAAGAGAATTCATTTTCATATTCTCCCTAGCACGATAAAACCCTATGTTAACACTTTGGCGCACTCTGGCGGTGAGAGGAGACGTTTCCGCCCATATGTTTGTTTTTGGTTTTACTTTCTGCCCTGAAGCACTGTAACACTAGTTATTAACACCCTGTGTAAAGGGTCCCAACTGCAGCACAGGAGTGTTTTACAAAGGTGTATATGATATTTTAGATGAGACTTAACACTGGTTTCTAACAAATAAGTTACAACTAAAGTAAGGTAAAACTCGGAGATTACTCTGCAAATTAGGTCAACAGATCAGTGCTGATGATAATGATGAGGTTAAATTGTTAGGTTTCTGGATGGATTCTTAATTCTCTCAGATTAATCACATTAACAAAGTGTGTGCCAAGTTATCTAGGGTACATTTTCTTCTCAGAAAACTTAAAAAGAAAGGTGATTGAGTCCTACTTAGTTATGGTATATCATGCTCTATTTCACAGCCACACAAATTATGGCTTGATACTTTGGGGTCATTCACCAAATGTTACACGCATTCTGCTTTTACAGAAAAAGTCTGTAAGAATAATCTCTACATGGTATTTGGATCATTGTAAGCCTATTTTAATTCAATTAGTAATTAGTACAGTTGTTAGTCAATATGTTTTTAACGTTTTAGTACATTTGAAGGAATATATCATAAATTATTCTAGTAGGGAGATTGTCCATGAGCACAATACTCGACAAGTTAATGAACTTTCTAAACATTCCCAGGTCTAGACTTCGTGGGTCTAGAAAGACATATCCTATATTGGCCTTAAAAATTATCCAAATACATTGTCGGAACTTAGCAAACAAATTTTCAAGTAAAAATCTTGTTTACATCATCGTGGATCATCCTCCCAACTCATCATTAGTTTACATAGTATAAATCTACTATGTTAACTAGTTTAGTTTGTAATTTATCATCTTTTTTGAGTATTCTAAATTTATTTCAACTAAATAGATTTTTGTCGATTAAATATTGGGTAGAAAATATATTAAAATAATGGGGAGTTAACAGAAAATGCATGAGAATTTTTTCAAAGGTATTTAGCACAGTAAAATAGCTAATACTATTGCAGGCCAGACAAAATGGCCCCGCAGGCCGCATTTGGCCCATAGGCCGCCAGTTGGACCACACTGACTTGTATGTTTTTGTTAATAACGAGTTTGTGTCTAGATACCACATTCAAATTACTGTAAAATCAATACTTGCACTTGTAGCCTAGACCTGATGCTTGAACTATGTTGCAGCATGTTTGAAATACATGTATTTTGATAAAACTATTAAACATGTCCCCAATATGTTTATCTACGAAAATAATAAATACCCCAGACAAGAAATGAATAGAGCCATCCAACATTGTTAAAAACCACTTTTTTTTTTCTTTCTTTCAGACTGCTGTATCTTAAAACATACTACCTGGACACAATTAAAACTAGAATATACGCCTGCATCTTGTTACATACTTTCCACCAATAAAATTATAGGGTCACTGGTGAAAGTCCAATAACTACTCGCAGTACTGCAAAATCACTGCATGCCTGTTCAGAGCTCTACACTTGAAGCATAAGGAAGCGTCTCACTGATCGCTCCTGCCCTTCTGAGCTTCAAGGATGAGGATAGCTCTAGGCAGGCTGTTGTCTTATGTTTGTAAAATAATATTATCATTTAACAAAAATCTGGAGTCTTTGGGTAACTCCTCTTGATTCACAAAACTGCTTTATGCCTCAATCTCAGGATACCGTAATGATCCAAAAATTAAGTTTCGTACGCAAAACTAATTTTTAAGAATTAAATTTTCTTTTAAACATCTCTTTGAGAAAATTAAAAATCAAACTTTCCATTAGAATTATGAGAAATTTTCAAGTTGCATGTTATATGAAATCCTATGAAAAGAGCTTTCAAATTAGGCTTAACCATATTCTATTTACCCAGCATTAGCAATTCAGCAGCTGCAAACATTTCTTGTAAATCAAAGACCAGTATAATTGAAATTTTTTTGTAATTTTCAAAAATTAATTAAAAAAAATATTTACTTATTAAAAAAAATTAAAGAAGGGGAATAAAATACATGGAACTGTCCGGCCGATAAACTCTCGACATACTATGCAGGCTGCTCATGATGTCGAGCGAGTTCCAGGTGACCATTCCTCCTGGCTAGCCAGTTCACGACAGGTGTGATTTACAATGGAACTATGTGATCTAATGTTCCGGCAGACAAACAAGGAACTCTCACAGTGTAATTTGTACTAATTGTACTTTTTGTCTTAAGATACTGTTACGTGGTCGCTGCTTTGTCACATGCGAGAGAGTGGAAGTGAAGGACAGAGTAGTTATATGATAGCGGCAGCAAGTTATAGCGGATGTTTGGAAGGTCACGCGAATGATAAACTTGCTGTCAAAAACTTGCTGCTGTGACAAATAGTATGTGGTTAGCACGTTCCTGACCTTTAGCAGATTGAATTTTTGCATCAGTGTGAAGAATTTTCCAATGAAGAATTTTCTATAACCAAACAGACATTACGAAGAATGTTAATTAGAGTTAAAATAGACATGAAATATTGGACTCACTGAGAAATAAAAAACTAATAGTGAAGATAGATAGATAAATGTTGTAAATATCAGCTGTGTGAATTAAATATAAAATTTAGTTCTTTAATTTTTATTAAGACTTCCATCTCTCACAAACTTGCATGTATCCCTCAGGCATCTTGTAACACTAGTGTCAGAAGTGGGATGGAGGTATTTAGTTTAGAATTAAGTTAGGTAACAGGCTAGTAATTAATGGTTTTAAAACAAAATTAATTAATTTTAGTAACTGCACACTGAAATATTGATGACTAGTTTGTGAAACTGTCGCAGTGAATTTAAATTTTGTATTTATTTATTTCTAGGTCTTTGATTAGTTACAACCAGATTGACTGCGTCGAAAAAGAGAATTTAAAATCATTAACATATAAGGAAATTTACATAAACAGCACATTCAAAACAATATATAAATCACAAATCCAACACTTTTAAACAATGTAGGAATAAATAAGTTAAGACAATGTCAACAGTTAACAAATAAAATTGAGATAGAAAAAAAATCACCACATACACAATACTGTATGCATTTCCATAATAATTAAAAATTATAGTAACAACATTATATTATTATTATGATACTTCTCGAGGTAGCGAATTATAAATTTTAAGGCCAATATAGGACATGTCTTTCTAGTCCCAAAAGTATAGTTCTAGGAATGTTTAGTTCATTAACCTGTCGAGCTGTAACAGGTTACTGTCCTGTTGTCTTGTAGTCCTCAGTAAACACCAACGAACTAGCTCAGCGTGAGCTGTGGAGACTTTGACTATATAATAATGAAAGTTTGTTGATATTGATAGCAGGGTTGCCAATAAATACAAGAAGTTAAATGTTTACTAGAGATTTATTGTCATCTCAGCAAAAACAAACAATTGACACTCATAGCTCTGAAGGGGGGGGGGGGGGGGGGGGGAAGCAGCCTTCATAAAACAAAACTTCTCACTTCAAGAGTTACGAAGACAGGAGAAATCGTTATTTTTCTCTGTCGGTACCCTATTGACTCCTCGCACTGACGGAAAATAAATTTAATAGTTATTTGAAATGTCCGAAATACAAAAGAAGGTTAAAGTCGTGGGCACTGGTCAGTGCAGGTCACGTCATCACTCATTGCCGGCTGTCCGACTGACAGCTGACAAACAATCAAACTGCGATGAATTGTTGTGATGTGTTGTGCTCACTGACTGTTGTGATACCCGAGGAAGATCGTGCTTCCCTATATATTGATCAAAAGTTTCCTTATTGAAAATGTGTTATTTTTGTGCAGTCTGTCACGTCAGCTAAAGGTAACCTCGGTTATTTTCCTTGTTTCACCATGTTATGCAATGCGGTGGCAGCGTGTTTAGTTTATTAACCCAGTGAAAATGAAAAGATGTGCTATCGTCCTATGATGTCTGTTGTTGACGTCTTTTACTGCTGATGAAATTAGGAAAGAAAAAGAATCAATTAGGAAAAAACAAAAAAATATAGAATACAAACAAGTTGTCACTGCCCACAACCTTTCAAATATTACATGAATTACTATCCTTGACTGAAATACAGATAATTGAAATACTTCCAGAATATACCAATGATATATATCTAGCTGCAATGCTACATAGTATTGAGCTCTTGGATCACCTCCCTACTAGAATAATTTATGATATTTTCCTTCAAATGTACTAAAACATTAAAAACATATTGACTAACAATTGGCCTGCATTCCAGAAAGGAACCAACCCACAATCTAATGAAACTGAGAAAATTAGAGTTAAAGATAAACTTCAATAATCAATTCAGAAGTTGAAGTTGACTGCCAATATTCACAACCACCACTCTTACTTGTTCACAAAATATTTATATCCAATTTTCAGAAAACAATATGTAGTATTTCTCATTATATAATAATAACTAATAATATATTGTGAGTTTGTTTCTTTCTGCAGAATGGAATATTCGTATGTAATTTATTCTATTATATGATCCAAGTAACATTGTAATGAAATAATCAATGAAATAATGCAACATCTAAATACATTTTTACCAAAAGTAAGAAACTTTTATAATATGTTTTATGCAGTTAGACATAAAACTACTAAGAGGGACAAAGTGGTTTGTGCCTCATATGAGCCAAGCTCCCAATATTTGTTATACTGTTCTTTTCTGGTTTCTGTTGGCAGTCTCTCATTGCACTTTAGTGAGCAATTGCATTAGTAATCTTTTAAAGATTTCACAACTTTTACACCTTTGTGATTGTAATGTTCTTCATTTCTATTTTGTTATTCATTTGTTTTCTTCTTTTGATGTTTCATATCTTCTCTTGTGACCTCGTCTGTACATAACTTTTGTACAGAATCAGGACATATACCACAACACTTTTCTTGATTTTCTGATATACAAAGCTCAACAATTTTTCAGCATTTGCTTAAATTCTCCATTATTTAGATATACAATCACTTAAAAACACATTTAGCATGCCTAAACCGCCTAAACAATCTGTATTACAGTGTACCTTCCTAAGAACATATAACTAATAGTATTTATGTGTCAATAAAATAATGAAACAACTCACATGGTGCTGTTCTGTTGAATATAAATGTACTGTAATTTAATTTTCTGCAGAAAAGAACCAAACCACACGGTTCCTTTCTACCGAATGTAATTCTGCCAAAGAGCATTCAATGTTATTTTTACAAAGCACAGATGACAGAACAATACGGTTTTAGTTTGGGTATTTTAATCAGAATGCAGAATAAGGAGTAACGATTCAGTTTACATGTTAGGATCATTTTTTACAACTTGGTGAATTGGTTCCTTTCTGCAAAAAGTGGTCCAGTTGTAATAATGCCTAATTGGATAAAAATAGGTTTACAACGATCCAAATACAATGTAGAGGTTGTTATTCTTACAGCCTTTTTCTGTAAAAGCAGAAAACGTGCAACATTTGGTGAATGACCCCAAAGTATCAAGCCATAATTTATGTGGCTATGAAATAAAGCATGATATACCATAGCTAAGTAGGACTCAGTCACGTTTCTTTTAATTTTTCTTAGAAGAAAAAGTACCCTAGATAACTTGGCACACACTTTGTTAATGTGATTAATAAGAGGAGAATTTAGAATCTATCCTGAAACCTAACAATTTAACCTCATCCTTATCATCAGCACTGATCTGTTGACCTAATTTGCAGAGTAATCTCTGAGTTTTACCTTGCTTTAGTTGTAACTTATTTGTTAGAAACCAGTGTTGTGCCTCATCTAAAACTTCATCACCTTTTCGAAATACAGTATCGCTATCACTACTTTTCGTTATTAAAGTAGCATCGTCTGCAAAAAAATAAAGAACATCCATTTAGTTGTACCATAAATCATTAACAAGAATAAGAAATAACAATGGTCCAAGCACTGAAACTTGTGGTACGCCGTGATCCAAAGTTAAGGCCTCAGAAAATGCACCTATAATTGAAAGTATCGGCAGGCATCACTATCGAGATGAACAACCTCACCTCCTGCATGCAGCAGCAATGGACTCTCCCAACTCACCCAATGTGTTTCGGACTTCTGCACACTATTTTCTCATTTGGATTTAAATATACAGTCACTATTCAATTAGCATAAATTATGGGTGCAAACGCAATGAAAAACAAATTTAGAGACTCGTGCGGTGCAACTTGCTCTACGTCACAGGCTAGGTGGTGGAGGGGAAAATAAGGAGAGCAACTTGTGCACTGTTCCACCTATCTTATACGCCCACCACTTCATGTAGGCTAGGTAACTTATAGGTAGCTTACAAGTTATAAGCATATATAGACTATTCATGGTAAAGTGAGAATTTATCACTTACATCACAATATTTATTTTAAAAAGTGATTAAAGGATAAAAAAAATGGCTGAAAGGAAAAAGTAACTAGGGCCTAAAAAGCGCTCACTTTACAGTGAATGGCCTATATAAAAAATTATTGACATAAGATATCAGGCAGAATTTGTAATAGGTAAACACTGTGCAGATTTGTCGTGGAATGACCTGGTATGACCACTGTCTTTGCAGCCCCATCCCCCTGCTCCATATGCTAGCAAACAAACTATAGTATGCTTACATTGCCTTGAAATTATTAATAATTTATTTCTCTGGAATTCTCAAAATGTGTTAGGCCCTATCATATCATTAGTTGTAAAATTTTATATTGTGAAATTATGTTGAAAAATGACAAAATGAATGATTTGTTACTACTAAGGATATTTACTGCTTTTACAGAAAATAGGTCCCTACCTCTTGAGTGGCCTAATTGTTAATTGCTTTTTCACAGGTGAATTGTAAGCCATTCTGTTGTGTGAAAAGACAATTTTGTATGCAGAGGTGGAAGGGGTATACAACTAGCAGGCAGGGAAACCTTAGATGGAAAAAACAAGTAGAGAGTGTCGTTGCAAAGAGAAGAAGAGCTTTGGGTATGCTGGGAAGGGTGCTGAAGGAGTCAGCTGTGAGGTGAAGGAGAAGGACTATTGCATAATGTACGGCCAATGTAGGAATACGTGGCAGCCGTATGGGATTCATACGTGGAAGTGGAGGTGCAGGAGAAGGTATAAAGAAGGGCAGCAAGATGGATGAAGAGCACGAGAGAAGGTACGGGCCAGATGAGGATGAAGGAACTATACACTATCAGTGATGATGAAAGAAATGGGATGGAGCTCATTGAAGGACAGGAGGAGAGTTGAAAGGCTGGTCTGGTTGTACAGGATGGTGGAGAAGGTTACGCTGACAGATTAACTAAGGCCTGTCTAGAGGAAACAACAGTGAGAAGATTTCAAGGGTATAGAAAAGAACGGAGCTGGGTAGGCAGTCTATCCTTGTGAGATTAGAGTGGAATGTGTCGCAGGAGGAATTGGTATCTGTGGGGGGAAGGGGTGTTTAGAAAGTTCAGGAAGGGCGAGAAAGGAGAGTTTAGTGGGGAAGAGGTGAATGATTTTGCCGCTAGGCAGTAGCCCAATTGCAGGTGATTATTATCTTTCCTTTAATTTTTATAACCTTACACCCTACCTATTGTAAAATATTTAGGACATTACATAATTTTCTTACAGAGAATGATTTAGCAACTTCTGTAAATTAAACCCAAAGAGTACCATTGTTCAGAAATTTTTCCCACTATAGTAGTTTATGAAAAAATGTACTACAGCTATATTATATATAATGTAAATTGTAAAAGTTTCCATTAACTGATGTTTGCAATTTTTTAAGTATGTAATACAGTAGTGTCTAGGAACTTAGTCATTATGAGAACTGTTAGTACCAACTTGTCAAATATGAAAAAGTTTATGCACAGGTAACTTATGTTTAATTTCAATGCAGCTTTCCCTTGAATATTTCCATACAGTAGGTATTTTTAAGTCTCCATGTTTCAAAATTGATAAGCCAGCTAGTTTATTCTTTTTGTATGTGACAAGCACAAAAATTACATTTGAAGTAATTAGGTAGAAGAAAAGATGCAAATAATCAATTTCTTATTTGCAGGAAATGACATTACCATTACATAATTTAGGATTTAGCTACTGTCTCAATAAAAAAAAACCAGTGTTTCACCTGCTATCCCAGGTTAGTTCAGTTAATTTTCAAATGCAGAAAAACTACTGACTGTTTTGTTGAATCCAGGATTTATTGATATTGTTGTGTGTCGCGAGTCTATGCGGCTGTCCTTGGGCCGTCCGGGGCGTGAGAGCGAGGATGACGGAGAGTTGTTATGAGATAACAGTCAGGCCGACAAGATAATATTCTGCGGCATGATGCTGTGTGACCATGGTTGTAGTATTTTTCCTCGTTTATCAAAGAATGCTCTGGATTATTGACCTAGGCTCTCAGTGCGACTCCGAGTTTGTTGAACCTTCCAGATGGTCATCATGATTGTATTTAAGTATGATGGGCTTCGTGGACGGGAGTTTTCGAGTTGGAGTGACTGAATGGATGACTGGCGGGATTCTGAGCGAGTGGCGTGGTCAGCTAGCTGTGGGACCAGGAAGGTGGCGACTGTGAGTGTCAATGTTTTGAAGGATGTGGCTGGAGCCTGGACTATTGGATCAAGTGCATGAGTGAAAGACATTATAACTGATGGAAACAGATAGACTGAACACATGGTAATAATGGGTATGAGTTAATTGACTGTAATCAAGAGACATATTAACAACATTATTAAAGCTGAAATAAACATTAATAGTGCGCTCGCTGTTAAATAGAAAGAGTAAAAGTGGAGACCTATAATTTATGTTGTACATAGTAGCAGAGTGAATAAATTAGAGATCAAATTTAATTTCTTTTATTATTTATTTATTTATATTATTAAGACCTCCATCCCTGATGAACTCAGAAACGCCCCTCAGGCATCATCCTCAGCTTGTAACACTGGTGTCAGAAGTGGGATGGAGGTAATTATTAGTTAATTATTGTAATAGCTGTAGGTGAAAATAATTAGGACTGTTTTATACAACTGTAGCAGTGAATGTTAACCAGAAAATGTTGGCAGAACTGGAAGCATTGTGAGCATTGATTGAGGGACTAGGTGGCCAGTGGTTAGTGTGAGCGTACATGTAAATACCCTGCAGCAGTGCTGCTATCTGGACCTTAGTTCACCTCACTGCCACCATCACAGCGCATAGACACTTCCACCTTGGTGGGCTCGAATACTACTCCTTTCTCCTTGCACCTCCCCTTTGTTTCACTTATCATATCCCCGCTCACGACTAACTTTTAAATTATTCTGTAAGTGATACGACGGGGTGTGGTGCTAGAGATGAGGGTTGACAGCTGGAGTCCTATTTAATGATTCCTGCCGACGAGCACTTGCCAAGATATGAAGGCGTCAAGAATTTGCAACACTTCAGCTGCTTGACAAGCATAAAAGTAATATGAATCCTTTTAATATTGCGTGTGTGGTAATACCTTTTCATGGCCATGTATCAGATGAGTTTTGTAAATTTAATGATGGGAATGTGACGAGCGGTGAGTGTGGAAGGCGTCTTTTAAATGGGCATTAATTTGACGGTTTTTGCTATTAAATATCTGTAGTTGTGTTAGCTGAAAAGGGGCTTTTAGATTTGCATTTTGTAATTTTCTATAGTCTGCAAGATTTACGTGTGTAATACTTTAAAATTACATTTCGCTTGCAAGAATTTATACTGATTTAAAGTAGTTTGCTATTAACTTGTTGCCCTATGCGGCTGGCCCAGCCTCTTTACTTTATCAGCTGTTCCACATGCCGCTGCAGGAATACAATTTTATTTGGCTTGTTACATCTGGTTTTTAATTGTGCATCACTTTAATGACCTTTATATACCTTTAGGGTGCTGGCGCATGGCTTTTTGGTGTTGGGTTTTAAAAATAAATTTTAATTTGTCTATTTTAGCAAGGCATCCTTTAATGGGGCTTATTCGCCAGCAATATTGTCTTAATCATAGAGTAATAATATGTTGTCAGGTTGTATCAGGAAACTGAGTTAACCTGAAAGATATTTTCTTGCATTGTGCTTAAAGAAGGTGTGTCAGTGGCGAACAAAATTCTGGAGACGCAGAATAATGAATTCAAGTTATTGCGCGGTGTTAAGGCACTACCTGGTGACCCCAGAAGTACCTTGTACTAAAAGTTAATAAGAATGTTTAAAGGTTTGGTCATAACATATTTTAGGTGGTAATATTTGGTAGCCTTTTACATGAACTTAAGGTGCAAACCAGCCTATATTTTCCCTGTTAATTTTGGCTCAGGTAGTCACAAATAGGTTGTGGACATTGGCCTTAAGCTTTCTACACGTACGTGTTCATGTTTTTTTTAAAAAGGTTTCCACCAATTGGTGTATGACAATGGAGATAACTTATTGAGAAACTTTGGAATAATGGCAGACTATCATTGGAGACATGATGATAATGTATACATTACGCTGGAAAGGCGTGTAATTAAAACTTTATTATTGCTTAAGGAACACAGTATATACTCTGTTTCAAATAACTTCAATAAAATTTGACAGACATTGACACAACCTACACAGCATGTAAACAGTAAACAAGCCCCCATTTCCAAAGTACTGTGCCAGCTGATGGTTGTTTCAGGGTGCATGTTATTATGTTGGCGCTCTTGGCGATGATTGTAAAAGAAAATAGTACTAAGAATTAAAAATTATGTGGAAAATGAATGATAATCACAACATTTATGGTTTAAATTACCTAATAAACTAATACGCAAGTTTTCTGAGTTATAGAGCATGGACTTTAAAAATATTTAGAAATATTATGGTAGAGCATGCAAACATCACGGTTATGTGAAAAGTTTCCACCAATCTCCGTTGAGTCTGTTGTCTATGGTTTCCACCCACCCGGTGAAAAGCAGTTGTTGTCATTGTCTCTCTTCCGTCAAAATTTATCAATATGCGAGAATTCCTTGCTAGTGATGTCGGAATATTATATTTGCAATTAATTAATTTTGTATTTACATATTACATTAAGTGTAGTTCATCATAGGTGCCTTTTTAGAACAGGCTCCTCAGTGAAATGAATTAACACGTGTCTGCCGCTTTGTAAAATGGTTTGTTGTGTACTGTGGTCCACCATTTTCTGTGGCTCTCACAAAGCGCGAGCGAAAAATTATTTTTGTTGTGAAGTGTGAATTTGTTGGTTTCAAGAAATTGTTCAAGTGTTTTGTTAATTGCATAAGTCAGCAAATACATTATTTTGTATCAGTAACCGACACGTGATTAATCATCCAAAGTTCGGTACGTGTTTAGGAATTATGAAGTGAACAGAAAGTTTGTGTTTTTTGGAAATAATGTTTTCTTTAATTGTTGAATATTTGAAATGTATTTTTATTTGATTGAAACTCTAATGACTTTTTTCGTGACGTTAAATTTGCTTAACATGTTTACAATGTGCATTTTGCACATCAGTATTAACTGCGACATATTTATTATGTTTTGTTCTCGTGGGAGGTTTTCAAATGTACGTGGCCTAAATAAGCACCCTTTTAGTGTAGTTCATTATATAAAAAATGCAATTATATTTATCTGTTGAGCATTTCTCGCATCCGTACGAACAGTGACACATTTATTGCATTTAGTTTGGAGTTAAAACTTTTGAGTTGTAGTAAATTGATTGCTATTTCTGTACAAACAAAATTTTCCAATGCATCATCAAAACAATGCAAGTTCCAAGCCACCCACAAAAAAAATAGTCACCTGAAAAACATAAAACTATAGTTCCCCAACCCACTAATAAAATAAAACAGAACTCTAATTAGTTTATTATGTGATCATAACAAAATAAAACAGTTGGGAAAGGCAACCAATTACTGGACAGAAGTTGTCAGTCTTTCAATGCTTGCCATTAGATTCGTAGTTTGTTTACAAAGATCGGTTTCTTCACAGACAGAACAGCTGTGGCGGAAGGATACATTGCGGCTGCACTTCTTTTCGAGAACTGTCAAAATTTATTGAAGTTATATGAAACAGACTATACCTGAATAGTATGATATTGCTGCACATTTTTTTAATGGGCCGTGATATTTTAATTGTGCCCTGTAGTTAACGACCCTTTTGATATTGTGGTTTTTTCAATAAAATTTATTGCTGCCCGGTAAACGGAAACCTGTCATGAGTACAAATATTTGTGGTTTTAAATTATGTGTTTTGAAAAGGCTGGTATAAAATGAAATTGTGTTTTTGGATGCAATCAGATTTGTAAATGGTACATAATTCTTTCATATTTTTACGAGCTTTGGTTTGATTCAATTTTACTGGGGTGTACTTACCGATAATAAATATGAATGAAACAAAATTTATGGTGTAGTGTATGTTATTTGTAAACTTGACTACTGTGTCAGTTCAAAACTGCGCTAACTTCTGCTTTGTTTCTTGTACTCGGCATTCACCATGAGCCTTTCAGTTGGCTTTGTCTGCTCATTAGCATGACCAATCTGCTGTCGATGCTGCACGACTACAAGATCACCGTGAACGACTCCTTAACAGTGGCTCAACTACGCCAACTTACTGTGCAACTTGTGTGGGAGGAAAATGTGGCCTCCTTACAGCTGACCACACCTGGCCAGGTTGCCCCGGTGAGCTTGTTTACATTTGTGTCCAGACAATCACTTGTTAAAGGCTCTCACGGTCAAGGTCGAAGGCCTTGTTTTAGAACTGTTGTATGAGAAGCTGTCACTGCCGCAAAGTGGAACCTTTATAGATTTTAAGACACGCGTATTGTACACACTATTTCCCGCGCGAGTTAGGCGTCAGTGCGAAACGAACTTGGTCTATCGTTGTCAAAAATCTAATGAGACTGTTTGTGACTTTCTTGAATCAGTCTGTGCCTTTCACGTAACTTTATGTCTGGGTGTGAATGAGCCTGAATTAGTAAACACTTGTCGAAAATTTTGTTCCGGATGTGAAGGTTCAGTGTATGATGATGTATCTACCCACAACTTTTAACGAGTTGCATCAAATTGCCATTGAGGTAGATGGTAGGGTTATTGCAGTGCACAAATATATTAAGAATTTCCCACCTCCAATTTATGCTTGCACAAATACATCGGCCAGTGTATCGGGACAGTCACTTCAGGGGCAGTTGGAAATCAGCAACAAGGATTAATGGTACATTGTGGTAACTGTACTATCCTAGGTCACCATTTAGCTGAATGTCAGTTGGAAAAACGCAGTTTAAATGAAAGACAATGCTTCCGCTGTGGCGAGGCAGGGCACGTAAGGCGTTATTGCCCTAGGTCGGAAAACAAGGTGTGAATGACCTGCAATGTGGTCGCTTTGGTCATCTGCCTCGTGCAAAACCATATGGTTTAGCCAAATGTACAGTATGTGTCACCTGTGGTGGTCATAATTTTACCGTGCTCATCGATACGGGTACTACCCATTCAGTTATGAGCAAAGGGTTTCTGAATAAATTGTTGGATTGTAAGATCTTGCCCATTAGTCGTATTTGGAAAATGCCTGAAAGGATTGTTTGTATTGCCAATGGCGACGTCGTTAAATCAGATATTCTGGTTCATTTGCATTTTAAGATAGGGAGGTTCGGTTTGGACCGTCCCGATATGGGCAATTCCACTGCTATCTCATGATTTTAAAAACACTTGCAACTGTTAATTTTGATGATAATTTTCTTTCATTTGGCTTTGCACCGATCATACGTGTCAGTTTACGTTCGCAGGATGAGCGAGTTGTGAATTTTAATTCCAGGCTTGAAAGCTTAAAGGAAGAATTTATGGACATGATTACGTCCAATATTGGGAAGTGCGACGTCTTGTCATATCGGTTTTCACTAACTGATGATATTCCCGTTCATGACTGGCATTTCAAGTGCCTGCCCCCTAAACTTCAAGCCTTTAGAGACATTATTAATAGACTTTTGAAGGCTGGGGCAATAGTACCATCTACTCCTGACTACTGCTCGCTGAGATTTTTGGTTCGTAAAAGGGGCAGCGACAAATATTGTTTGGTAGTAAACCATTCATTAGCCAATAAAAAATACATAAAGATCCTTTTCTGCTGCCCTTGATAAGACTGTGCCCTATAACATATTGGGAAGGCTAGAGTGTTTTCAGTACTAGACCTTAACAATAGTTTCCACCAGTGCCTGTTGGACCCCACCTGTAGAAAATACACAGCCTTCAGCACTACGTGGAATCAATATGAATTCACGAGGATACCCATGGGGTCGAATTTTGGTAGCCAGGCGTTGTCTCGTGTGCTTGATTACATCTTGTTCGAACTTAAATATAAATTTGTGTTCAATTATATCAACAATATTATTGTGTACACCAATGATAGGGAATCTCATTTAGGCCCTGCACCATTTGAGACAAGTTCTAGCTAAGACGCATGAAGTAAGCCGTACCGTCAACCCTGACAAGGTAACTCTCGGTGCCAATAGGGTGAAATTTCTCGGTTATGTTTTGTGCGAGGGGCACTTTCTTATTGATCCCGACAGGGTGGTTCCAATTTTGAATTTCTCATGCCCTCGAAATATAAAAGGCGTACAGAAGTTTTTCGGAGTAATGGGATATTACATGCATTTTATTGACAGGTATTCTGAACTGGCGGCACCCCTGAACCACCTTAAGAAGAAGGATGTGCCATTTGTCTGGGGCGCCGAGCAGTAAAGTGCTGTTCAAAACCTGAAGCAGGTATTGTCATCTCCCCCGGTTCTTCATTGGCACGATTTCTCGAAGCGTTTCGTGGTCCAGGTCGATGCTTCGTCCCTGGCCTTAGAAGCCGTCTTGAGCCAGAGGACTGAAATTGGTTTAGCGCCTGTAGCCTTTGCTAGCTGGTCCTTGACAGAAGGTGAATGCAATCTTGGTATCTACGAAAAGGAGACATTGGCCTGCATCTTTGGCTTAAAAATATTTGTATTGTATATAGAGCATGATGAATGCAATCTATGTACGGATAATCAGGCTTCGAGTTGGGTTCTTAATTACCCCCAGCAGCTGGGAAAACTAGGACGATGAGTGTTGCGCCTTTCGAAATTCCTCTTCAAAGTACATCACGTCTGTGGCGCTGAAAATCAAGTGGCAGATGCCTTTTTGAGGATGTATGATATGGACAAATTTGAGATGGAACATAGGGAGAGTCCTGAGGCATCCATTACCTTATACAGGGATTCCCTGAATTTTTTGTTAAGCTATGTCAAGCCCAAGGCAAAGACGTTCCCTACATAGTGAACAAGGATACTCTTTATTGCACTGGGAAGACGGGCAAGGCTCGTACAATTGTAGTTCCGCTATCATTGCAAAAAATGGTGATCAGTTATTTTCATGATTCAGTTTTCGGTGGGCATGAGGGCATCTGTAAGACCTTCCAAAAGATCGCAAATTATTTCTCATGGCCGACTTTGGGAAGTGATGTGTCTGTCTTCGCGCAGACCTGTGAAGCCTGCCAGAAATGCAAACAGGTGTGGGACATGAATATTGGGCAGAGTGTATGTCAGATACTAGAACTGCCACGGGAGACAGTCCATTTGGACATTTTTGGTCTGCTTGTCCGTTCTCGTAAAGGGAACATTTGCATCCTTATTTTGTTGGACACCTATTCCAAGTTTGTAATCTTACTTCCCCTAAGGAACATGAAATCATCTATTATAGTGCGAGTAATTTGCGGTGTGGAAAGTGTTCAGTGCTCCAGCCGAGATTGACAAATAACACTAGGTACTTTACATCAAAGCTGTCTAGTGATATGTGCTTCCGGTGGGTAATCAAACATTTCACCTCTCATACCAATTGGGATGAAAATCTCGACTTCCTCAATGTGGGCTTCAATTATGACTTGCATGGCTCTACAGATGTTCCTCCTCCTTTGCCCTTTCTTGAGTGGTCCTTGAAACATCCACTGCTCAATCTTTGGAACATTGCACCCTTTCCTTCTCCTTTGTCCAAGGCTGACCGGGACAGGCTGCTGGGTGAGGTCTGCTAGCGGTTATAGTCTGCCAAGAAGGCTGTAATTGATAGATTAAATGTTTCACGTTCTCCTTCTTCTTTTGTGCCGGGTGATCTCGTGCTCGTGAAGTCTTTTCGGCTGGCGGACTTAGCCAATGATCTTACAGGAAAACTTTTCCCTGAATACAAGGGGTCCTATAAGATCAGTAAGTACTTAGCATTCAACTCGGTTAAACTCATGTTCCCATCATCTGGTAATCAGTTTTGTAGAGCGCATTTGCACATTTAAAGAAGTTTGTATCTAGGTCTTAGTTGGTATTTTGGCTCCCACCTATTCTCTGCATTTGTTTGTAACAGTGCTGCCATTTTTTCCCTTTACCTTATCCTTTCTTAGTTAGTTATTTTTGTTTATTCTCCTATCTAATATTATCCCTGTTTATTTCATGTTTGAACCTGTCTTCCCTCCGAGCCATGCTCAGGAGGCCTTCTGGACGTCACTTGCTGAGCTTCATGGTTTGATCTTTCACGATTGCGCTGTTGGAGTGCACCCCCCTGTAACTGTTCTATGAGCTCGAGAAGAAACCTGGCATTGGTGTATTCAGCTGTTCTACTGGATTTTTGTGTATCTTCCTCGGGGAAGAACTGCCCTTGGTTTTCGAGCGAAGAGAAGCATCGAAGAACTGTTTGTGCCTTTGATTCTGCCTTGAACTGTGATGTAATATGTACTGTTTGTTTTTTTTTGCGAGACTGTTCCCCTTTTGTACGCTTATCTTCATCATTCGTCTTCTTCAGCCTTTATGAACTTTATATGTGTGTCAACGTTTAGGAAACTTGTGCCTGGGTTACAAGAGCCTAGACCAGAATATGTACATTGATTTTCTGCTCTTAAGTGAGGGTTGCTTTGGGTCAGGAGTTGCAGTAGTGCTGCAATCTGGACCTAGATTCTACCTTGCCGCCACCATCGCAGCATGCAGACACTTCCACCTTGGCCGGCTCAAATACCCCTCCTTTCACCTTGCACTCCCCTTCCCCCCTTTCAGTTATCTTATCCTGGCTCACGACTAATTTTCATTCTGTATGTTGTACAACGGGGTGTGGAGCTAGAGATGTGGGTCAGCAGCTGCCGCCCCATTTAACGATTACTACCGGCGAGCACTTGCCAAGACATGAAGGCGTTGAGAATTTGCAGCACTTTGACGCCGTCGGGTGAGAAACGAGATGAACAGTGACACAATAAGTTACGGTAGATGGGTGCCAGCAATGTTTCCCAGTCACCGCACTGTTAAGACTCAGGGTTCTCGAGGATGCTCTAGGTTCCGTGTGTCAGTCTCACCCGAGCATACTTACAAAACACTTAACATTACTAAACATCATATCACTGAAAATTTTGTGAGGAGTTACTGTCACTACAAAGGAAAGACTTTGAGCACTGTGTACTTGCTTTTATTCTGTTAACCATAAAAGGTAGTGCCAAACTTAATGAAAACTTGGACGTGTCTAGCTAACTTTGTTTGGGTGCTCCCCAGACCGCAATTAATCTAGAGCACTCTTAGATGGATGACTTCTCTGTGGTGTTAGAAAACACTATCTTCACAAGTAAAGAGGTCGACAGCCACTAGGGTGGACTGCCAATTTCTCCTGAAGACAGGGCGCAGAGAATAACAAAATGGACAAACACGTGTGATTATTTGGCATCACTAACGCGGACTCGCCGGGGCTCGTCTTGCTGCACATGGGTAGTGAGGTGATGGTCTATAAACATAACTGGCTAGGACGGAAATAATATCACCATACACTTGACCTAAAACGGCACAAATACACTTTAAATATGATGGGACACAACATGGATGGTCACAATAAACACACAGATGTGTGAAAGCAAACTTAGATGACGTGGATGCCGCTGGATATGATTTGTAGCAGATCACGTGGTGCAGATGCAATTTAATCTTTCTCGTAATATGGCAAATTTTTGTTCAGATAATTTGTTCTGATGAATAGGAAAAATATTCTCCTGCAAATTGTGACATCGGAAGGCTTTTAGCATGCCTGATGGCAGGAAAATCAATCTCGAGATAGACTGCGTGGTCACACATACAAAGCATCAATCACGTGAAAAATACATGGAACCCTAAATAAAATTACATACAACCCTGAATATAAATTACGGTGCACATGATTTTACATACCTAAACTCTCAAAGCGCATGGATGGCACGGACATTGACTTGGCCGCTATTAACCACGTGGTCACGAGTGAAGTGGCCATAAAACAATTAAACATGAAAATAACCCTCAAATACATACACAAAAATAAACCCCTTAAAATAGCAAGCGGCAACGATACAGAAATTACACTGAAATACCTTTAACATAGGCGGATGGCGTCTATTCAAGTTGCGTGGGCCACGTGGCTTCTCCGGCATCTTTCTTCTCCTTCTCCTCATTTATCTTCAAAAAGCTGCAAGAGCACAAAATATTAGGTTGAGCGGATGCATAATGCTGGGGAATGTCTGGGAAAATGTACGCAAAGCAAAGGTTAACCGGTATACTGAAGTCAAACTATCGTAATCTACATCAGTGCAAAAAGTTTGTAGTGCATACGTGACAGTGTCTTACCTTGCCAGCTCTCCTCGACGGACTGTACAGAGGCAGGGGTGGAGCGGACCTACCATGGCTGCATACGGGGTTCACACAAGCGGAAGTGCTATGCACGCTGAGTAAAACTTTGATATTTGAAAATAAATGGTACATAAATAATTTAAATATTGATGTACATTTTTTATTTTTCTTACGAATTTTCTGTATTCTTTAAATGTCTTATTTGACGGAGTTCACACCGGAATAATAATGTTCGTAATCTTCACGCAGCGTGAGTTTTGAACTCATAACCAAACATTTTCCAATTTTATCAAACATAAATTTCAAACATTTTCACACTTGAAAAACCTGAAGATAAACAAGAGACAAAATTTTACACTTCAAATCAGGATTGTTATGGAAAGTTCAGGTTACGGCCTCTTTGTGCACGTTCATGCCCACGTGTCACATGAGTGGTAAGCGGCCTTTTAAAGTGACTGGCTGTTAGCCGGTGTCAACTTCAGCTGCTTGACGAGCATAAACATAATATGAGTCCTTTTAATATTGCCTTGTGTGGTAATACCTTTTTACGGCCATGTACCAGATAAGTTTTGTAAATTTAATGATGGGAATGTGACGAGCGGCGAGTGTAAAAGGCGTCTTTTAAATGGGCATTAATGTGAGTGTGTTTGCTATTCAGTAATTGTAGTTGTATTAGCTGGAAAGTGGTTTTTAGATTTGCATTTTGTAATTTTCTATAGCTTGCAAGATTTATGTGTGTAATATTTTAAAATTAGGTGTGACTTACATGAATTTATACTGCCTTGAAGCAGTTTGCTATTGACTTGTTGCCCTATTCGACTGGCCCGGCCTTTACTTTATCAGCTGTTCCACACACTGTAGCAGGAATAGACATTTTATTTGGCTTGTTACATCTGGTTTTTAATAGTGTGTCGCTTTAATGACCTTTAATATATATATATATATGTTTAGGGTGCCGGCGCATTACTTTTTGGTGTGGTTTTAATAATAAATTTTAATTGATCTATTTTAGCACGGCATCCGCCCTTTAATGGGACTTATTCGCCTGTGGCGCCTGCAGTATTGTCTTAATCATATAATAATATGTTGCCGATGTTGTACGAGGAAACTGAGATAACCTGAAAGATATTTTCTTGCATTTGCTTAAAGAAGATGCGTCGGTGGCGAACAAAATTTTGGAGAAGCAGAATAACGAGTTCAAGTTGTTGCGTGATGTTAAGGCGCCTGGTCACCCCAGAAGTACCTTGTATCATAAGTCAATTAAAGTGTTTAAATGTTTGGTCGGTGAGCAACATAATTTAGGTGGTAATATTTAGTAGCTTTTACATGAACTTATGTTGCAAACCAGCCTATATTTTGCCTGTTAATTTTGGCTCAGGTAGCCACGAATAGGTTGTGGACATTGGCCTTGAGCTTTCTACACATACGTGTTCATGTTTTTTTAAAAAAGGTTTCCACCAATTGGTGTATGACAATGGAGATAACTTATTAAGAAACTTTGGTAAAATATCAGCCTGTCAATGGAGACATGATGATAATGTATATATAACGCTGGAAAGGCATGTAGTTAAACTTTATTATTCGCTTAAGGATCACAGTGTACCTGAATAGTGTTATATTGCGGCATTATTTTTTAATGGGCCTGGTGCTATTTTAATTGTACCCTGTGGTTAGCCGCCATTTAATGTTGTGGTTTTTTCTATAAAATTTATTGCTGCCCGGTAAATGGAAACCTGTCTTGAGTACAAATATTTGTGATTTTAAATTATATGTTTTGAAAAGGCTGGTGTAAAATGAAATTGTATTTTTGAATGAAATCAGATTTGTAAAGGGTACATAATTCTCTCGTATTTTATACCAGCTTTGGTTTGATTAAAGTTTATTGGGACGTACTTACCAATAATAAATATGAATAAAACGAGATTCTTGGTGTAATGTATATTATTTGTAAATCGGACTGCTGTGTCAGTTCAACCGAAATTAGTAGTGTGAAAGAGTGTGTGATTGAAACCGTAAATAGTGTTAGTGAGTATGTGGACAGGAAAATTTACTCTGCTAATGAGAATGTTGACAGAAAACTAGAAGGCATTAATGAGTTAGTGAATACAAGAATTGACAGTGTGGACGAGAAAATTTACAGTGTAAATTAAAGAATGGACAGTTTGAATGAAAGAATGGACAGTGTGAATGAAAGAATGGACAGTGGGACTGAAATAGTGAACAGTGTAAACAACAAGGTGGACAGTGTCGAGAATCAACTGAAACAGAAGATCAGTGCATTAGAGAACGAATTATGCGAGCCTTTTCCCAACAACAAAGTTCCACAGACAACACATTGTCAGACGAGAAAAATGAGGAAGCAGTAAAAGTCGCACCAACACAGCGATCGTGGAGGATAGCAAGCAGCTTAACAGCATTGGTGTTCCGCAGCCAGCAGCGGGGAAGAGGGTATCAAATAAGCCCGGGTATCAAATAAGCCCTCTCCTTATGATGACCAGACATAATGTTGGAAGTACCAAAACCAGTTTGAAATAGTCGCTAACCTAAATGGCTGGACAACCAAACAGCGGGCATACTACCTTGCCGCAGTACTGAGAGGCCACGCACTGAACATACAATCTCTGGCAGAGCTACTTTGACTGGAGTACCCCACACTGGTGTCAGCCTTGGAACTTCGTTTCGACGACCGGTACCTGCAACATGCCCACCTTGCACAGCTGCGTAGCCATACCCAGTGACCAGGGAAGCCACAGAAGGAGCTATGGCAAGACATTGTGCGACTTTCCTACTTATCTCTTGAAAGGTGCCCCGAGGAGGCACGCGACATCATAACAGTCGACTTCTTCATTGCTGCCATTGCAGACACCCCACAACATGCTGGATGCCCTGACCCAAGCAGTGTAGGTGGAATTGGCAAGACAGGGAGCCGCACCCTGACGTCCGGTACAAGCAGTGATGCTGACGGAAGACGACGAAGACATTATCAAGAAGACTCTGAAGGAGATGCAGACGTTTATAAGCGACATCGCTTCCAGGGTCCGTGCTATAAAGCCTCAACCCTCCCCCCCCACCTAAATGACCAGAGTGTTGGTCACCTGAGAGCCTACTGCCCACAACAAAAGCAGCACCACCGAAGCAGCAGCAGGACAAGAGGCAGGTGAGAATACAGCTAATTCTGGAAACTTTCAAACACAGATCTTAGGAGGCAAAGGTCGGTGACTGTGGGAGGTAAGGCCCCAATGTTCTTACATGTACGGTCTGTAAAACCAGACTGGGACGCAATACTTGTGGAGGGGAGCTTAAATAATGTTCCTTGCCAGATGGTCGTCAACACTGGGGTGACCACAACAGTAGTAAGACCAGACATCCTTGGGCCTTCCCCCCAGCGATCGCTTGACTCCATGGAACGATGCTATTTGACTACAGTAACAGGTGAGACCACACCAGTTCAAGGTAAAAGCAAAGTGAACTCGAAACTTGCTGACATAAGCATAGAGCACGAAGTTTACAAAGCTGAAACAGAGGATGAATGTCTTTTGGGGCCTAACGTGCTACGTAGACTGGGGTGCTGTATCGATACTCGACTTGGTGTGCTACGGGTAGGCAGCACAAGGTTGTTGGTGGTGTTAACACAGCATGATCTGCCATCCCCAGTTAGTTGCCCAGTAGTATGTGGTCAACCCACTGTACTGCCCGTTTATAGTGAAATTATCATTTCAGGCAGATGTCAAGGAAAGTTTGTCAGACGTCATGACCTTGGAAGGACTACTGTCACCTGCCACCATATTGATACAGAAAATGCCAGGCCTATTAAGCAACCACCAAAAGGACTGCCAATATCTTCGCATGAGGTGGTTGGCGGTATTCTGAAGGCAATGAAGGAGTTAGATGTGATAACACCATCAGTTAGCCCATGGTCATCACCCATTGTACTTGTTAAAAAGAAAGATGGCTCTCAGAGGTTTTGTGTAGATTATCATCAGCTTAGTAATGTGACAAAGAAAGACTCTTGTTCGCTTCCAATGATAGATGACACATTAAACAGCCTAGCATCTTCATGATGGTTTTCCACTTTGGACATGAAGAAAGGGTACTGACAGTGCGAGGTGGTCCCAGAGGATGTGGAGAAGTCTGCATTTTGTGTCCAAGGGAAAGGAAATTGTCAGCTTAACGTTATGCCTTTCGGGCTATGTAACGTCCCTGCCACTTTTGAACGCCTGATGGAAAAAGTTTTACCTTTAGATATTTGTCAAGTGTATCTAGATGACATTGATGTGACAAGAAGGACATTTGAAAAGTTTATCACGATTAGAGACTGTATTCCAGAAGGTAGCCAGAGCCAACATGAAACTGGTTCCTAAGAAGTGCCATCTGTTTCAAAAGGAAATAACTTTCTTGGGAGATGTAGTGTCAGCCCATGGGATTGAAACAGACCCTGAGAAGACCAAAGCAATAAGAAATTGGCCAACGCCAACTGACAAAACAGAAGTGCGGAGTTTTCTGGGAATACGTGCCTACTACCATCAATTTGTACCTGGGTTCACCACAATTGCCAAGCCACTACATAAACTGACTTGCGGTGAAAAGGAGATTTCATTGGACCACTATTTTGGCGTATCAACGTAGTGGTCATAATACAAATGGAAGAATTTCAATTGCGGTTGGTCAATCAAAGTACCGTAGCATTGAGTGTGAAAATGCTTTTAGAAAACTAAAGAAAATTTTAATATCTTCTCCTGTCTTGGGTTTTCCGAAAAGTGAGGGTGTATTCATTTTGGAGACTGATGCCAGTGATGTAGGCAATGGAACTGTGTTCCAGGTTCAATACGGGAGGGAACGACCACTAGAATACTTCAGTAAGGCATTGTATAAGTCTGAGAGAAATTACTGTGTTACAAAAAGGGAGCTTCTGGCCATGGATAAGGTTATTTCACACTACCACCCCTACCTTTATGGCAGATATTTTATTCTAAGAACCGACCATGCTTTAATACGCTGGATAGTAAATTTTAAGAACCCAGAAGGTCAAATAGCAGGTGGATACAGTATCTTCAAGAATATGACTTTGAAATACAGCACAGATCCAGATGTCTTCACAGCAATGCAGATGCACTTTATAGGAGACCATGTGAGCCATCTTGTCATCATTGCGAATGTCAGGAAGTAAAGAGTGGCGAATCGCTGATGGTTCAGAGAACAACAATTCAAAATTCTCTATCTTGTGATGGGACAACTACCTAGAGTGATGGTATTAGGGAAGACCAGCTGAATGATCCCACTATGTAGCCATTACTGAAGTGGAAAGAGGCTGGCTGTCTGCCAAAATAGGAAGAGATATCTATATCTAGTCTGAGCATGGCAGTCAAAACATACTGCACACGGTGGAATTCCTTTATACTGAAGAATAGCGTACTTTACATAAACTGGGAGAGTAATGATGGAAAACACACATGGTTACAGTTGGTCCTTCCAGAATGACAGGTTCCAGAAGTCTTCTGTGGCTGAGGCACTTATAGAAAATGTCTTTTCGAGGTTTGGGGTACCACAATAACTACATTCAGATCAGGGAAGAAACATTGAAACTGAGTTTTCCAGGAGGAAACAAAAAATTCTGGGGATGAAAACGACTAGGACTACAGCCTTACACCCTCAGTCGGATGGAATGGTCGAGAGGCTAAACAGCACTCTTGAGCAGTACCTGTCAATCTTTTTGGAGGACAGCCAAATGGATTGGGATTCAAAGGTGTCATTGTTTCTTCTTGCTTACAGTTCAGCAGTTCACGAATCCACAAGGGTAACACCATCAAGGATGCTATTTGGAAGAGAGCTATGCCTCCCCAGTGACCTGCTGTTTGGCCGACCGAAAGAAGAGGAAGTTGCAGCCCTGATTATGCCAGCAAATTATGTAACAGACTTGTTGTCATTCATGACTTTTCTCGACAGCACTTCAGAATAAATAGTGACATGATGAAGATGGGGTATGATAGAAGAATGTTAGGAGAGGTGTTTCAAGAAGGACAACTGGTGTGGCTGTACAACCCATGGATGAGAAAAGTGTACTGCCTGAAGCAACAGAAATATTGGGAAGGCCCCTACAGGATTCTGAAGATCAATGATGTTGTGTTTCGGATTTGTCGCCAAGGCTCTCGGACGAAGCCGAAGATTGTCCACATCAACCGGCTGGCACTGTACGAAGGTCTTGAAGTTACAGAGTATGTTCGGGACGAACAGACATGAGGAGGGGGCAGTGCTGTGTGTTGCAGGTCTGCACGGCTGTCCTTTGTCCGCCCAGTGCATGAGGGTGAGGATAATAGAGAATCGTTATGAGATAAACGCGGCAGGCAAACGGGCAGCGTTTTATCAGTTTCAAAGCCTGGCCGGCAAGATAATATTCTGTGGCACGATGCTTTGTGACTCTGGTTGTAGTATTTTCCCTCGTTTATCGAAGAATGCTCTGGATTACTGACCTAGGCTCTCAGTGTGACTCTGAATTTGTTGAACTTCCAGATTGTTGCTTGAGTGTATTAAGTGAGACCGGCCTTGTGGCCGGGATTTTTTTTTGTTGGAGTGGCTGAATGGATGACTGGCAGGATTCGGAACGAGCGGCATGGTTCAGCTGTGGGAAGAGAAAGGTTGCGAGTGTCAACGTTTTGAACGACATGGCTAAAGCCTGGACTATTGGATCAAGTGCTTAAGTGAAAGACATTATAACTGATGGAAACAAATAGACTGAACACATGCTAATAATGAGTATTAGTTAATTGATTGTAATCAGGAGAGACATTAAAATCAACAGAGGCATTAAAAAGGACATTAATTAAATCTGAAATAAACATTAAATAGCGCGTTCACTGTTAAATATGAGACAGGCTAACAGCCAGCGGTGCTAAGCACATGACGGCGCTCACCACTCAAGTGACACGTGGGCATGCACGTGGGCCAAGAGGCACCAGTTTGAACTTTCCCATAACAGAATAATCATTTCCAGTGTAAAATTATGTCTCTTGTTTATTTTAAGATTTTTCAAGTGTCTAAAAACGTTAAAATATATGTTTATAATATTTCAGGATGTTTGGTTATGAATTTTAAATGTGCAGTGCGCGAAGATTAAGAACATTATTATTCCGGGGTGAACTCCGTCATAAAAGACATTCAAAGAATACAGAAAATTAATAAGATAATTCCAAATTGTAAATCAATATTTAAATTGCTTATGTGCCATTTTCTAAAATATAAAAGTTTTACTTGGCGTGCATAGCACTTCCGCTTGTGTGAACTCCATAGGCAGCCATGGCAGGTCCGCGCAACTCCTGCCTCTGAGCAGTCCGCCGAGGAGAGTTGGCGAGGTAAGATGCTGTCACGTATGCACTACAAACTTTGTGCACAGATGTAGATTATAATAGTTTCACTTTAGTATATCGGTTAAGCTATGATTTGTGTACGTTTTGCTAGACATTCCTCCAGCATTATGCTTCTGCTTAACATAATAATTTATGCCCTTGTGGCTTTTTGAACTTAACCGAGGAGAAGGAGGAGGAGAATGATGTCGGAGAGGTCATGCGGCCTGCGCAACTTGAATCAGGGCCATCCGCCTATGTTAAAGGTGTTTCATTGTAATTTCTGTATTATTGCTGTGTGCAATTTCAAGGTCTTTATTTTCATGTATGTAGTACAGGGCAATTTTCATGTTTAATTGCGACCAGTGGTTCAGAGCAGCCAAGTTAATGTCCATGCCATCCATGCGCATTGAGGGTTTATTTGTGTAAAATCATGTGCGCCATAACTTATTTCAGGGTTTTATGTACTTTTATTTAGGGTTTCATGAAATTTTCACATAATGATGATTTGTATGAGTGACCACGCTGTCATTTCAATGTTTGAATTTCTTGCCACATCCGGCATGTTACAAGTTCACAACCAATTCAATTTACAAAATAATAATTGTTCCCAACAGAAATAATAATTTTCTGTACAGAATTTGCCATTTTTACGGAGGAAGACTGAAAATTCATCTGCAACACACTACAAAGCATATCCAGCAGCATCCGCGCAATCCAAGTTTGCTTTCAGCATCTGCGTGTTTATTGTACCACTTATGTAGTGTCTGATCATATTTCAAGGGTATTTATGTCATTTATGTAAAGGGTATGGTGAAATTATTTCCGTCCTATCCGGCTGTGTGCATAGGCTGTCACCTCACTAACCACGTGCGGCAAGACAAGCACCGACGAGTTCGCGTTAGTGATGCCAAATATCCCCATGTTTTTGTTCATTTGTTTCATCTTGTAATTCTCTGCACCCTATCTTCAGGGAAAACTGTTAGTACACCATAGCTGCTGTCGACCCCTTTCCTTGTGAAGAGTGTGTTTTACAACATCACAGAGAAGTCATCCATCTAGGAGTCTGCTAGATTAATTGCGGGCTGGGGAGCACCCAAACGGAGTTAGCTAGACACGTCCGAGTTTTCATAAGAAGTAACGTTGGCAAAACTTGTATGGTTAACAAAATAAAAGCAAATACATAGTGCTCTAAGTCTTTCCTTTGTAGTGAAAGTATCCTCGCCACAGATTTTAGTGTTAAAAAGTTTATTAAAGATGTTTGGTATTGCAAAGTGTTTCGTAAGTATGCTCGGGTGAGATGGACAGACAGAACCCACAGCATCCCTGAGAACTCTGAGTCTCAACAGTGCAGTGACAGGGGAAACACAGCTGGTGCCCACCTACAGTAAGATTATTGTGTCACCGTTCGTATCGTGTTTCACCCAACGGCGTCAATTGGCGTTCGCAAGCGGGGTCAGTGTGTTCATCCGTGTTGTGTCATAACCACGAAAAAATGGCGGACACCACAGCTGATCATCCGTGAGAAGGCCTCAAGACTTCCGCGTCGGCAACTGTGACACCCGGGAACGCAAGCGCGAACTACTTGGACACGTTGATCGACCGATACGTGCAGTGTGGAAGAGTAAATGAGAGAAATCTGTTTGAAGAGCTCTTGTGAAATCAACCGTTATGCCAATGCAAGTCCGACATCGTATCCACACCATCAGAACCACGCCTGTGTGCGCGCACCGGATATGACGGGGGGGAACGAAGTGGGAGCAGTGCCAGCAGTGCAAACGGGACTTACATTTGCGATGCATAGGGCCTGATGAGTATGTGACCTTCCACGATGGTGTCATAAACTGTGTCGAGTGCTGTAAGATGAACTGTGCTGAGATTGCGCCGACAACACCAGAGGTAAAAGCTCACACAGTCGCCAGTAGTCATTACATACACACCCCATGGTTTGACGGGTCCCGATAAAAATGTATTATTGCAACTTTTGCGGGACATGATTCCAAAGACCTGGGTACTTTTCTTCCGGTAGGTGAGGAGAAACTTCACAGACATAGCGTACATAGGTACAAATGGACCGAGGTCACTGCCAACAGACTAACAGAAACCGCTACCATGTGGTGGAATATAGTCCGCAATTACCGAGTCACTTGGGAGGAATTCTGTGAATGTTTGTTGGGTAGGTTTGATACAGATGGTGACACCATACAAGCGCAAGTCAGGCTCTTCCATGAACAACAGCACGACAGAGAAGGCATTGAAGAGTTCATACAGCGGTAACTGGGTCTGTATAAACACCTACATCCGGGACAGGAAACTCGCGGAGTACTTGAGATTATCGTAGCATTAGCGACACCTGATATTAGGCTGTACCTGCGGCGAGCTAAGCATGTCAGTGTAGAACAATTCATGAGAGAGGCTTGCCTCTATGAGAGAGATGTGATTGCAGAACAGGACTACCCATCCCTGAGGCAAAACACCACATGTCAACACCTGTAATGATACCTGATGTGACAAGGCCATGACCGCCATTCACACCAGTGAGAGCAAACAGCGGTCAGGGGTCAAACTTTCGCAACAATATCCGTGGGAACTATTACCAAGGCAACAGGTAGGGAAACTAGGTATGGAGGTTGGCGAAACAGCACCTGCACCAATCTCACCACCAGAGCGTAGGAATTCGTTTAGTGAAGGTGCCAAAGTGTTCCAGGTTAGTGACAGTACTGTACGTGCATTGGGGGGTCAATGTTGAACTCGAGGGTAAAAATGTGATCGCCATCATTGACACTACAGCAAGCCATAATTTTGTGCGGGAAGGCCTAATCCAGGTGATAACAACAAGAGTACCACCATGTCGTATGCAGTTTGCCACAACCAACAGGGCGAGGCAAAAAGAGTCATGCACGTAACCGTGGGAGTATGCGAGCTCCATATAAAATGTGATGTGTACAGTGTGCCGGAAATGTGTGAAGAAATAATTCTGGGACTGCCGTAGTTAATAGAGAACCAAGCCGTAATTGAACCGCATCTCGACCGTCTGCATGTGGGGACACCTGGAAGGTGGACCTTGTACGCCGTGGGAGCAACGCCGCCGCCGATAACAGCTGACGTGCTGCTTGCTGAGTTCGCACACAAGGTGCCTGAACAACATCAACGATGTCTGCAACACCTGCTGGACCAGTATGCAAGTGTGTTCCATACTCATGGGAAGCTGCAACCTATTGACGTCTTAGAGCACAATATAATCACGACGCACAAGGACCCAGTGAACTCCAAGTCCAGAGACCCAGGTATTTTCTTCTGGCATGTCATAAATCAGCAGGTATGTGAGATGCTCAATGATAATGTGATTGAACCCACGCAAAGTCTCTACAACTCATGAATTATGCTTTCCCCTAAAAAGGATGGTGAATGGAAGTTTTGTGTTGATTTCCGTCAATTGAACAAACTGTATGCATGCCACCTCCAGTAATCAATATCAAGGATATTTTGTCAACAATAGGGCCAGCTAAAGTTATCACCTCATTAGATCTGAAATCCAGATATTGGCAAGTGCCTATCCGCCGCCAAGACAGAAAAAAAAAAAACAGCCTTCACCACGCCAGATGGGCATGGGTTTCAGTTCGTTGCAATGCTGTTTGTCTTAAAATGTACCCCTACCACCTTACAGAATTTAATGGTAAACGTACTAGATAGATACACAGGAGAATTTGCTATGGACAATCTTGATGATGTACTTGTATGGTCGAACAGCTGGGAAGAACATTTGCACCACCTGAGCCTTGTGTTTGAAAGGCTTGAACGCAACAAGCTTATGTGCAAGTTGACAAGTGTAAGTTGGGTATGAGTATGATGGAGTTTTTGGGATACTATGTAACAGGGAATGGACACAAATCGGAACAACAATACGTACACAAAATTCAAAACAAACCCACACCCAGGTCACGCAAACAAATTAGAAAATTTTTTGGCTTGACAAATTGGTTAAGGGAGTTCGTCCCAAATATTTCTATGATAACTGCATCATTGACTGAATTGCTATGTGAAAAGCGTAAGTTTGTGTGGACACCTCAAGCCGACCCGGCATACAGAGAAATCTAGCTTGCTTTCCAAAATTTGTAAACCGCTAGCCAGGTTTAGGCCAGAATTACCTGTTGAAGTTCAGACCAACGCAAGCCAGGAAGGCATTAGCGCGGTGTTACATCAAGTGCGAGAACACTGGGAAAAACACATCCTGAAATACGACAGTGCAAAGTCTTGCGAGGCAGAATGCAAATATCATGTTAATGAGCAAGAGTGTTTAGCAATTGTGCATGTACTGGGGAAGTACCGGCCGTGTCTGTTAGGGAGGCAGTTTACGTTAAGAACAGATAACCGTTGTCTCATCTGGTTAGAGGGCATGCAAAACTGGAAAAGTAATCTTGGCCGCTGGGCCTTACTACTACAAGAATTCAATTTCAAGGTAGAACACGTGGCGGGAAAAACCAATGAGCTCGCAGACGCACTGTCCAGGAACCCCTGTCCAAACCTAACGGTAACTGATGACGCGGAATGGGAAGAGGCATACCACCCTGCCATACCACCCCGACAGCAGGCACATCTACTTTTGTCTTGCAAAACATTGTCGCCACACTACCCGGCGAACTTGTCTCGTTGAATGTCTGTGACATATTAAGGGAGGTCCACGCAGCACAGAAAAATTCCCCAGATGCTACACAACGCCGACAACTCTGTGCCACATGGTATTCCGAGCATTGATTGGAGGGTAGTAGACCGAGAGATTCAGGTGAACCCCCCCCCCCCCCCCGTAACTGCACATGATGGCGAACATATGTACCAAAGGAAACACATGAACTTGTGTTAAAGTATGGGCATGACAGCTTAGAACATGGGCACCCAGGTACCGAGCAGACTTGCAGGAAGATGCAAAGAATTTTTCATTGGCCAGGGATTCAAGGGGATGTGCGCAAAAATGTGCAAAGTTGTGTCACGTCTAATACCCAGAAGCAGCGGAGAACAGACGGCGATGCTCCATAACAACTAAGGCTGCCAACTGAGCCGTTCAAAACCGTAGCACTGCATACCATGGGCCTGCATCCCCACACCACAAGCGGAAAGAAGTTTCTGGTCGTTACTACTGATTTGTTTACAAGATGGACACAAGCGTTTCCTGTAAGTAATGTACACGCCCACACGGTCGCCCAGATAATGCAAACAGTTTTTTCCGAGGTTGGGCTATCCAGAATTTTGTTGACCGATAACGGCACCCAGTTTGTGGGGAGAAAGTGGAGAGAGTACTGCACAAAGTGGGGATCAGAACACCGTACCACCCCAGCTTACCACCCCCGAGTGAACGCGACCGAGCGCCGGAAACAAGATATAAAAATTCAGTTGAGAATTTGGCTAGGCGGAGACCACATTAGGTGGGCAGAGTTAATTCCTGAGGTAATGTTTTGTATCAGAAACTGGGTAAATGCAGCTACTGGAAAAACTCTGGCCGAAATGGTCCAGGGCAGCGAGTTGTGAGCGCCTAGAGAACTAAGAGAAAAACCCCCGGTATCACTCGAGGAAGCCGTACTACACTAACAGATCCATACGGAGGCTAGGAAAATCAGGAAAGGTACTGTAGCACATGGGTACCGGAGAGTAGGAAATCGCCACCAGAGTTACGGCCAGGGATTTTTGTGTACGTTAGATAAAACCCAGCTGCATCGGACCGCAACTCTCCGGAGATATGCTCTCTTGGTTGGTTTCACTCAATCACTACGGAATTCAGTGGGAGGTGTTTTGACATGCATTCCACTGCAGATTGTGCAGAACTGGCATCTAGGTGGACAGGGCTAGTGCGAGTGGTAGAGAAACAGGGAAATTCTACTCTACGTTCTTAGTGAAGTTGGGACCAATATGTGTCACGAAATGGCACAGTGACAAACTGCGTATAGCCCGGTCACCTGCAGGGAAGAGAGGCAAGGAGATGCCGTAACGCCCAGTAACTTGGCAAGCACGGTGTAGCATACCAGGAAGTACAGAGGCAAAGGTCAACACGTGCACCAATGTAAACAACAACACTAGCACGGGAACAAACAGGCCAGAGAACGTAAACAACAGTTCTGCAAACAGGTTGTCATTTAGGGGTTTTGTACCGTTGGAACACACCACACCAAATGGGGAGGAAACATGCGATGAAAATACACACGCACAAGTGGGAGAAGAAAGAAGTAATGCAATGTTATTTCAGGGCTTCCCTGCGGAAGCAGATAACAGTGTAATAAATCAAAGCAGTTTCAAGGGTTTCAAGTGTAATAATAATAAAAGTGGTCAAAACACTGCACACTTGTCATAATACAACCAGTGCCAGTGATCTAAGTTTTAAGGGGTTTCCCCAAGGCTCCAGTCAATATGGTTGTAACCAAAGTGAAAATGAAAACAATAGTACCACCAGTGTAAGTCACATTAAGGTGTCACTCACCTTTTAGAGGTGTTCCGGCATCCTCAGGGGATAGCCTAGTAGGGCAAGAGCATTAAAAAGGGTTTGGGGAGTCTATTAGGAAAGTGAATGTGACAGCTGTCAACACAACACAACGCACCACTCACAAGAGGTGAGGTGAGTCACCGCTACGTCTCCACAACATGGTTCCAGCCTGCGCCCCCACCCCCTGCAAACGCCGCAGAGTAAGGAGGCTTCCTTCCTAGTCTTTGCTTCCTTTGCCTTCAACTGGTGGACCTGGTTCGCAGCCAGGCAGAGCCCGCCAGAGTACTGCTGAGTTGCTCGCACCACCTTGGCCTTTGAGGGAGGGGTCGTTTGACGCCGTCTAACAGCCTGCGGCGTTAAGCCCATGACGGTGCTCAACACTCACGTGACACGTGAGCATGAACGTGCGCAAAGAGGCTCCAGTTTGATCTTTCCCATAATGGAATATTTACTTCCAGTGTAAAATTATGTCACTTGTTTATTTTCAGGTTTTTCAAGTGTCTAAAAATGTTAAAATGTATGTTTATAATATTGCACGATGTTTGGTTATGAATTTGCAATGTGTGTGTGAAGATTAAGAACATTATTATTTTGGAGTGACCGTAGCATAAAAGACATGCAAAGAAAACAGAAAATTAATAAGAAAATTCTAAAATGTAAATCAATATTTAAATTGCCTACATGCCATTTATTATAACATATAAAAGTTTTACTTGGTGTGCTTAGCACTTCTGCTTGTGTGAACCCCGTAGGCAGCCATGGTAGGTCTATGCGACCCCTGCCTCTGGGCAGTCCATCGAGGAGAGCTGGCAAGGTAAGACGCTGTCACACATGCACTACAAACTTTGTGCATTGATGTAGATTACAATAGTTTCACATTAGTATACCGATTAACATTTGCTTTCCATATGTTTTGCCAGACATTCCCCAGCATTATACTTCTGCTTAACCTAATAATTTATGCCCTTGTAGCTTTTTGAACTTAATCGAGGAGAAGGAGGAGAAAGATGTTGGAGAGGCCATGTGGCCCGCACAACTTGAATCAGGCTCCATCCGCCTATGTTACAGGTGTTTCATTGTAATTTCTGTATTATTGCTGCATGCAATTTTAAGGGTTTTATTTTCAAGTATGTATTTCAGGGTAATTTTCATGTTTAATTGTTTCACGGCCACATCACTCGAGACTACGTGGTTTAAAGCCGTCAAGTCAACGACCGCACCATTCATACGCTTTGAGGGTTTATGTTTGTAAAATCATGTGCGCCATAATTTATTTCAGGGTTTCATGTAATTTTCACATAATTGATGATTTGTATGTGTGACCACGCTGTCATTTCAATGTTTGATTTTCTTGCCATCCAGCATGTTACAAGTTCACAACCAATTCAATCTACAAAAAATAATTTTCCCAACAGAAATAATAATTTATCTGTACAGAATTTGCCATTTTTACAGAGGAAGACTGAAAATTCATCTGCACCACATGATCCACTACGAAGCATATCCAGCGGCCTCCGCGCCATCTAAGTTTGATTTCACGAATCTGTGTGTTTATTGTGACCACTCATGTCGTGTACCATCATATTTCAAGGGTATTTATGTAATTTATGTAAATGGTACGGTGATATTATTTCCGTCCTAGTCGGCAAGACGAGCCCCAATGAGTCCGCGTTAGTGATGTCAAATAATCACACGTGTTTTTTGTTCATTTGTTTCATCTTTGTAATTCTCTGCGCCCTATCTTCAGGGAAAATCATTAGTCCACCCTAGCTGCTGTCAACCCCTTCCTTTGAGAAGATTGCGTTTTCCAACACCACAGAGAAGTCATCCATCTAGGAGTGCGCTAGATTAATTGCAGGCTGGGGAGCACACAAGCGGAGTTAGCTAGACACATCCGAGTTTTCATAAGAAGTAACATTGGCACAATCTTGTACGGTTAACAAAATATAAGCAAATACACACTGCTCTAAGTCTTTCCTTTGCAGTGACAGTATCCTCGCCAAACATATTATCCAGTGTTAAAAACTTTATTAAAGATGTTTAGTATTACAAAGTGTTTCGTAAGTATGGTCGGGTGAGATGGTCACACAGAACCCACCCACAGCATCCCTTAGAACTCAGAGTCTCAACAGTGCGGTTACTGGGAAACACTGCTGGCGTCCACCTACCGCAAGTTTATTGTGTCACCGTTAGTCTCGTGTCTCATCCGACTGCGTCAAATAGAAAGAGTAAAAGTGGAAACAGCTAATTGATGTTGAACATAGTTACAGAGTGCATAAATTAGAAATCAAATTTAGTTTCTTTTAATTATTAATCTTTACTATCAAGACCTCCATCCCTTACGAACTCAGATACGCCCCTCAGATGTCATCCTCAGCTTTTAACAATATGTATTTTTTTGTGATATTTCAACTATTTCTGTTCAGAATAGATTTTAATGGAAAATATAAAATTGGATGTAGTTGTTATATAGCTGACTATAGTTTGCTTGCAACAGTGTTTTTTTTTTTTTTTTTTTTTTAATTTTTTTTTTTTTTTTTTTTTTACAGCCTGTTCTAAAGAATTCTGCTATGTGAACCGCAATTAAAGTATTTTTAAGTAATTTCCATGTAGAATTTAATTGGAAAATTTTTTATGTTTTCACTCAACAGTTTTCCTGATATCTGTATTACCATATTTACATGAAAGGAAGACGACCCAAATCTAACATGACCCCGTCCTAAAAAAATATTTAAACATGAATTTAAAACTATCCCAATGCAGTGCAGAAAAAATTATTTAAGTTGAAGAATTTTTGCATGAATTTATGGCAACCCTTCAAGAAGAAATGCTATTATATGAATAATATGATATATTTGATTTACTTTTAAAGAAAAGCTAATCACAATGAAATAGGTAAGTCTAACCTGGCTGTACGATAAGCAGCATTTTTCTTACACTGTAAAACTTTTGTGGATGTTACACCTATTTGTGACTTCAGCCATTTTGCTTCCCAGCAAAGTGCTTCCTATTTACTGCTGGGGTGACATCAGATAAGGAGACCCTTGTCAAAGTTGACAGGTACAGTCTCAGCACTACAAAAATACGTACAACCATAGGACACACTGTATTTAAGCATGAAAGGCCTATGTCAAAATCGCATAGGTTTTGAATTGAAGATGACCCCTCATTTTTCCTATTCCTTTTCTGTCAAAAAACCTCATCTTCCTTTCGGGTCAATACAGTATATCTGTTTTATGGAATTAGTCTATTTAGCTGTGCACCCCAAAAATATCCTCACAATTATTTGACGCGATGTGCCCAATGCTGACAGTTGAAGTTCATTCCAGTTTTCACAACAGAGCAATGGATTGTTGTTATTCATTAAGTACAGAATTGTTATTCTTATTCCTAGCTGCTGGCAATGAGCATCAGAACCAAAGCTTGTAGCTTAGGCAATGTTCTTAACGCTCGTCGTTAAAGTCAAAGTTATGATTGGCTGAAGCTCGTCATGCCACATTACATCGCTCGATTGTGAAAACTGCTTTAAGGTTTATACCAATTTAGTAAATTACCATTTATGTTCTGATTAGACAAATTATTGCAAATTCTTCTACACATACTCCACCAGTGTGTCTAGGGACTTACATCACTAGGCCTGAGGAAATGTTTGCACTTTTACTATCCCCCAAAATATTTACAAAAATGAAATATACCAACCTTGATTAAAATTGATTAGGCCTAAGCCTGGCTTTTGGTTTTTTGTCAGGTCTACTGGATTATTTGGCACACATACAAGTTTTTGGTAATTTTTTTATTTTTATGTGCATACTGTATCTTTTTGGACCCCTAAAGATATTTTTAACAACAAAAATCACCAAATTTAGCTTTTTTTGTACATTGTACAAAGTATCCATATAGATACTCTGCCAATCTCCCTAAGATATAGTAATAATTTTATATGCCTCCATTCGGATAATTTGTCAATCTTTGGAAGGAATAGTAGTGATTTTGTTTGTATCCATATGGCTGCAGCATCACATTCGTAATGCAAAAATGAAATGAAATAAAAATTTCTTCACCACTTATTTTTCATGGAAATCATAGTAGAAGTTCCGTGGAGGGATTAAGCAATGTCATGTTAGATTTCATGCATTTATTCAGCTTCATCAGCCTTGTAGTGTTAGCACCTCCCTTTTACAGCACTGATTGAGAAGTGATCGTACTTATCCAGCCGGACTTCCGTCATCGAGCATAGGGCTGAAAAACGTTTGATCAGTTCTCGATTCGCAGAGGTTGGTGGACATGCTATGGCCGGTCGGCCCTTGTGCAGTAGCATCTCGACGACATTTATGCAGAAAGTTTTGAGTCCAACACTGTATTCTTCCTTCATCAGTGCCGCCTCTTGCCTTTTTCAGGAGCCAGGCATTCTATACACATAGGTCTAGCGAAAGGCCAAAAATGGTTAGGTACCACTTCTTAGTTTTTAACAGGGTTCTGCATAAAGCGATAAGCTTATCTGTTACGACCCCTCCCATGTGCACATTGTATTTTCTCACTATATTGGGGCAAAGCACATCTACTTTTTCCCCTCCACTTTTGAGAACCGCTTTAAAAATGTGATAGGCTCTTTACCTACGAAGTTACTGGCTAGCACAATCTCTTTGTTATAATTATAAACCCACTTGACGACCACAACTTTGTTTTGATTGTCCACATTCTGTAGTGAAGTTTCCTGTGGCATGGTTTTATTGGTTGGTACCACACACCTTCTCAGTCTATTAACTTCTTATTGTACCTAAGGCTACGATACCATATTACTGATGTGATACAGTAGCTTGAGAGATGTGAAGAAGTCGTCAAAATTAACAGCAGTCAGGGTAGGATTAGGAATACTTTGGCAGAGGCTCAGTAATATTTTACTCCCAAGCCCCATATTCCCTTCTGTGTTGGAAAACTAGTTCTGACGAAATTTATCAACATTACCATAGACCACAAAGTCATAGACAATGCCAGATGCTCGCGTCCAAAACAAAAAATTTTAACCCCCATTTTTTGGGTTTTGTCTTCATGTATTGCTTTCTTGAGCCTGTGTGTGTACCCATGAATGTCACAGTCATCTCATCTATTGATTGTTGCTTTTCATTTGGAATTGCATTTGCAATTATTTTTCCCAATGTCCAACACCAGGTGAATTTTGAAGTATAGATCATCATTAGCCATAGCATTGTCATTGCAATGAAGGTACTTGCGTAGAGACTAGTATCTTTTCAACAACACGATGCCAGCTACTTTTTCAACACGCAAGTGCTCACTCCAATAATTCACATAACTTGCGAAGTTTTATTACTCCCATGTAAAGATATATGGCCAAAAAATCCTTCATTTCATTGTAGTTCGTGTTGATTGAAGAGCCCGACTGTTTAACTGAATATTGGTTTGTGTGATATACTATCAAATCAATTAAGTCCTTTGAAAAAAACTTAAAAAAATAGTCCATGTGTGGAAGCATTTTTATCAGGAACTTCAAATTCAATGCTCCATGTTTCAACCTCAAAATTACCATAGTTTTGTTCAAACTCAAATGCAATTTCAGTTATCTTCTTGCCCGCACTGTTTTTGTCTTTTTATTATTTGTGGGAGAAATTGTCTCTTTCTTTCTTTTCAGTCATGCATTAGAAACCACTGCAGAAATAGCAGGTGCACTTTTTTCTGGTACAGTTAGCGAAACACCATTAGGTATAAACTGCTTTTGGAGATTAAAATCGGTAGCATTGGCATTTTTTAGAAATTTCTCTGGAACAGTCAACAAAGGGACAGCATGCATTATCAACTCTTCATGAGAAACATCACTAATATCAGGCATAAGAAATGGGTAGTTTGACTATTTCAGAATCATGAACAGCATGGCGAATGACAAAATCTGGATTACAGTCCACCTCTTCTAAAAATTCTCCAATCTGATGAATACGACGCATAAATCGGATTCAGACATTTTTCTACAGCTTTATACTGCTTCATCTGCATTACTTTCATATTCCGATACATATGGTACTGGTAGATAGGCTTTTTGCACGAGTCTTTCCATCTTTTCAGCTCGTGTAGAAAAGCCACACTTCTGTAAACAGAAAAATAAACAGACTATTATTTGTCATTCGAAAAATCGGAAATGTATTTCTGGAGACAATTAGCAAGAAAGTCAAGGGCAGAAAAAATATGAAAAACAGTGATCAAAGAATTAATGAATGTAGATAATTATAATGGAGATTGAAGACATACAAATAAAATGGTATGGCCAAATAAAAAGTATTGGGAAAGCAGAATACCAAAGGCAGAGACACATTGGGAAATGGCTAGAAAAAGGAGAAACGGAAGGCGGACTAGCTTTTGGATTGATGAAGTGAGAGAAAACTTGATGTTGAGATAACTACAAGACTAACATGCAATGGAATGGCACTATTGGGAAAATAAAATAAAAACAGTAGAAACTAAAGTTTTATTACTGCCATTTTGATAAGTAATAATGAATGAATTATTTTGGTTTAGGTAAACTATACCACTGCTGCAAAAACTTAATTAAAATAAAATGTCAGTCACTGAAATAGGCATTGTATATAAATGGAAGTACACAAATAGCCCATTAAATTATAGGGTTGGCAATTTACGTTATCCATTTGGAAGAACTTCTATACGGATACACAAAAAATAAACAATGCAGGAAAAGTTTATGAAACACATTATCAAGATAAATAATGACATGCTAGGATACTTCAATATCTTATAATTATGATTTGTTATAAAAAAACACATCAAATTGTAATTACAGTTTGCGTAAAAATAGATTACTTACCCAAAGTCATGGAACCATCCTGCGGCGTGTTGCCAGGCAGCTAGGTGTCAGGATTTGAATGATGATATATTCAAGAGTATACGATGACCAGTTACCGGAACTTTCATTCAGTCATAAGCAACTAACATTACTTCGAAATGTACGTATCAAAATGGATACCATACAAGTAAAGGGTTTTAACCTAACTTACTTACTTCTGGTGACTATGAAGAGTGGGGACTATTTGCATAGGCATGCACAGGATTACATTCCGTTCACGACTGGAACAAACTTTCTCACAATCTTTCCTACTCCCATTTTTAAGCAATAGATAAAAAAATACGTTAAAACATTCAAACTATGTTCTCTCTCCATGCTGCCAAACTAACTGTACCCGCACCAGTCACTGTTTGTAGTAACGATGCATGCAACTGACAAATAAGGTGTTGTTCAAAAGTCTGTACCAGTACTGAACCGACTAAAGGTAACTGGAGGTGCAAACCGCAAATTGGAAATCAATATTTACATGATTAAAAATACCTACTAAGGAAGAATATATTCACCACAATTAGTCTACAATAAATTAAACCTATTTTTAATTTTGTGGTACCTACCTAGTTTCAAGCATGCAGACTGTCTAGTAAAACAATTTAAATTGGGACTATTGTGTTACAACTGTATGAATTTGGCTTTTGCAAAGCTTGGTGTTGAAATTGCACGGGAAAATCATATTACATTTTGCGGTTTGCGACATAAAAATTTAATATAATTAGGCCTAGTTACCTGTTTAACCCCTCCTGTTTACTTTATCTGCCAAACTGTTGTTAACACGAGTGAAGTGAAAGATGCATATTTGTGCAGCCATTTTGATATGTTTTTCTGTTAATACACTTGCAAATTTTCAGGCGTTCATGCTGTGGTGATAACAGTGGTGTTTTGCATCTTACTTTCAGGGATATTTTTGAATTTGACAGTGGAAATATTTATAGGCCTTATCGAAAAGAAGTGATAAAGTTTGAGCACATCAGGAACTCGGAACAATGTCCAAAATTTTAGTTATGTATTGCTTTGAGTTATCAAGTATTTCCTACATCATGGTGTTAATGTTAATTGAATAGACAATGGATCCATTGAGCATTATACACTACAACCACCTTTAATGATACACTGGTAGCAAGGAAAAATATATGTTCCAGTGTAATATTAGCATGTTTTTTTAAGCAAGGCATATTGTTAGAAAAGTTATTTGTATGGGTAAGTCATTACTTTCATTGTCATTACAACTATTATTTAGGGTGAATGTGCCATTTTCTCTGCATAACATTACTACTGGATGTTTATTCCACTTTTAATTGCAAGGGGAATAATTAAGTGTTTTTATTTAGTTGAAATTGGTGATAAAAGATTTTTGTATTTTGTTTATTCAAGGTTGGCAGCTGTTAGGATTTTCTACAGACTACCCACTAGCTTACATACATACACTCGCAATTAGGCTACCGCCCGGTGGCGAGCTCTCTCAACTCTCCTTCACCCAACCAACTCCTTTTCCACTCCCTTCCTGAATTTACTAACCCCTCTCACAGATACCAATTCCTCCCTCAACACATTCTACTCCCTCACAGACCTCACAAGCATAGACTGCCTACCCCGCTCCGTTCTCCTCCACACCCTCTGAAGCATCTCACTGTTGTTTCCTCTTCCTCTAAACACCTCCTTACTTAGCTTGCAGTGTAGCCCTCCCCATCCTCCCTCTTCATTCACCACCCTGTACATCCTGACTAACCGTTCAACTTTCCTCCTGTCCTTCAATGAGCTCCACCCCATTTCTTTCATCATCACTGATGGCCTATAGTTCCCTTCTTCCTCACCATCTTGCCCCTGCCTTCTCCACCTAACCTTCACCCATATTGCTGCCTTTCTCTGCACCTTCCAGTTCTCGCACCTCCACCTCCACATATGGGTCCCATACTGCTGCAGCATATTCTAACATTGGCCGTACCATTGTGCCATACGCCTTCTCCTTCACCTTGAGTAGGCTATAGAAAGTTCACATGAATCTGTGCCACTAAAACTTCTTGGAGCATATGTAATAGCGAGTATAGTTGCTCATGCTAATTTACCTGCTTCACGTGTTTTTACAAGCTACGTTTGAAGTAGGCCTAGGTAAGTCACTATCACTAACGAGCACTTCAAAAGGTAGAGTAGTGCAGATTTGTATCAAGCTACATTCCTGGGGCTATTTATGGGCATATTTAACTATGTTCATGTCTTTATGATGTCATTCTTTTTATATTCCTTAGAATTTTTACTCCACAATTTCCCTGATTTTCGTAGCCTTCCCCGTTATTGCATTTCATATATTTTACTGTGAATATAACGTGCCTATGCAATTGTGTTTCAGCATGTTTAGTACCCTACTACCGATATATATTATTTTCCAGAATTTTTTTTTCCAGCTTTTCAGAAAAGCCATTACTCTTCATAATTACTGTGACCTGAAAATCTTATTTGTTGGCAACAAGAAAGAGACACATATAATAAAATCAAGAGGAAGATAGCACAAAGATTTTTACATGATTATTTTTTGCAGTGGATATCCACTAGGTACACTTCGGTGGCACTACATGAGGGAGAGGCTAGCCTGGAGATGGGATGTGGTGAGAATGGGTGGAGCAGTAATGAAAGAAAATGGGTGGGTAGTCTTTCAATGACCACCACACCACAATAGAGTTAAACACAATACTTAAAAGAGAATGTCTTTTTAAAAAACAAAACTAGGTATGCAGTATTCTCATCTTACCTTTAAACAAATGAAGACAATCAACTTTTTTTGGAAGTCCCTTACAAATTTTCGAGTACTATGCTTTCCTGAAGCGCATACTTCCTCTTGAATACTTAGGTACACCAAGAAACACACTACTTATTCTTTGAGTCTTTGCTTCTAACACCCGTTGGCTACAATTTGATCTTTAGAGAATTAGTTCATACGACATCATTCTACAAGAAGTCACGTTTCAGTCAAATGTGATGAATCGTTTTTAGTTCAAACCTTAATGACAGTGTTTTCGAAGCTTTTAGCCACGGCCACAGTGCTTTCGCAATCATTTACATTCTGAATGTCCACCAAGTTACTTTCGTCACCACTTTCGATTTCGGATTCACTGTCAGTCACCAGTATTATGCTGTCAACGAGGTTGTGAGAATCGAGGGGTGTCGCTGCTGCGAGAGGGTCTCTGGCTAAGCCGATCTGGTCCACGTTCATGGAGGAGAAGTCCACCTCATTCTCCTGGCTGCTGCCCTGCGCATCACGACACACCTTGCAAATGTAGTCCTCATTCTCGTCGAGCTCGTCTTTGCCCAGACCTACACAGTGCAGATGGAACCACTCCTCACAGCCCCCGTCACACTGCACCCAGTCCAGCGAACTGCCCGAGGGGTGCAGGCAAGTCTGTGCAGCGCAGTCTTCCCCGTCATCCCATAGCGTTGAGTCATCGTCCCCAGACCGCTGTGGCTCCCGTGCCACCGCAGCAGGTCGCTCTCGCAGCACCCGCGACCGCTTGCCGACTACCTGCTCCTCCCTAACACTCACTGCACGTTTCTTCCCTTTCATTCTCGTCTCCTTCTCTGGTCTCGTAGGCTCCTCCTCCGGCCTCGTAGGCTCCTCCTTCTCTGGCCTCGTAGGCTCATCCTCCAGCCTCGTAGGCTCCTCCTGTACCTTCATTGGCTCCAGCTGCTCCTTGTCTGGCCTCACCGGTTCTTGCTTGATGGCTGCTTCCGGAAACGAATGCTTCTGAATGAATATTCTACTATGCTTCAGAACCCGCCATATCTGGTCATTCTCCTCCAGAGAAGTCTCCATCAGATCACCTTCCATCATCAGGTCCTCCAGCAACAGCTGTGTTGGCTCCGACAAGGTTACGCACGGGGCCGTGCTCTGCGTTGCACTCACTTTCATCTTGCAGTTCGTGTCCGTATTTGTTTTTGAAGCATCACTTGCTGCATCGACATCAATTATTTCAATATCTGAACTCTCTCCATCATCATCTCTGTTGCAAACTGAATCCTGTCTGGAAACGACATTACTTCCACGACTGACAGAATTTGAATTGCTACCAGGTTGCTTTTCTTTTTCTTTATTTCGATTAACCACTAAGTTTCTCTTGTCACCATTGCGATTCTGAGTGTAGTTTGTTATATCAGTAATCTCAATTACTGTTTCTGGATCATCTGCATCCTCCAGCAATTTTATTTCTATATCAGGTTTCTGTGGAACTGGAGGAATCATGTTCAGGACCTGCTTCACTTCTTCCAGCGAAAAAGCATCATGGACCTTCTTTCGCCAGCGTGAGATGCGTTTGGCAAGAAACTCCAATGCTTCACCTTCTGGAATTGTGATTGATATGGATGCTTGCTGCATTAAAAAATTTGAAATAGTTTTCACCGATGGTCGAAGTGAACGCAGACACAGTGGGCACATGAACTTGGAAGAGTCGCTTCCCAATAACTGTGACTTAGATGGTGGTACACAAATAGTGTGGAACAAATCTTTACAAAGTTCACACTGAAACATAAAGCCGGATGACCCACGACGACAAATGCAGTATTTTGAACATGAATCAGCATCTTTGAGTTTCTTGACGTTGGTTTCTCTGAGGTTACCATCCCATTTATTTCATACTCTCCAGCACTTTCCATATTTGCAACTATTTCATCCATATCAAACTCTTTCTGCATAAGCAATTTGATCAAAGTAGGTTTTTTAGAGCAAGAAGGGCACTTGTGACCACGGAACCTTTTCCGTTTCAAAGAGCACAAACCAAACTCGAACCTTGGACACAGCACTTCTAATAGTGTGTAGGAACCGTTCTTCTTTAAAAATGAGCTAGAAACCTGCGACAGCCAGGTTTCTGCTCTATCACATTCCAGTTGGAGCGCAGGTAGCAACGGTGCATTGATTGAAAGTTTCTGTCCACTCTGAATGTACTCTTCAACAGAGATTAAAGTTGGAGGAAACTTATCCATACCTTTATCTACAAAATGCTGTTTAACTTTAGTCTGCCACTCCTCTAACTTTGTCAACATCTTGGCAAATTTCATGACAGTAGGTAGTGTACAGTTAACATGCTTTGCACAATCAAGAAGTTGATTGACTACAAACGGGGTTGTTTTTTTACGACCAATCTGCATAAGTTTGCTAGCTTGCTGCTCAGTATCATGAGCACGTGTAAGAATTTTTTGCAGTGGTTCTAAGGAATGTGTTAAACTTTCTGTGGGTGTCAGCTTGTTGCCAGCATCCACCAGGGTCTGCAGTTGTACCAACATCTTTTCCTCTGCACTTTCATAAATCCTCACTTCTTCTAGCCAGTGTGCTTCTAGCCACATTTCCTTTATTTTCTTGAACTGAGGAATGTAGACATCTAGTTCAGCACCAGTTTCAACAAACTGCTTCAAATCCTCCACGCTGGGATTATCCCTTCCCAAAAGCTTCAAAGCTTCTCTTTCATAATTCTTCACTTTCTCCAACAACTCTTTTACACCTGCCCTTTCTGGTATTACAACACGCAAATTTTCTATTTCTTTGTGGAAATCTGTCAGTTCTTTCTTTGTCAGTTTGTCGGTGGGTTTTGGGTCAAACTCCATCACAGACTGCGGTTTTCTATGCAGCAGCTGACGAGCCACTTGTGAGTACTTCTCACCTTCTATAATCACACGTTTTATGTCTTGAAGAAGATCCAATTCTTCAGGGATCTTTCTCTCCCCTGCTTCTCTCAGACGCTTCTTCAGTTCTAAAAGGGTGGGCTTTGGGAGTTTTTTATCGTTCAACACTCGCTTAGCACTCTCTGCCCACTGTTCAAATGATTCAGCATGGAATTTCACTTTCTGCAACATTTCTAACAATTCGTCCAGAATGTACCGATATTTCATGGTGTGTTTCTTTGGAGGACACTCGCACAACAATGCATAGTGTTTCAAGCATACAATTCGTTTTGAATTACAGCCACATGCAACAGCAGACAGATAACATGTTGTTTTACACATCTCACACTGCCGTTCATCATCTGGAAGGTTCTCAAAATACACACGCTCCGAGCTCGTGACACCCCACTCCAGAAGTGATTTGCGAAGTTTAGTTTCTGCAGATACCATATCATACATGTCTCTTATGTCGCCAGAGCAACGGTCGAATCCAAACAGCTTGGTTCTGAAGCCATTTTGCACACTAGTTCATCATGCGAGAACACACAGAAGCGACGTAAGGACGAATAATGGCCGATACTATCCCTCCCCATTCTCAACCAATCTGCTGGCGCAAAATTTACTGCTTCTGCAAAATTGTAGCCCTGATTGAAACCAGCATGGTATGCTCGTGGAAATGTTATGACGAATTCCCCAGCATGCTGATCTGTCCTGCAGACAGGAACGCCGGCTTCCATGAGAATGTTTGGGTTCATGATGGTGACTAGCTGATGCAGCAGGTCTGGTTGCGAGTGAAACAGCTCTGGAGCTGCCATTTTCATTGATGATTCAAACAGTTCTGCTTTACCTCCTGGAACTCCATACCACGTTTTCGGTTCTCCCCAATGAAGGTAGTTAATGGAGTAACTCCAGTGATCTTCATTATGCCAACAAAATGTGGCAAAACACATTCCTACATACATCCAAGGAACTTTCATGCCAGACACATCAGCATTAATGTAACCCAACACAGAGCCATCCAAAACTGGCAGATTATTCAAATTCCATGTTGACTCTGCATATTTCTGTTCAATAGGATGAAGATTCTGTGTGTATTTGGTCGGGAAACCTGAACCATGATCCATTGTGTGCAAGTCTGCACCATACTCTACAGTCACATCCTCATCAATTGATGATACTAACCGCCAAAATTCCCTTTCCACCACTTGTGTGGGGACAGTGTGAGCTGGCATCCTGAAATAATCAGTTTTGAACTGATCAGCCATTTCTCCGAACTGCTGTAGGTTGTATTCTCTCCTTGCCTGTTCAAAACCAAAAGCTTCCATGGGCTTACTGACCTCTTCAGCAATACATTTGGGACATCGCCAGTCACCCTTCGGAATTTCAGTCAGGGGTGGTTTCAAACAGAATGTATGATAGCTGTCATCACAACCATCACACAGTAACATAGATTCTTCAGCATCACCCCGACCACAATTATGGCAGACATATTTTGATAATGGATCAACTATTTTATTTCTTTTCTTTTTCTTTGCCTTACTTTTGGACTTGAGTTCCCTCATGATCATGTGATAGCCTGCCATTTTTGGGCCTGCTCCATAAAAAGTTAATCTGCGAAGCTCTTTGTTCTCCACATCTGTGCTACTGCTACTCGACTGGTCAAACTCAGGCCGTGGTTCATCTTCCGTGCCGTAGCGTTTGGAACGCCGACAGTGTTTTTCAAATGGTGGTTTGATGACCTGACGAGAAGGAATACCATGGGGTTTGTAGTTTTGCCCTTGTTTCTTGATATCAATCGGTTCATCCTGCAATTGCTTTACTTCCTTACCTTCTTGGAAAATGTCATATGGGTGAAGAATTCTTGCATAGTGCCCTTTAAGTTGCATGTCTACTCCCTTCCCAGATGGGAATCCCATTTTGTTGGATATTAAGTTCCACTTCTTGTCCCTAGTGACTGCATCTTGCCCCCCTTCCTCCTGAACTAACTTGTGCAAAGTGTGAAGGTCCAAAGCACGTTTTTCCACAGCTGGTATTTTGAGGCATGAACCTTGCAGTTCCCAGAATTTTGCTATCTGGTCCAAGAAGTTCAACTTGATTCGAGTTTTGGCCTCAAGTTCGTTAAGTCGCTGAATTCGTGGCGTGAACCTAAAATGATCGACATCGACCGTGAACGGTGGCTGCCATCCCGTGGGTGGTTTTATTTTGCATATGCCGAATTTTTCACCAACTGGCCGAATTTTCCTTATAAAAGCTAGAGCGTCTTCAAATTCTTCATTTGAGGGTTCAAACACAGGAGCCTCTTTAGGTACAACAAAGTGAAAATCAGGTAAATGTTTTGGTTTAGATACTGAAAAAAGTTTAACATTGGTTGTCATTTTCTTGAAAGCTTTTATCACCTCTTACGCGAGCACACACACATATTAAATCACTTCTCTCGACACGTTTAAATTAACAACTCGTATTATGTTATAAACTAACCATTTTATCACGTACATAGCTTTTACCTTCACGACAATACTTTTACTTGTTATCAGTATTGCCACACGTAAACCTTTTAATGCAGAGGAAATGTTTTCGTAAAAACTGTGTTTATTGTTTTTCTTGAGAAAGCACGCCGTACTGCATTTTCCGAACTAAAACACATCATAAGTTACACATTTACGTTAAAATAGTGAAAGAACAAGTGTAATCGATAACACTAATCTGAGCAGTTTTGAAAACTTGAGTCTTGGCTTGCTGTATTTCAAAGCCAGTTGTTAAATTTCTCAGCTCACGCAGTTCATTTCTGAACACGGTATGCGCTGTCCAATCCACGGTCCTTGTATAACTTTCACAAGGGCATTTAAACAGCGAGCAAGGCGAGAGCGTGAGGGTTCTGTGCTAATGGCAGGAAAGCAGAAATAATATGTTTATGTGAATTCTGGCAAATCTTCTGTGACACTCTGCGAGTTTTTGTGAATGGTGTAAGTATAGTTGTTTAAAATAAACTGCAAGTGTTACAATCTTCAGTGATGTTTTTATCTCCGCCGTCAGGCTAGCATTCAAACTAAGGAGAGGCGCCAAGTGCTTTCTTGGTGATTGCTGGCAAAATTAACTACTTTGTATGGAATGCGTGCAGGGTGTCGTTGCTCAGAGAAAGTAACAAATGAAACAGGTTATGGGTTTTTTTCCCCTATATATTTTACAGTGATGGTACAAAAAAAAAGAAACACGTCGCAAATGTAGAACAACAGTGCAGTAATGTATAATTTTGGACTTGGTACTGTAGTACATTTATTTTTGACATGTGAGAAGCTTAAAATCGGGCCATTCAGCAGCCCTGTGTTGCATAGCCTCTCTCTTGCTAACATTTACAGTAAACCTACTGGGGCTAGTGTACATCCTGATTCCCGTGTGTTTACAAACAATTTATGGCGTCGATGACATATGTTTTTTACTATTGCCCCATACCTCTCCTACGACAATCTAACGGGGCAACCACGGGAATGTGGGAGTTTTCAGGCGGGGACAATTTCAGCATTTATATACGTCAGTATCTGTAAGTACACTAGAGCCTGTCTTGCGGTACTAGTGTATTACCAGATTCCACATATGGTATCGGATAGTACACTTGAGCCCATCCGCTCAAGTGTACTACCTGATTCCATATATGGAATAATGTACACTTCATGTAGTACACTTAAGTCCACCCGTCAAGTGTACTACGCGATACCACATAGGGTTCAAATTCAATTGCCACCAAAACTAACATATCTGATTTGTAAATGATGATACACTATTTTCTGCATTTCAGCCACACCTTGTTTACTTGTTTATCATGGGTCGTGTGTGGGAGAATCACTCTATTTGGCGTATATTTCAAACAAATATAGTCAATTAATTATTAATTTGCAGCCAAAAGTAACGTATAACTGTAAACATTGAATCAAAATTTTTTGGTTTTTCAGCCACACCTTGTTTATCACTGCCCTTGTGTGGGCAAATCACTAATGGATGCATATTTCGAACGAACATAGTTAATAAATAACTGATTTGCAGCCTAGACTAACATAGGTATCTATAAACAATGATTCATAATTCTTGGTTGTTCAGCTACACCTTGTTTATTACGGGTCACATGTTGTAAATTAAATATATGGTAGAATTTTCATTACTTCAGCCACTTGTAACCAGAAATAAAACCACTAATTTTGCTGTCAATATTTATCAAGCGCACAAGTATTTTCTTTGTCTTTTGCACAACTAACACAACATACATACATGCACTCGCAATTAGGTTACCGCCCGGTGGCGAGCTCTCTCACCTCTCCTTCACCCAACCAACTCCTTTTCCACTCCCTTCCTGAATTTACCAACCCCTCTCACAGATACCAATTCCTCCCTCAACACATTCCACTCCCTCACAAGCCTACCCCGCTCCATTCTCCTCTACACCCTCTGAAGCTTCTCACTGTTGTTTCCTCTTCCTCTAAACACCCCCTTACTTAGCTTGCAGTGTAGCCCTCCCCATCCTCCCTCTTCATTCACAACCCTGTACATCCTGACTAACCGTTCAACTTTCCTCCTGTCCTTCAATGAGCTCCACTCCATTTCTTTCATCATCACTGATGGCCTATAGTTCTCTTCTTCCTCCTCATCATCTTGCCCCTGCTTTCCCCACCTACCTTTCACCCATCTTGCTGCCCTTCTCTGCACCTTTTTCAGTTCTCGCACCTCCACCTCCACATATGGGTCCCATACTGCTGCAGCATATTCTAACATTGGCCGTACCATTGTGCCATATGCCTTCTCCTTCACCTCACAGCTGACTCCATTCAGCACCCTTCCCTGCATACCCAGAGCCCTTCTTCCCTTTGCAACCACCCTCTCTACCTGTGTTTTCCATCTGAGGTCTCCCTGCAGTACAATCCCTAGATACTTATATTCTGCTGCTTCTTCTATCTTTTGTCCCTCCCATCTGTACATGTCCCTGCTTATCAACTTCTTCCTTGTTAACCAAACTACCTTAGTTTTTCTTACATTTATCTTCATTTTATTTTTCCTGGTCCACAATTATATCTCATCAATGTCCGCCTGCATATTTCCGCCCCAGTGAGCAATCACTGTAATGGCTTCATATTTTGACCACTTCAAAAGGATTATTTCCACACGCACAATCACATTTCCTGTTTCGTTAAATACCATTTCTGCTATATTATACACTTTCTGTATCAAATACCATTTAAACATACTACCCCTATCCTAACAGGACCTACCTACAACAACCTTATCCTACATGTCATTAAAAACATCAAACATATCCAATTTAATTACAAATGGTAACAAATAGGTACCTGCTACAGAATCCTAAAATTACCTACCTACAACACTGTTATTTACACCAGATACACACATCAGTTATTTAACATTTTACCACTTACCTGTACCAAACATATCCATTTCCTGCAAACATGTAATGTCACACTATTCCTTATTATTCCACCTAGTTCACATAATTTGCACTATGTCACGTTTATAAATCATCTGTCGTACATAACACTATTATTCACAACATATTTTTTTATTAACTCCGTACACTATCGTATACCACTTCACTTTATAAAAATCATACTATAGCAGTGTATACTGTACGTTTCCATTTTATGACACAATGTCACGTATTAAAGCTCCCTCTGAAGATTCTGAACACGTAAACTACCTACTACCTTTTTTACTATGCTACTGCACAAGAACAACCATAGACAACTACTATTCATATTTTTTTGTATTCTACAATGCGCATAAACATTCCGATGCACAACTTATGAAAACTATATTTCTCTGCTATTCTAACTTCTTTATTCGTTGCAATTACTACAAACCTCTTCAACTATACGGTCAACGTCCTGACGTCATTAACTTCATCACACTTATAAACAATTATTCAGAATCAAATAGTACACTGGACCGACCTACTAATGGGGGTGGGGAATAATGGATAATTATTAGAAGTGTACTGTTGTAGAAGACTACATTAAAGTATTTCCTGATCCTGTGAACAAAATGAGGTGATGGTGCACGTGCGACCAGAGAATGTTAATTCATATTTTTCTCAAGGTTAAGAACAGAACCAAAGTTATTATTTATTACCCTCCACAGAAAAAGGAAACCTTAGGTGTGTTCAAGTTCAGTACTATGTGTTTATTCAATACCGAAAAATTAATGCTATACGTATTATGCGGTCATCATAAAATATTGTGCATTAGGCCTGTGTTTACGTAGAATTGTTCTTGATATCAGATAATACAAAGTAGATGGGTTCAGCTGTTCTGGTATCAGGTCATACAATTGAGCTTATCCAATCAATTGTTGGGTGAACCTGGTTCGATTCCCAGCGAGGTTGTTCTTGGATTTTTGAATGCGGGAATTATGCTGTATGACATTGCTGGTCGGCAGATTTTCTTGGGGATCTCCAGTTTCCCCTGCCCTTGCATTCTGGCACTGCTCCATACTCACCTCACTTCACGCTTATCGGCTTTTTAAACCTCAATGTTAAGAGCCGCCCAGATATCATCACTCCACTCGGTTGTCCTACCCAATACCAAAACTTTCATTTCCTAAAATTGTTCCTGCCCGAAAACCCCCACATTCCCATTAGGTAGTGGGAGGGAAGGGGTAGGTAATAGATATAAATGTGCTATGTCATTGATGTCAAGTTGATAACTTCATCATTTTAATGTAAACACCCAGTATCTGATTGTACAAAAAGTCCTGTACTATGTTCCCTTTGTTCATTTGCCTTTGTGATGGTTGAACCCTTGTTCCCTTCGTGACGAAGCATGCTGTTGTTGAATTCAGACAGACTCTCAATGTTACTTTGGTCTGTTGCCTGTAGCTGAAAGGGACTGTAAGGGTCTGTGCCCTTAACTGCGAATTCGGACAGCGACAACATGATGTCACACTTTCAATGCACTTTTTTGGGGCATGAAACCAGGTAAAGACCCTTGACTGTTTAATTCAAGTTGTTCACTTGCCCTCAGTCCCTTATTAGTCACAGTTGCTCACATCTCTACATCTTCGTGGTGTTGTGTGCAGATATTTTTAATTCTGCTCTTGTTATTACCTTCACTGAACATGCGAGAAAGTATATTATTCATTGCCGGTATATGTAATATTGATTAGGCCTAATCATAACTTTCATATTTTGCTATGGTATTTTTTACAAATTGTGGGGACAGATTGTATTTGAGTTGGTGTTTCGTAAGGGACAGAGAGACTGTTCAGGATGTTACAGGGTGGTGAATGGAGTGGGAGGATGGAGGGAGATTACGTTGGGCAATTAGCCAAAAGGCTGTACATGGAGAAAGGTACAAACAGTAGAAAGTTTTAGAGGTTATGGAGATGGACAGAAAAGGGAAGACAGTGCACGCTGGTGAGAACTGAGGTAGTGGAATGTGTTGCGGGAGGAGTTGGTGATAGTAAAGGGGTTGGGCGATTTAGTAATGGACTGTAGAGTGAAAAAGTATGAGGAAAGGAAGTGCAGCCCAACTGCTATTAGAAAATAATAATAATGGTTATACTTTTTATTATAAAAGTAAGATATTCTGTTGATGTAATGGTATAAACAAGGTACTATAAACTGTTGTTTAATTAAAATTGTTCTGTTTGGTACGTGTAAAGGGGAAACATTACTTGTGATATTGGCTGCAGGTGCTGTACAAGGGTGGGTCATTCCGTGAAAAGAGGGACAAAATGAGAAAATTTTAAACATAATAAAAATTATTTTATCCGCATACCAAAACATTCTCCACTGCATGCCTTTAAATAATAAACAGGTTTTTCAAAATAGAGCCAGCAACCGTTTGTTCCCAGCATGCAAAGTACGAGATTGACGCAGTACAGTTGACAAGGTAAAAATCAGTACTTTGTTGTTATGCTATTGTGTCCATAAAACCTGATGTTGTAAAGTCAAATGTAATGAATTCGGTAATGATTTCTCACATATCACACACAAATCTTGAACAGAATGGCTGACAGCAACTCAATATTGGTTGCATATGATAGGGTGTTGTAATTTTAAAATTATTTGTTTTCCTTTCGTTAAAATATAGTTGTCTGAATTTTAGTGTATGTGTAATATTTTTGTAATGTTTGAAATTGTCTAATTAATGATGAGAGCTGTGAACTACTATCATATATTGAACATACATATACATACACTCGCAATTAGGCTAACGCCCGGTGGCGAGCTCTCTCAACTCTCCTTCACCCAACCAACTCCTTTTCCACTCCCTTCCTGAATTTACCAACCCCTCTCACAGATACCAATTCCTCCCTCAACACATTCTACTCCCTCACAGACCTCACAAGCATAGACTGCCTACCCCACTCCGTTCTCCTCCACACCCTCTGAAGCTTCTCACTGTTGTTTCCTCTTCCTCTAAACACCCCCTTACTTAGCTTGCAGTGTAGCCCTCCCCATCCTCCCTCTTCATTCACAACCCTGTACATCCTGACTAACCGTTCAACTTTCCTCCTGTCCTTCAATGAGCTCCACCCATTTCTTTCATCATCACTGATGGCCTATAGTTCTCTTCTTCCTCATCATCTTGCCCCTGCTTTCCCCCATCTTGCTGCCCTTCTCTGCACCTTTTTCAGTTCTCGCACCTCCACCTCCACATATGGGTCCCATACTGCTGCAGCATATTCTAACATTGGCCGTACCATTGTGCCATACGCCTTCTCCTTCACCTCACAGCTGACTCCATTCAGTGTTAAGTCAGTATTGAAACTAACTTCTCTAATGGAAATGTACGTATAATGATGCTATATGAAACCAATTTTACATTTTCAAAAGAGACTTTATATTATCTGCCTTTATAATGTATACTAACAATTGATTGTAATTATTCCCTCTTGATTGTGTAATTATCTGTAAAACTTACATTAAATAGTAACAAATGTTACATGGTAATGCTGTAATGTTTGTTACACTGCATACTGTTCAAGTTTCACTGCTGAAATATTTCAGTAATGACTTAGGCCGGGATTATAAACTACGCAAGGCATGCAAGTACACAATATGCAACAAATGTATAAAAATGTGGGCTGTTTAAGAACATTGCAGACAACTAGATGGCATTAACCGTACAGCTTGGAATAATGTAACTCAAGTAAAAAATTTACCTCCTCCAATGTTTGCTTTTGTCATGTGTGTTATAAGTTGCTCATTTTATTTGTTTATTTATGATTCGAAACTACAACAAAATAATGTAATTTAATTATGTAATGCACAAATAGGAAAGAAAATGATTACATTATTATTGTTGTAAATTGTATATGCCTAAGTGCTTAACTTCATTTATTAATCTTGGAAAGTATTTTTTTTGTTAACTAAGTAGCTACTGAAGATGGTAAACTAAACATTGTAATTACAAGCTTGATAAAAATAACATACACGTAGCCTTCTGTCTATAAGGCACTATAGGCCTAATTTGGTAAATATTTTTGGGTTGAATTGGTTTACATTTAGAAGGTGTTGAATGCTAGGCAAAATGCAAGAAGTTGAAAGTTGTCCATCTTTTGTGTTGTGTAGTTCTGCATAGTTGATAAACAGTTACTTGGAAGCGTTAGTGTTAAACTCCTTGCACTTTACATCGTTGTGTAGTTTATAAACCATGACCTTATAATAAGGTAATTTCGATTAAAAACTCTGTGCATGTTTGTTTTCTGAAGTTTTTTTTTTCATAATGAAAAAAAAAAAGCACCGAAATCAGCTGCACAGGGAATACGGGAGTAGAGAGCATAGATGGGTGCAGATAAAAACCAAGAAAGATTCGAAAAATTTGTAATATTATTAAGAAAGTTTGAAAACAACCAAAATATAAATCACAGAAAGCAGCAGAAAGGAAGGCTACTCAGAAAAGGGTGCAGAATTTTCGAAAAAGACAAAAAGCATCTTTTTTAAACTCATGTACTTCAAAGCAGTCAAAAGAGTGCAAAGAAACGTGTCTAATAGTTCTACGAAAAGAACCGCTGTTGTGAGGCGATTTGCTGAATCATTCCACGTACAATTGCTGCCAGTCAAACAAAGCAAACCCTCTCCCTTGGCAATAACTGAAGACACTACATTAAAAGTTAAAGAATTTTACGACTCTAATGATATTTCACGGCTTCCTCCAGGGAAGAAAGATTTTGTTACTGTGCATGAAGATGGAAAGAAGGAACACAAGTAAAAGAGGCGTCTCATGTATAATTTAAAAGAGGTGTATGCCTTCTTTCAATAACACAATCCTGTTGCAAAAATAGGCCTATGAAAATTTTGTGCACTGAGACCAAAGCATGTTAAGCTGGTTTCTGATAAGGATCAGTGTGTATGCTGTTGTCCCTATTGTGAAGATATGCAGCTGCTGATTTCTTCAACACCATGGAAAACAAATGAGAAACCAAGAACTACCACAGAACTAATGAAGGAAACTGTATGCAATGTAGAAGATAAAAATTGCATGAACAGAAGCTGTGAAGAATGTGGTGACATTGCAACTGTAATGGCGAAGAAAATTGATGATGACTGTGATGAAGTCCATATCAAGCAGTGGGAAGGTGGGCATCTAGTTGAAAAAATACTAACAATAAATGAATTTTACACTGTATTCAATTATCAACTCAATCACCTCACTAGTCACATATATAATAAAAGCAGACAGTGGAAGGAACAGCAGAAGCAAAAGGATTCACTACAGCTAGGACAACTGATTCTCCTAACAGATTTTGCAGAGAACTGCACAGCCAAATTCCAGAGTGAAGTTATGGCTGTACATTGGAACCATGCTTCAGCTGAAACATCAACTACAATATATACTGCAGTGTGTTACTTCCGGTGCTCTGAAAACAGTGATATTAAAAATGTATGTCTAGCAGTCGTCAGTGATACACAGAACCATGGTACCACTGAATTTGCAGCATTCAATGAAGTACTGCTGAATTATTTGTCCTCATTAATATGATCATCTATTACTACAGTTTATTTTTGGACTGATGGTGCAGCTCAACATTTCAAGAACCGAAAGGTACTGTCATATATTTGTAACTTAACAAATATCCTAGGATGTATTGTTGAGTGGAACTATCAGGAATCGTATCATGGCAAGGGTCCATATCACAGTGTTGGAGGTACCCTCAAGTGCAATGTATGAGTTCTACAAGGTAATGCTGCTGCCCAAAGTACTGAACAGTTTTGCGACATTGCAAATTGTAACACTAAGAACATACACTGTTTTTATGTTCCTGTTAGTCGCATTGAAGTTATACCTAGCAGCCAAGTATGAAGGCAAATGGAAACATGTTTTATCAGCAATAGGAATACAACAAGCTCAATTTGTAAAGGTAGCCGTTCCACACACAGCTATACTATTCTCAAATACTGTTGACGATAAACCATTCAAACAATGTAAAATCTTTTGTGACATTGAAAATGGAAGCACCTCTATGTCCACTGTAACTGATCTGAATACAGAATTTACAGAACTAGCAGTTGGTGATTATGTAATTATTCACTATCCGCAAACTGGACAGTACTATGTTGGACACATTATGTTAATTAATAATGTGAATAACATGTTGAAAGTGCAATTTATGCAACAAAGAGAAGGAAAGAACACATATTTTGTGTATCCACATATTTTGTGTACAGGGTGCATGAAGAAAGATTTATTCATTGTTATTGAATTTATTATGTCTTGAGTGTTGACTGTGTAATGTTTGTTACAGAGCTGTAACGTTTGTTACTTTCCATTTTTAATTTTTTTGCAAGTGTGTATACATTATAAAGAAACATTTATTACATACAAATGTTCTCATTTTCTCGTAGATTGAAAGTCTAATTTTTTCCGCTGGATTGAAATACCAAGAGAACAGAGATTTGTGAAAAACTTTTAGCATTTAAAAATGTACGTCCTTTCTTGTAACGTTTGTTACATTACATCAAACCATAAGCGATGCACATCTTCCAGCACAAGGTAATTGTGTTAATAGTATAATCTCATGTCTTAACTATCCTCTACAACTTGTTACATCACACAGATTTGATATTGTTTTTCGTTTACTTCTGGAATATTTTTCATGTAGTAAACCACGTGAGACAGTAACGTTTGTTACGTTGGAATAACTTGGGTGCAGTTGTCCGCTTGGTTGTGATTCTAATAGCAGCACATTATCATGTCTTCAATACAATTTAGAATTGAAGGCTCATGTCAGCCAAATTGAAACAGGGTTACTTTTGTTAACAGTGTGAAAGGATTTTACTATATTTTCTTTCATACCGTAGTGAAGATTTGAATTACTAGAGTAACTGCCTTCGTGTTGTGGTTTGTAACTTTCATATAGGCGTATGTAGATTGGGCATTATTGTCTACAATACAAGCACATTATTAGAATTTTTCCAGATAAATAAGTTTTGGGTGTGTTTCCAGTGTCATTTTATTTGTTGTATAAAAGGCCTATAAAAGGTCGCTTTTGCAATTTAAGAAAAGGGTAATTTGACATGAGCTACGTCCCCCTTCCTTATTGCCTGTTCATCCTGCCGTCACTGCAGCTGCAACGCATCCTCTACTATGGACCGCTGTACATCAAACACGCAAGCGGCTACTTTGGCAACTCGCAACCAGCGCTTCATGTGGGAACACATCTTTCTGGCCAGCCTTTCCACCACCAGGGTGAAGTAGCCTTCTCACCTTTATGTCCCCAAAAATAACTTTTGGGGGCCAGACAGTTTGGGTCGGCTGAGCACACTTGAAATCTTCCCCAGACCCAGAACTGCCAGGGAAATGGAGGCCACGATGGGGATTCAGCAGTTCCTGCAGGCTGGTGACCCCTCGTGTGCCGACTTCATTCCACATTAATGACCAGTGCCTGTGTTATTCAGTGAAACATTTGTGTTGTGGTGGATCACATAATTTTTCAATATTAGTCCCATATAAATTTATAGGTACTAAAAAAAGGAACATTATTCAAACCATTGTTTTTCGTGCATTCAAGCATGAATGGCCACACCCCTTTCCGAGAAATGGTCCCATCCATTGACGAGACGAGTATATAAAATTGTAATATAATTTCATATCATTCTTATTTTGTTTGAATTTTGAAGGAATAAATATGCATTCACAAATACTTAACAATAGACTCAGAGAAATTATCTCTAAACGAATGTATATTACGACTTTAAAATGTATTTTATCAATAGCTGCCCGTCATCGTTTCGCTCAGGTTTTATGGAGTTATTAAAATACATACCTATATATGGTTTGTAAGATTTTTACATTATTATTGACAATAGGTTTATCATCGCATAAGTGTTGGTTTTTTGCTAAGATGTATTTTTACTATGTTTTTACAAAAACTAACGCAACTTTTTCTATGATGTATAAAAAATCATTGATTATCTCTAAAAGCATTGTTGTTTTGACAATTTGCAACTACTTGCGATAACTTGTGACTACCTGTGACTACCCACAAGTACTTGCAATTACCTGCGACTACTTGTGGCTTCCCGCGACTACTCAAGACTACTCGTGACTACCCACACACTTACGACAACTTACGACAACTTGTGACTGCCCGGGACTACCTGCTACTACCAGTGACTTCTTGCGACTACCGGCGACTACCTGTGACTACACATTACTACCTATGACTACACGCGACTACCAGAAACTACTCGTGAATACCTACGACAACCCAGGACTACCAGTGACTACTTGTGACTACCTGCGACTATCTGCTACTACCTGTGACTAACTGCAACTACTTGCAAATTGTTTTATATTAAGATACACAATTTCTTCTTTAATAAGGGTTTTGTTACAGCATGCTTAGAAAGCAACCAAGTAGCTCATATTTCTGCACCTAGGTTTACAAATTTTGAAATTGCTCAAGGAATTTTTTTTCAATTAAACATAGCCTATAGTCATCTGGAAGAATGTAGCTTCCTAACAGTGAAATAATTATAGGAATCTGCATTGTAGTTTCTGAGATTAGCTGTTAGTTATAAACAAATAAACAAACTCATATTACCTTTCTATAATATTAGTATAGATTGGTAACCTGTACATTTTCACAGGGTTGATTCTGCTATGTAATTTAGATTATAAATATGCCTTGTTATTCAGGTTTAATTATTGAGTGTTTTGTGCATTGTCTTCTTTTTGCATTGTGTGATTGGTCACAAATTAATACATGCAACCACAGCAAGAAAAATCCTTTCAATAAGATAATATAATTTTTACCTCAATATTTTTACAAACATGAAAGTTTGAAGTAAATTTTACAATACAGACTACTGTGCAAGACTGCCCTATAAAAACATTACCACATTTAAGATATAATGAGATCAAAGTTTGATGTTACACAGCTATAGTGGAAAAATTGAATGAAAGCTCTGACAAAGCTGATGAATATTAAAAATACAAACATTAATATATATTGATGCCGTCTAATAGCCAGCAGCATTCAGACCATGATGGCGCTCACCACTCATGTGACATGTGGGCATGCACTTGCCTAAGGAGACCATAACATGAACTTTCCCATAACTGGATATTTATTTAAAGTGGAAACCATGTCTTTTATTTTATTTCAGGTTCCAAGTGTTTTTAAGTGTTAAAAATGTATGTTCCAAAAATATTGTACAATGTCTGGTTGAAATTCAAAATGTATGCCATGCAAAGAATAAGGCGTTACTATTACGGCCTAAATGCCTCCATAAAAGAACAATCAACAAACACAGAAAATTCATAATTTAAAAGTTTAATGTGATCATGTATGCAAATTAATTATGTGCCATTTCTTTTGATATTTAAAAGTTTTACTCGGCGTGCATAGCACTTCCGCTTGTGTGAACCCTGTAGGTAGCCATGGTAGGTTCGCGCGACCCCTGCCTCTGGGCAGTCCGTCGAGGACAGCTGGCGAGGTAAGACGCTGTCGCGTATGCACTTCAAACTTTTTGCACTGATGTAGATTACCATGGCTCATGTTTAGTATACCGGTTAACCTTTGCCTTGCGTATGTTTTGCCAGACATTCCACAGTCTTATGCTTCCGCTTAACCTAGTAATTTGTGCCCTTGTGGCTTTTTAAACTTAATCAAGAAGAAATGAGGAACGATGTCGGAGAGGCCACGTGGCCCTCACAACTTTGAATCAGGCGCCATCCGCCTATGTAAAAGGCGTTTCATTGTAATTTTGTTTTAATTGTTGCGTGAATTATTAAGGGCTTTATTTTTATGTATGTATTTTAGGGTTTTGTCATGTTAAATTATTTTACGGCCACTTCATTTGCAACCACGTGGTTAACAGCATCCAAGTCAGTATCTGTGCCATCCATGCGCTTTAAAGGTATATTTGTGTAATATCATGTGCACCATAATTAATTTCAGGATTCTTTGTAATATTTTATTTAGGATTCCGTGTATTTTCATGTGATTGATGCTTTGTATGTATGACAACTCTTTTTTTTTTATTTTGATTTTCCTGCCATCAGGCAAGCTTTGAGTTTCCCCATAAATGATTTTCATGTGTATCCCACTTGCACTGAGAAATAATGTGTGTGTGTTGTGCAATTTAATATATTTTCGTGCTATTTGTAAAGACTCTAAAGGCTTAAATCTTCAGGGGAACAATTTTCCCAATACCGTTACCACTTTGTCCGATGCCAATTTGCAGAATTGTATGAAAACTATTGCAATTACATCTGTACCACATGGTCCGCTACACATTGGATCCAGCGGCATCTGCGCCACCTAATCATACTTTCACACATCTGCATATATATTGTGCCCATTCATGTCGTGCCCCATACTGTACCATATTTATTTGTGTAATTTGTATGGTGATGTTATTTCCGTCCTAGCTGGCTATGTGTAAAGACTGTCACCACACTCACCCTGTGCTGGGAGACGCATCCCGATGAGTCTGCATTAGCGATTGCCAAATAATCACACGTGTTCACTGCTCATTTTGTAATTCTCCGTGTCCTGTCTCCAGGAAATAGCTACAGTCCACCCTATAGCAGTTGTAGATCTCTTTTCTTGTGGGGGCTGTGTTTTCAAACACCCCAGAGAAATCATCCACGTAGGAGTTGGCTAGAGTAATTGCAAGGTGGGGTTAAGAGAGCAACGGAATTCATTAGACACCTCCGAGTTTGTAATCATAAACTCAATTTTCTGGCATGACTGTGTAATTGAAGAGCAATAAATGGTATGTATTCAGTGCAAATCTGTGCGTTTACTTGTAGCGTCAGAACAGCAAATCTCCCGCCTATTTTTCGGTGATAAAATGTTTAGTAATAACCAGTGTTTTTTAAAGACGCTCGGGTGAGATGGACACAGAACCCACAGCATCCCTGAGAATCGAAGTGTGGTATCGGGGAAGCACTGCTGGCGCCCATCTACCATAAGTAACTTGTGTCATTGTTCATCTCGTGTCTCACCCGTCTGCATCAATATATATATATATATATATATATATATATATATATATATATATATATATATATATATATATATATATATATTATTATATATATATATAAACACACATGCACGCACACACACACTTTTGGAGGAGCTTCAAGTAGTTTTCTTTAAAAAAAAAAAAAAATTGTGGCAGGGAGGAGGGTTATCAAGGTTGCTGTGTTTTTGGTATACAACATGTATAATTTACGTAGAATGTATTTATATTGGGTCACTGAATTGTATTACATGTAAGAATACTGTTTGTAACAAATCTTGAATATGTAAAACCTCATTTACGGGCATAGTTATGTAGCGACACTGAGGTTATACGGGTATATAATAGAAACATCAAACAGTGTCTGAAGATTATGTAATTATGGTGAATTTCTTCAAGGCTTACCTTGTTTATATTCACGACGGGAGTGTACTACGTAATGTGTATTACTAGTAGAATAAATAGTACATATAGTACAACATACATGAAAAGGTTCCGAGATGGTGTTTATACACAACGCCGCCATTACACATTACATTGCATTAGGTGACTAATGGTTGGAGAGCATTAACGTTTTTCAATTGTTTATGTTAAAGTGCATTGTGTGAATTTTCAGAACTAATGGTGCATGTGTAACGATCTAGGTGTTTAGAACAGTGCGTGAAAGCGAGTTTTAAATGCAATTCATTCAGGTAGATGTGTTAAATCAAATAATTGTGTGAAAATACAAGTGTTTCTGTGCTAATATATACATGGAGTTATTTAAATTATAATATTTATTCGGTAATGTCAGTGTGTCTGGAAAGTGGTCGAATAGGGTACATATTGTGTTGTGGATACAACGTAATACTATTGTTTGGGTGGGTAACAAAATTATTTTGGTAATTCTTATGAATAGGCACTTTTTTGAAAATAAAAAAAATCTCGGAAAGCGGTATAATTCCACTTTACTAATTACGCAGGACAAAAAATTTACTAGGGACATCATCATCTGACTAATAGAAACCCCAAAAACGATAGTGGGTAGGCTATGAAGATCAGGGAAATGGTGGGGTAAAACTAATGAAACATATGTAGGTAATGCAATATTTATTCACGAAAATATGTTAAATTGCAAAAAGACTACAAGTGTAGCCAAACATTATGCACTGAGCCAAAGTCCCAGCTCCAGCAGGGGAGTAAATCCCTAAAACAGTGTTTCAAGGCATGCTGCCAATTTTTTTTGGGTGTTGACGTGAAGCGTCGCAAATTAGCAAAGCTTTGAGTTTCCCCATAAATGATTTTCATGTGTATCCCACTTGCACTGAGAAATAATGTGTGTGTGTTGTTCAATTTAATATATTTTCATGCTATTTGTAATATTATTGTAATATTGTATCATGAAAACATGTTTAATTGCAAAAAGATTGAACTGAACATTACCTAAACTGACAATGTTACCAATACAATTTATAAATACGATAGTGGGTAGGGCTATGTACTGGAGGGAAATTGAGGGGTAAAATTTTAACATGAAAATGCATATATATATATATATATATATATATATATATATATATATATATATATATATATATATATATATATATATATACGCACGCACGCACACACACACACACATGCACACACACACACACACACACAGAGTGAGAGTGAGAGTGTGAGAGAGAGAGAGTGTGTGAGAGAGAGAGAGTGTGTGAGAGAGAGTGTGAGAGAGTGTGTGAGTGAGAGTGTGTTTTTTTTTCCCTGTTGTTAATAGCCTTCCCCACTAAGTATTTGTAACTTGTATTGGTAATACTGTCAATTTAGATAGTTTGGTTAGGTTTTTTTTTTGCAATTTAATGTATTTTCGTGAATACATATTACATTATGTACACATTTTTCACTTGTTTTACCCCACAATTTCCCTGATCTTCATAGCCCTCCCCACGATCGTTTTTGTGGTTTCTATTAGTCAAATGTTGATGCTCTTAGTAAATTTGTGTTCTGTGGAATTAGTGGAGTGGAATTATACCACTTTCCGAAATTTTTTTTCATTTTATCAAAAAAGCCCCTGTTCTGGAATTTTAACCTTACAATTTTCAAGGTGCAAAGCCACGTCCCAAAGGAGATGATCTTGGCCGTCTGATAACAAGGAATCAGAAAAATAAGGGACACCCCAAACATTTAGAAGGTGATGGCTCAAGTGGCGTTGGCACCCCGGGAATGGAAGAAATGGAGAAGCTCCTATTGATTCATGAAAAGCACTATTGAACCCAATGTTAATATATTTGAAATCCCTGTCCCATATCAAATGATCCTGACTATAGAATATCTTGAGACAGTCCTTCAGATTTTTGTTATAAACCTTTTAACCTTAATCACCATTGAGAATTAAGGACTAGAAGAAAAATTTTTTATGACCCAATGAAAACACATGTCTTTAAAACCTACTGATAGAAAATAGAGCAAATTATCAGTTACTAGCTTGGAAGGTGCACCCAAAATTTTCCAAACCTGCTAATTTTCCAAACCTGCTCAGTTACTCTTAACTATGGAAGAGCTCTTTATATTTTTTGAGGTGGTGAAAGTATCTAACATTATCAGTACAATAAGCCTTCAAACATTCTCTATGTTAGAATGCACAAGGTGACCAAAGATATCCAAATGAACCAAATGCCAAGGGCAATCAGGAACTTGTACAGTGGTCTGACCAAAATTCATTTGAGGAGCCTACTTACACATTTGAGTCATCACAGGAACAGACATACTACTAAGATATATCAGATTTCAAAATAGTCCATGCAAAATTTACAACAATTTTTTGAAAAGTTTTATGTATTCTCAGTTGAATCATGAAAATATTTATGTATGATGGGACAATGACTCTCGGGCACCACCAACTCCCTAGCACGACCATTTTTGCCAGTAAAATATAACATGCCATCCTTCTCTATACAGGCTGTTCACGGTAAAGTGAGCACTTTATAAGGCCCTTCTAAATTTTTACTTTCGTCCATCTATTTATCTTCCTGCTACTTTTTAATATAAACATTGCAATGTGGCTAATAAACCCAGTGTACACATTTCACCACCCTTAAAAGTTAACGCCTAATACTGCATTAAGATAAATTTATTAGTGGTTAATGCCTGTTGTGAGGGCCTTAAAAAGTGCTCACTTTACAGAGAATAGCCTATATAAGGAAGATCTGCTCCCGCAGCAATGTCGGCTGTAATATGACCTCACCACGCATCATTTTTCAGGGCATCCTGCAATTTAACAAAACAATTAGGAAAACCTTGAATTATGTCTAAAGTCAGCTATTCATTTTCTGAAATTGCCTCAAAATCCCCAGTAACATACATACGTGAGTGAGTCATCAACCAAGTTGTCTACTCCACTAAGATGATGAACTTGAAAGTGGAAACAAGGAAGATGAAATACCATACTACCCAATTTTTGTAATTGATGGGTATGGTTTAACACCCAACTTGGTGCTTGATTATCCCAATACAAGTCACATTCATCATGCACAATGTAAGAAGCAGATTTATTCAATCCAAACAAACAAGCAAGTGTCTTATCATATGTTTCAAATCACCAATCACTGTAATAATAATACATTAGCAATTAGGCTACCGCCCGGTGGCGAGCTCTCTCACCTCTCCATTCACGCGACTAAACTCCTCTTCCGCTCCCTTCATGAACTTCCCAACCCCCCTCACAGATACCAATTCCTCCTGCAACGCATTCCTCTCCCTCACAGACTCCTCAGACTCCAACAGAGGATTACTAACAAAAGCCATGGGGGCAATCTGACCATCTACTCACTACTCAAAATTGCACAAGAGCAATAGATGACTCACTAACCTGAACAGCAAAACACTTCGCAAAGTCCAGAAGCCTCAGTACTGGAGGAGTAGTAACTATTTATTTTAAGCACTGAAATGCATGTTTCAGTTTGGTTATCCATTCAAAATTTACACATATCTTTTTTAGAAAATGTAAAGGCGCAGCTAACTCTGAATATTTTTGTATAAAGTGTGGACAATAAGTCCTTAAGGCCCAAAAACTTCTGAACACTTTTCAAATTTCAAGGGCATGGAAAATTTAAAATTGACCTAACTCTATCTGGGTCAATAAGCAGATGCCCCTCACTCATTATATAACCCAAAAATCTAACCTGTGTAGAACCCAAAACAAAGTATAAATGATTAGGGATCTTAGTAAATTTTTTAATGGTTCCAAGGCATCTGATGGCCATATATTGCCTACAAGATGGATCTTATAAATACTGATGGAAATTGTTATTCAAGTACAGCGCTGAATACACTTTTGCCTTGTGTAAATGTTGCAACATGCAATTAACGGTGGGGAGCAGAAATGGTCTTTACAAATTTTTCTGTTTACCAAAATACGGTTCACAGCCAACCTGTATTTATTGCTATCACATTTCTTAAACAAAAAAAAACGGGTGTAAGGCACTTTTACTCTTGCATTTAAAACCTTTTGAATAATTTTGTAAAAGGTTTGCGATTTCAGTGGAGGACTCTTAAAGTATTTACCCCACTTGGGAATGTTATCTGTGATAGTGAACATATATGGTATAATATCACAGTTCCCAGCTTTCTGCTTTATCACATGATTAAATTCTTCACGTAAGATAAGTAAACGCTCCTTTCCATCGGGTGGGCACCTGACATTCCAATAGTATACTTGAACCTGACTACGATTTTACTTATTTAATAGCCAATTTAGAACAAAGAAAATTTAATGTAATGCATTAATTGTTCTTCCCTATTTTTATTTATTCTTTATGACAAAGAACTATCATTTTTGATTAAAAATTTTTAAATCTTTAGTTTTAATAAGTTTAACACATCTATCAAGCAAAATTATTTTGACTCTGACTGGGATTGTAAGGGGGCGACGATGAATTTAGATGGGTGGTGAGGTTTTTAAGTTAGGAATTTTATGTTTTACCTAGGCGCCAGACACCATTCAAGGACTGGTGCCGTGATGTTGGTAGAGCTGACTCTGTAGATCTCCAGGTCGTTCAGCCGTTAACCCGGAACCGAATCCTCCAGTTGGTTATTGTTGTCCCCTCAATAAATTATATTATCATTTTATATTGCAGAGCTTCGTAACCTCTTAAGGTGGGTTCGCACACAGTAACTGTATTAATGAACTATGAAGCGGTTACTAACCGGTGATCTATCGGCTGGTCACACGCCTATGATATTAAATGATATGAAATTACATGTAGTCATTAACATATTACGACACTTGATAGACATAGCACTTTTGCTGGTATTCTAAGGGCCCATGCTGTATCACACCTTGCAGTTATATACGTAAATTATATGCTGGCTAGGTTTCACACACATATTCCATGATTTATTATCATTCCGTCTGGAAACACATACATTGGTGCCAGGCACGACCCGCCGGCAAGGCTTTACTGCTAAGTGACCTGGTGGTCAGACAATGATTACGGTGGTTGAAAGCTCCTCGTGCGATGCAAACAATCAGAGAGAGGAGCAGCCACCTCTGGCAGCTAAAACAAAGGGTTCTGGATGATATTAAAGTATATTGCAGTGAATGATTATTACAAAGTTGTATGCCGTCGGAGCGTGCATAAACGCAGCCTTGCCCCCGCGAGTTCTCAGGTGCTACTGACATGGCCGGCTTTGTGCCTTACCGCCCTGGTGGGGGTGAGCGTGCGAAGTGAGCACTATTTATTTGGAACCTTGCAAAACATAATAATTACACACAAACCGTTACTGATTAAATGAAAGTGGAATATAAAAGATTATGTTTGCATTAAGTGGCACTCACTAAAAACATACAATACTGTAATGTGATGACTTGAAGGTGATGCAAATGGGGTGAAACAAAACATTCAGTATTAATTTCCAATAACACTTTGCATATTAGGCCTTCATACAGGATGTCCTGTTAAGCCATTTAGGAATGAAGGGTTCGTACGGCATCTGCCGTTGCGCCATTTTTACCTGCAGATCTATTTATTGACACTCGCGTGCACTACCCTGCACTTTAGTACATGAGTGTTTGCCGCTCTTACTTCTTGCCTGTCCTACACTTAACACTGAGCGTGTGCATTACTATCACACAAGCACGTAGAATGGTATTGTAGCTGCGCTGACTCTGTGCTTGGCCGGGCAAAATGTCTAGTAGGCAATGGACGCGAGCCCATGTCAAATGCCTTTTCCTCCCTCTGGAGACTGTTTGAAGGCTGAGTGCTGCTAGTGGCAGCAGGTGTGGTGCCTCGCCTGCTTCTGTGGTCGCAGCGAGTACGGGTACCCTTCGGAAGCAGCACGTGGCTGTGGTGACCAATTTTGTTGCTGTTGATGATGACTCATTGCTATGCAGAGTGCTCTCGCTCCCCTGCAAGTGCTGCACGCTGGCAGTTTTACTTTCCGCCGGCATGTGGGATGGAGGCAAAACGAGCTGACAGACCTGCAGTTGCTATCCCTTTTGTCGTTTCTTGCATCCTCTCCACTGTCCATTGCATGTAGTATGTGCTGTCGTTGGTTGCGACCCGAGCGGACAGCGACCAGGGGCCAGTGGTCAGCTATGTCTGACCCCCTAGTCTACGATGGCATCCTTGCTCCTTCTCGCCTGCCTGAGACATCTACTTCACTGGCAGTGCCCAGACCTGCGGGCCACTCTGACACAATCGACCTGGTGGCAGAGGACCGAGACTTTCACCTGGTGCTGGTGATGACGGCGTAGCTTATATCTCCGTTGTTGGTAGTGCTGTGACATCGGGTGTCATTACGATGGCAGGTGCTGGCGTCTGTGTTAGTGCTGGTGTTGGTGCGGGTATGATCATTGGCACTGCGCCATCCACAACATTTGGGTCGGCTGTCGGGAGCTCCCTGTCAGGCACTGGTGTGCCGGGCGCTAATTCTCTTTCTACCCCAGCTGTCAGCATAATTGCGTGAGGTGCTGCATTTGTTTCGACCTGTGTCTCCCCGTGGATGTGCTCGTCGGGGCCATCCCTGTCCATGCTCACCAGGGGTAAATCTTCTCCCTTGTCGCAATTTAGTGTGTGTGTTGGAGACCCTCCCGCGGGAGGTGCCGCTGCACTTTGTTCTTTGCTAGTGGCTTGCGGGAGCTCGGCATCACCATTCCCGTCGTGGGTACCCAGGACATCAAGCATGACTTCGCTGGTGACTACATCTGGCGCGAGCCGGATATCGTCCTGACACACCTGTACTGTCCTCCTGCCGATCCGGACTGTATATGTGGTTGGTTCATCGCTTCCTAGGACTTTGTGCAGTCCATTCCATTTGGCCACAAATCTGGCACAAAATCTTTGTGGACCGTGGACTGAGGATGAGCTTGCACGTAGACCAATTGACCTGCGTGTAGAGCTGGCGGTGGCCGTGTAGTTGTTGGTAGCCATTTTCCTCCATATTGTTTTTGGTGTTGACATGTATCCCGTAGCCGCTGACATCATCGCTTGTGATGTTTCGCTACCGGGTGACACACTATGTGTTTTTACTTGTGGACACTGTGCTTCACCTGGCAGTTTGAGGTTATGTCCGAGCAGGATATCGGCCAGTGACTTCCCCGTTGCAGCATTTACACAGCGGCGGAGGGTGTATAGATCATCTGGCAGGTGTTCAGCCCATGTGGCATGGCAATCTCCCACACAGAGGCATAATTGGATTTTTAGGTCCCGCTTATGGCGCTCCGTGGGGTTAGTGCTCGGGTGATGATTCGCTGTCCGAAGGTGTTTCACCCCCCACCGCATGCACCAATCGGGCCACTTTCTACCCATGAATTGTAGCCCATTATCTGTTAACAAGTTCCTGGGATAACACCACCTGGGGAAAAAATTCCTCATTCAACACTTTTGCAATATTCACTTTCTGTGCGCAGCTCACTGTACATGCCTCCACCTACCTTGAAAAACTGTCTGTAAAAACTACAATGAAACACTTCCCTTTTCACTCCTAGGGTAAGGGCCCATGAGGTCTAGACATATGGTTTCAAAGGGTGTTAGGGGGACACATGGCTGTTGTTGCCTACTATCTATTTTTCACTTTGTTGTGAAAGTATTACACGACACATTTTTGTACATACTGGTGTGCGTCCCTTGTTAAGCCGGGCCAGAAATGTATTCACGTACATTTCTGACAGTCTGATCACATCCGGGATGCCCCGCTGTGTTGTCGCCATGCGCATAATCCAATACTCGTTCTTGCACACACGTGGGGACGTACAGCTACCATTTTGTGATGTCAGTGGGTGAACAAGTCTCTAATCTCCCGTCAATGACGTGCCAGCTTTCCGTTTCTTGGCGTGCACTGTTTATTTTATCCTGCGTGTGTACGCATCCCTGCTGCGCTTGGTGTATGACACACAGCTCATTGATGAGAATGTTTTCGTTTCCTGCGCTAGTTTGTTGCACGCTGATTTCTTGTAACGCTTATTGTGTGGACGGAGCAGGATAGTGTCCTATTCCGCTTCGTTCCTAACAATGACGTAACTGTCCGGAGTGCGTGAGAGCACGTCTGCCAACTCATTCTCTTTACCAGGCCTGTGTTGTACCTTGAAATCATAGACTTGTAGCATTAGCGTCCATCTCGTCAACTTGCTACATGCTTCGTGCATACTATGGAGGCAAACAAGACACCTGTTGTCCATACGAATGGTGAATCGCTGATATTCTAAATACGCACTATAGTTTTTTTACTCCCCACACGACTGCCAGGCATTCTAGCTCATCCACATCATATCGGCGTTCTGTAGGACCAATCTTTGCACTAGCGAAATTGATGACCTGCCTATTCTCGTTTTCATTGTACTGTTACAGAACAGCGCCTACGCCCTCTTGGCTCACATTTGTTTGTAAGAACAATTGTTTACTTGCATTGTAGCATGCAAGTGTGGGACAATTCTGAAACTTCTCTTTAATTTCCCGGAACTACTGCTCTGCCTCGTTCGTCCACTGGAACCTGCGCTGCGGTGACATTAACTCCGTTAGCGATACAGTTATAACTGTGAACCCTTTTATGGGCTCATGCAGCCAGTTAGCTAGTCCAAAGAATTTGCATAACTGTTTTCTAGTGCACAGGGCTGCACAGTCCACTATTACTCAAAGCTTTCCGGATTTGTCTTGTTTCCTGTTTTGTTCACAACGTGTCCTAGGAAATCAAGGGATGTTTTTCCCATGTGATAGTGACATTTGCTTGTTACACAAGCCAACCCATTTACCACCAGTCTCTCCAACATAACAGATAAGTGGGTTACGTGCTCTTACCAGCTGGATGACCATACAATAACATCAAGGTATGCGAGCGTGTACTCCCCAATGAGGACGTCTAGAATTCGCACCATCATTGATTGGAAAGTCACAGGGGCACACTTAAGTCTGAACTGCACCATGCAAAATTGATTTCTACATCCCCCGGGCGCAGTAACAGCTGACTTTTCCCTATTGTGCAATTTTATTGGCACATGCCAATAACCGCTTTTGAGGTCCAATGCGTAAAGATCTTCGCTTGGCCGAGCGAACTTAAAGCATCCATGAAGCTAAAGTAAGAAGGAAGTGCGCTGCAGGTGGCTTGATTAAGCAGGCAGAAATCCACGCAAAATCTAGAATTTCCGTTTTTCTTAGGTGCGAGAGTTATAGCCAAGTTGTAAGTAGAGATTACTGTGCATGTGCACAATATTGAGACAGTAATAACAGCTATTATTTCACCGAACATACGTGAAGATGCAATTCTGGGTATTCCATGGTTGATGGAACAGAACACAATTGTTGAGCTAGCTGCTCGGAGAATACACTTTGGCGCAAAGAAGACGAATGAAACTACAGGTGCACTAACAGACGGACATTTGTCTAAATAGTAAACGGTACGCCGAGGCAGAATTTATCCCGTTTCACTTGATTTTGGTTATTGGATTGCTGTCCGCTAAAATTTTCCTGGTATTGTCCAGAAAAGTTATTGCTTTGCAGATACTTGCTCTCACTCGTGGCCAGTTCGTTTACTCGCAGTTACTCGTGGCAACATCGTGCTGCATTTCCATTGTGGCACAGTTGACCAGAGTTTCGCTCCAGCATGATGGCTGCCTGCATGACATCCTTGAGCATCCCATTCAGAAGGGGAATTAAGGCTGTGCGAAATTCTGGCCATGCTGTCTCTGCCACAATTTCCACGATTTGTTGTTGCTCCGGCAGTTCTGGATAAAACCACTTAACTATGTGCACTTTCCTGGTAATGAATGCCATGAGTGGCTCGTTTGGTGAGTTGGTGACTGCTCCTCCATTGTCAGCCTGGTTTTGGTCCGTAGTGAAGTGAAGGTGCTGCCAAATTTACAGTGAAACAACTGTAGGAATTCTGACCACTGCACCCTGTACTGATTAAAGGATTTCCACCAAGAGCGTAAGTCTCGTGCAGTTGTCAACAAAAATTTGTCGGTTTCTCTATAGACATGTCACTGAAAGTCGGTAATATCTGGAATTTGGCCGGTGTCTTGGTTGCGAGTGGCCTTGGTGGTGGTTGTGGCTGGGACCCAAATTACCAGTAAGTATTTGTGTCACAGTTCGTCTCGTGTCTTGCCCAATGGCGTCAGTTTATTCACGATGTATTCCAGATCTTCAGATGCGTCCCGAACAATACAAGATAAATTTTACAGTTATTATTGTAAAGATTGTAGAGTTCTCATATTATTCGAGATTTTCGGTATTAAATACAGCCTTTTTTAAAAATAAAAACTACTGTACGTGCATTAAGATACCTGTACTACAATATAAAATAAAAATAAAATTGTTTCAAAGAAAATATTTGTAGGAATACTGCATTTCATTCACAAATGCACCCGTTATGTCCAGTGTGCATATACACAGATTCAAAGTTCGCCGGTGTTTGCCACCTCAAGCCGCTAGGTTCGCTGCTGCTGTTCACACGTTCGCCTGTGTTGTTCATATACAGCTATCCGGTATTAGTCTCTATTGTATTTGGTCCCGTGGTTGCTCGCAGCGTGGTTGGCTAAAGAGCTGGCCTTGTGGTGACATTGACAGTACAAAGTGCCAAGTCCATACTTAGCGATTGTGTCCTGCGGTACAGGGCGCAAACACTGCAAACACAGAGAAGCCAGTGCTCCACTCTGCATTTGGCCAGCAATAATTTATCTTCACCCGACCATGTGCGTAGTTGTCCCAGAGTTCATGGCTACATTGCATTCGAGGGGAGGAAGTTCTTTCCCCTGTCGTGGCTGACCCTTGCGTGCACCAACAAGGGTTGGTGATCGGCTGGTAGCGGGTGGGGGAGAGCATACCCACCTTCTGCGCGTGCCCGCTGCCACTGGAACAATGGCGGATGCCTGTCTTTTTGGGCGCTGTATGCTCACTCACGTGGTACACTTTTCCGGCATCCCGATGACGTGTAGGGCATCGCGACGCTGCTGTTGTTTCCATCTTGCTTCTACGACTTCCCCGTTGCGGGTATTCAGGAGATATTGCGGAATTTGTGGGCAGGAACTTTGGTAGGAGAAATAATTTTGGCGGTCTTTTCGAATTTCTTGATGCTGGATGGATTAGCCCACACGGAAGGGCAATATTTTGTCACTATCCTGTAATCGTAAGGGGGTGACGGTAAATTCGGAGAGGCGGTGCGGTTTTAAGTTTAGGAATTGATGTTTTACCCAGGTGCCAGACACCATCCAAGGACTGGTGCCATGATGTTGGTAGATTTGACTCTGTTGATCTCCAGGTCGTTGGGCCGTTCGCCCGGAACCGAATCCTCAAGCTGGTGATTGTCGTCTCCTAAATAAATTATACTATCAATAATTTTATAATGCAGAACTTCGTGTCCTCTTATGGCAGGTTCAGACACCATAACTGTAATAACGAACTATGGAGTGGTTACTAACCGGTGACTTGTCGGCTGGTCACACACCTCGGATATTAAATGATATGCAATTACATGTAGACATTAACATATTACGACATTTGATAGACATAGCACTATTGCGGGTATTCTAAGGGCGCGTGCTGTAACACACCTTACGGTTATACACACAAATTATATGCAGAGTAGGTTTCACACACATATTCCGTGATTTACTATCATACTGTCTGGAAACACGTAAATTGGTGCTGGGCACAGCCCGTCGGCAAGGCTTTATTGCTAAGTGATCAGGTGGTCTTACAATGTGTATGGTGGTTGAAAACTCCCTGGTGCGATGGAAATAACCGGGAGAGAGGCAGGCGTCTCCGACAGCTAAAACAAATGGTTCCGGTTGATATTAAAGTCTATTGCAGTGAATGATTAGTAGAAAGTTGTATGCTACCAGAGCATGCACGAATGCAGTCGTGCCCCCACGAATTCTCAGATGCTACTAACATGGCCAGCTTTGGCGCCTTACTGCCCTGGAGGGAATGAGCACGCCAAGCAGACACTATTTTTTGTGGAACCTTGCAAGACATAATACAGTGGAACTTGTTTAATTTGAAGCTGAAGGGACCAAAATATAATTTTGAATTAACCAAAAATTTGAGTTAAGAAAAATTTGTGATTTGAAAACTGTATTACTTACATTTTGCTGTTCTTCAAAGTACCTCCCTATCTTGTGGATGTACTACATTGTTTCAAATGAAGTCTGCAGAAGCTGCACTGGCAGTTTGGAAGGTTCATTTTCTTCATCTGAAGATTCGCTACTCTGCACCCTGCTGCTCACAACTTGAGCCATAATCTCAGCATCCCTCTGCTCCCTGCACACAACTACATCGTCATCCATTGTAACAATCTCTTCATATGAAACTGATGGAGACATCAATCTCCAAAACCCTCAACAGCTGACATGATCTCGTTATCTTCTTGATTTTGATCTCGGATGCCATTCTCGTTTCTTCGCTGTGCAATTCCTGCTTTCTTGAAACAATTGGAAGTTGTTTCGCTTTTAACTTTTTTTCCATGCACTGTTACACATCAAAGATGCCTGGAGAAGGTCAATTTTTACCTTTTTGTCTTCATTAGCGGTTAGGATGTTTTCAACAACAAGCCTCCTGTAAAATTGCGTAAAGTTCTTAATTACACCCTGATCCATTGGCTGAACAATAGAAGTTATGTTTGGTGGGAAATACATCCCTTTAATATTCTCAAGTACAGTTATGCTTTTATGGACTGTGCAATTGTCGATAAACAATAAATCCTCTCATTTTTGTTTACTCATTTTCTTATCTAATTTTACAAGCCATTTTTAGAAGAGTTCACATCATTCATGCTTTTCTATGGACTTCATATTCTACCGATTTGGATTTCACATTTTTAAAACACCTAGGATTGGCAGATTTTCCTATAATCTATAATGGCAATTTTTTGGAACCATCCATATGTGCTCCTACTAAAAGTGTTACTTGATCCTTGCTAAGCTTACTGCCACTGTAGCTCTCACCCTTAAAAGTCATAGTTTTGTTTTGAGTATACCTGAAAAACAGTCCAGTTTCGTATACATTAAAAAAGGTTTTTTGGGTCCCTGTCACTTATTTTTAACAAATCAGTTTTCCACTCATTAGCCGCTTGCAAATCAACATCCCCACTCTCACCGCACACAGCCTTGAAAACAATTTGATTCCTACTTTTGAGACCATCCAGCCAACCATGGCTGGTCTTGAAGTCATTTTCATTTTTTCCGAAGTCACTTGCAAACTCTTCAGCATTAGCGTGGATAAGTGTAGACTAGACAGTAGTCTTTCGACATGAAAAGTTTCTAAATGCCATTTATAAGCAGGCATCACAAAAATATTTGGAGCAGTTTTTAAAATAAAAAATTTATTTCACTTAAACTCAGCCACCATTATTTCTCTACATATGCAGTTGCTTTAAGTATTAACAGGAAAGTTAAAAACTAATTGTGAATCACAGTGATGGTACTGCTGGGAAAAAATATATAATGCTGATGAAAAGTATGCATGGGTCTGGATGAAAAACAAGTGGCGGTAGACATGGATTTTGTGGTTCAAAATGTACGCTAACACTTCAATAAATTTCCGCCATGGGATTGTTCTGTTTTCCAAACAGTTAATGTACATGAATTGTTTCAACATCAGCATTCTCTCCCTCCCCCTCTTCCCTTTCTCTGTGAAGCTACAACTCACTCTTGCACAAGAAATTGCTACAGTTAGCAACTATTTGCACTCAACAACCATTATATAATATTCCTGCTGACAGTGGTAGTTGAGTCACTCTTTCCTTAGCATTAGTTATGTCGCCAGACATTTTTATATTAAGTCATGGTTTTGTACTTGTGTGCTGTACAGCATATTTCTTATATCGTAACCCTTCCCGTTTATCTTTTGCCAGACAGTTACAAAGTATTTCATTTTTAAATATTCTTAAATTATAAACTTTTACTACATGCAAACATGTAATTTATTTGCCACTGTTTACTTTCATGTACCTACTAGGATTAAATATTTATAAACACATCCTACATTAAAGTAAAAGGGAAGCACTGTCTTCCAGATCAGAATGTTCGGCGCTGCAAATTCTTTTATGTTTGTAACGTCCCCTGCTTCATTAATTTGATTTTCAATTGTGTATCTACCACACTCATTTTATTTTTATCCACTTCAATAACTATTTCTAATTTTTATGAAATAAGCTTTACATTGTACTTGCATACTTACACTCTCATTATTGTAAATTTTAAATTCAAGGAGAAAACCAAAGCACCACACACACAAATATATTTTTGATACAAACTTCTGTACCTCTCATTCTTCCGCTTCTCCCAGAAACTCGAAGGTTGGGGTAAAAAAAAGGAGGTATAAATAATGCAGAAAAGGGCAGCGAGGCTGCAGGAGGTGTTTGCATGTGTACTTAGGTAATGACAGCTCTGTTGCTTGTTTCATGCAGCCAGCTGCCTGGCTACCCATTGCTGACATAACGTGTTGTACACAACGAGGATGTGTGCAGCTGAATGCCATGCTGCCTGATGTGCATACGTAAGGTGGCTCTTGCAATATTTTTTTTTTTTTACTACACAACAAGAATATGACTACTGCAGTATTGATAAATTATCCTAATGCTACATACTCTTCACGTCACATTCATATGCTTGGGGTCTAACAACAATTGAAGTTGATATTTTTGTAATTAATTGAGATAGAAATAACTGGGTTTTACTGTACGTTGAATAACCTTTGAAGTCTTTACCTACGTAATTTCCTTCACATTCTCCAATAGATCCTGGAGGAAGTTTTAAATCTTATAACAATATCAATGAACTCACCTCACCCTCCACTGGAGCACCGGACAGTTGTAGTGCCCTGCAGAACAACTGACTAAATACAGGCGACTGTGGTGCACAGAACAGATGCTTGACTATCTTGAGCAGCAGATGACTGACATACTAAGACACGGCTGGCACAATCGTCAAGACTACTGGCCTTTTGTGCTTGCCATGCTTGTATTGCTTGTCTGTGGGAGTGTTCTCAAGGTAGTGGCAGAATTTAACCCCTGCCAATCAGTGATAGTAAACTAAGTAATGACAGCCAACTGATAGCAGCAGATCAGGTATCTTAAATGTTTTCAAGTTTGTTTTTGTGCTTGCACTGCCCACGTATTTCCCCAGCATAGTGATTCTTCCTTTGGGGCCAACTGAACCATCAGCAACCTTTTGCTGTCTGGCATAGGGTAGGGGGGAGCGGGAATAATTGACCACTCACACCCCTTTTTACAAGTTTTTATTTAACATGACTTGGTATGTTTAGTGCTGTCCGGCGACTCACAGTTTGCCTTCTCCAACACTTTAGCGAAAATGGTGAGAAGGGTGGGAACAGGCGTAAGGGGGATCGATAGTGCCCCTTGGGAAAATTGGCGAGTTGGGTAACCATTCTCCCCCTCCCCCCTCCACTTACGGGATGTGGGGTTTTTGTTTCTGACAATAAGGTTTGTGTTTACATTAAAATGGTGATAAAGGTGTCATAGAGATAAGAAGTTTAGTTTAAGGAAAATGTGTATTAATTATTAAAGTAAGAAATGCAATTTTATTAGGTTTAGGTGTTACAATAGCTAAGAAGAATGAGCTTTTATAAAAATTGTTAAAATATTATGAAGGTAATAAAAAAGATCCATGGAGGAGTGACTTTTGAAAGATATAACATGTAAATACATTAGAAATTTACAATCACTGTGACGTGGAGATATTAATAGTAATAAAAACAAATGCAATTAATGAAACAGAATGTATATGCTGATACTTTTTTTAAAATTCTTTTTAGTATCACATACTTTTTTGCATCACTGTTCATCAGGTTGCAGCCTGAAGTGTGGATGGGCCACCAGTGTTCAACTGCACATTTTTAGTCTCACTAATTTTATTTTTATTATTGTATAGGTAGACCATTTATACATGTACAGACTCATCCATCATCGAGATTGCAAGCGATACCGATGACTGACGAGTCTGTGAACGTATAAATAGTCTACCTTTATAATAGTAAAAAAAACTGGAGAGACAAAAAAGTTAAAAATCAACTAACTGTAAAAAAAACCTTTTAAAATCAATCTTTGTTATAAATGCACTTAAAAGAAAAAATAATTATAGTAGTAGTTACATGGTGTGTATAAATTGTAAACGTGGACGAACAGTAATAATAAACTTTACTACAAATTAATATTTTTGTATAAATTTATGTTTAGTGAATAAAAGATTGGCACAATATAGAATGTATACCCAATTAATATAAATGTAGTAAGCACATATCTTGCATAAGGCTCTTAACTATTCGCAATATAGAATGTATACCTCATTTGCATAAGCGTTGTAAGCATATATCTTGCTTAAGGCTCTTAACTATTTATGCCAAGCTTTTATATACTAAATATAAATTGATAGAAAAATAATAATTTGTAGTAAAGTTTATTACTACTGTTTGTCCACTTCTTACAATTTCTACACATTATGCAACTACTGTTGTAATTGTTTTTCTCCTTTTAGTGCATTTATAAATAAAATATTGTTTTTAAAAGGTTTTTACAGTTAATTATTTGTATAGGCTACTGTGTGCCCATCACAAAACAATATCTACATAAATAGAAATAGTGGTTTTTACAACCTTTAAAAAATGTTAAAATTTATGTTTATAACCACAGCCACACCAAAAAAGAAAAAAAAGAAAAGGAAAGCTTGCCAATATAGTCTACTGTATTTGATTTTGAAAATTATCATGATTGCTTGGCTCCAGTTAACACACACTAAAAATATTTAGAACACAGAATTTAATACTCGGGAACTGTAAGATGCTGGACGAACGCTGTTTCAGTTGTGTAGTATATACTGAAGTCCTATTTATTGTTGCCTATATACATATTTTTGTCAGATCTTTCTATTTAGTTTTTGTTTCCTTCTGTGTGAGCTATAAGGATTGGTCATAATATTTAGTGTAGATATACATGTGTTTCACATTCCAGAATATTGCTGGTGTTATGGCAGCAGCAACTGCTTGATTGATGGTTCTTTTGGCGAAGAAAAATGGATCGTAAACTTTGTTTCGGGTTATCTCCATCCACACAATTAACTTGGAAGAGTCTTGTTGGAATTCGACAAGTTTCACTGGCAACGTGTCTGCCCAAATGCAGCAGTTATATCAGTTAACCTTTCCACAAATTTGAAAAATTGCCTAATCACAGAATAAGACTTGTGTGAAGAAGTTGTGGTATTTGTGTGCTGTTAGCAATTAATGTATATGGCTACACACTGTCAAGTTTTCATCATGCAAGTCATGCAGAACCTGAGATGGTACTGCTTCTTCTTCAGCATGAATTGCAACACCCTATGCGCTGTTTATTGTATGCAGAATGTTCAATTATTGTGCCAGACTTCACTCCAATTTTGGACTTTGTTCAGTGGCTAACCTGATGACTTCAGTGTTGTCATCAAGGGTTGATAGACGTCCTTGTCCGGGTGCTGTTGCCACTATCCTGGTGTTCTTGAACTTGTTCACCGACATTTGAAATTATTTGTCCATGGGTCCAGCTTTATAGAATCTGCATTGAAATCTCGTCTAAATTTTACTATATGACAACCCTTCTTCCAGCCTCCACACTACAATGGTTACTTTCTGTTATATGCTGAATAATGTGCAGAGTCAGTCATGTGTAAGAACAGAACAAGTGTTCAGCTGTTGTCAATTTCACAAACTCCAGCAGCAGTTACACACACATTGTACCATTAATGTATTCCCATACATATAGCACCTATAAGCTTAAATACCTATTAAAAAAAATTCATCCTGTATTTTTGCTCATTATTGTATGCCACATGTACTGAACCATTAGACTTATTTAAACCAAACTTAGTATGCTGGCAGTTACTATTGTGACATTAAATGTGCTTATTGACAGACATTTTTTCGTCCCATTTTCTAAGATATCCTAGCTGAAGAAAATGTGACATTTTTTTTCTTATGAAATACTCAACCAATTCATAGCAAATTTAGCAGGCAAGTAATACTATGGTGGGCCATGTAAATTTATAATTTTATGAAGATAGGACACTTGTTTTCAAAATGGCAACCCATTACACTCTTGTGTTACACGTTACAGTTTTGGAGTCATTCAATTAATTTGGACCCAGTTTGGTACACTGGAAGTATCTATTATGTGCATCGAGTAAACGATTTGATAACATCTTTATTCTGCAGTTTTGGATGATAGTGTCATGTGAAAAATTAAGCTCAAATATAAAGTAATAACATTTGGCATACTGAAGTAGTGCTATGAAGGGCTATTTAAAAATGGTCTCTCACATTCAGAAATGCAGTCTTTTTTTTTTTAGTGTCGTACACTGTACCTTTAGAACCTTTAAACTGATTTAAACCAAAAATGGTGTGTGAAGTATGTACCATACACACTAAATGCAGTAAGCAATAGCTGTAGTCTTCAGCCATTTGGGAAAGTAATGCCATCTACGGAAAGGTATTGTTGTGTTTGTATAGCAGAGATACTTTAACAGTTTCTACCAAATTTGGTGTTCAAATTCCTTGTTCTGAGTGATTTTTAAAACATGTGTATATACTATGCACGCATTGATGAACCTCATAAAAATTGTGTGGATATAAAATAGCGTAGAGAAAGTAGACTAACAATAACTTTATGTTGTTCATCGCTTTTCACAGTTACAAAGACTTATTGGAAAATGTATTGTTTAATATCATTATACATAAATTCTTTGAGGAAACAGTTTAATAAGGGATTTTTTAAAAGTGTAAAAGACTATCCTCTTTTTTTTTTTTTTTTTTTTTTTTAATTTGAAGGTAATTTTAGGAATTTTCTAAAAACAAATTTGTATGATGTAAGCTGTTCTGCTAAATTTGGGGTGTGCTCAACCTTCAGACAGTAAACTGTGTCTTTACAGTAGTTGCGTGGACTTGTGGTACACACAGGGGCGGAAATTTGCAGGCAGACGTTAATAAGATATGGTTGTGGAACAGGAAAAATAAAATAAAGATAAATGTAAGAAAAACTAAGGTAGTGAGGTTCACAAGGAAGAAGTTGATAAGCAGGGACGTGTACAGAAGGGAGGGACAAGAGAGAGAAGAAGCAGCCGAATAAAGTATCTAGGGATTGTACTGCAGGGAGACCTCAGATGGAAAAAAACAGGTAGAGAGGGTGGTCGCAAAGTGAAGAAGGGCTCCGGGTATGCTGGGAAGGGTGCTGAAGGGAGTCAGCTGTAAGGTGAAGGAGAAGGCATATGGCACAATGGTACGGCCAATGTTAGTATATGCTGCAGCAGTATGGGACCCGTATGTGGAGGTGCCAGAACTGGAAAAGGTGCAAAGAAGGGCAGCAAGATGGACAGCAAGATGGATGAAGGGTAGGTGAAGACAGGGGCAGGATGATGAGGAAGAAGGGAACTATAGGCCATCAGTGATGATGAAAGAAATGGAGTGGAGCTCATTGAAGGACAGGAGGAAAGTTGAACGGCTAGTCAGGATGTACAGGATGGAGAATGAAGAGGGAGGATGGGGAGGGCTACACTGCAAGCTAAGTAAGGGAGTGTTTAGAAGAAGAGGAAACAACTGTGAGAAGCTTCAGAGGGTGTGGAGGAAAACGGAGCGGGGTAGGCAGTTCATGCTTGTGAGGGCTGTGAGGGAGTGGAATGTGTTGAGGGAGGAATTGGTATCTGTGAGAGGGGGTTGGTAATTTCAGGAAGGGAGTGAAAAAGGAGTTGGTTGGTTGAAGGAGAGGTGAGAGATCTCGCCACCGGGCGGTAGCCTAATTGCGAGTGTATGTGTGTATATAGTAGCCTGTGGTGGCTCTTATTTTGGTACTTTGGTGCTTGTAGCACACATTATGACAGCAATTTACATTATATTTGCACATTTTGTGCCAGCACAGTTGTTTTATTTTTATTGCTTTATCTTCTATGGTAATGTGATTGAAAAGCGGTACTTAGTTCAGTAATTTTAATAACCATTTACACACTTATTATATTTAGAGTTCTGTTTGTAGATCTAACAGGTTGAAAGCTTAGGGGGATCAGTCCCTGCTATCTTGGATTTACATAATTTTCGCTGTAACGTGCAAAAAAGATTTAGTATTTGATTTTTTGCATCGACAAGGCATAGGGCATTGCTTTGCACATGTATTGCTAGACTACTGGGGGGCCTGATCCCCTTTTTAGGGCAGAATATCAAGCCATGAGGTGGATACTAATACAAAATTTGTTACTAGAGCGCACTATATTTTTTTTGGGAGGTTGACTCACTTCAGATGTCTCAGTGCAGTCTAATATTCACCAAGCAAGGTTTGATGTTATAGTTCTATGGCTTCTCACACCAATAGCGGCTGTTCAACAGTGGCCACTTGTCAGGTGAATGGTTCTCATAGTGCAAGTAAAACGACCTGCCCCTCAAGCGGATATTTCTTGTACCCGTCCATCAGATGGATATTCCTCCTAATGTATTATGTTTACTCACATTTGTTCATTGTTCTAGCCATGTAGGATTCAAATTTTCTACTTTCCTGTTTATTACAACTTTTTTCTTACCATCATAGGCTTTAGAAATGGAAAGGACATCAAAAAACATTTCTACTGGAACGAGGAAAATTCTTAGCCTACTGGATGACCTATTTTTTGGGCAGTTATGTCAGAAAAGAGGTGTAATGCAATGTTCTCGGATCACATCGCTTTTATGATCAAACTATTCCTCACCTAAGAGAAGAAAGGGTCCCAGCAGCAGCTATTTCAAATTGTTTAAAAAAATTTATGGATAATTGCCAAAATAATTACACTATAAGGTGTCTTCGCATGTGTGGATGAAACGCTAGTATGCTTTAGAGGTAGGTGTCGTTTCAAAATGTACATTCTGAAGAAACCTTCAAAATACAGAACAAAAATTCTGTGCCTCACTGATGCCTGTGATTCTTACCTGTTGAATGCATATGTGTAGGCAAATGTAATTATGGTGTTACACAAATGATGAAGAAAAATAACTCAAAAAGCAAACACAGGCCATTGTACAACTTACAAAATTCCTGAATTGTTCAAGTAGAAACGTTACATGCAGCAACTGGTTTATGTCTCTTGAAGTTGCTAAAGTCTTGTGGAATAATAAACAGGCTTGTCATGACACTAAAAAGTAACAAGCCAGAAATACCCCAGGAGTTTTTGCTAAAGAAGAAAAAGCCAATAGCATTGAGTGTTTATGGCTTCACAAAAGAGTACATACTTGTCTGGTATATACCGAAGAGGTCTAAATCAGTTGTGCTGTTGTCATCAATGCATCAGAAAATTCACACTGATGTAGAGAATGATAAATCAGAAAGTGTGTCTTTCTATAATGCTACAAAATGAGGGCTAAACACATTGGACATGAAAGTCAGCAATTACTCTGCAAACAGAACACGAAGATGACACATTGACATTTTTTATCATTTGATATCTGTAAGCTGCATTAATGACTACGTCTTGTTTGGCCATTACAAAAATAAAAAATAAAAAAATAAAAAGTTTGATTTCATGCAATCCCTTGGGCTTCCTTTTATTCAGAACCACTTGCGACAATGGTTGACTACCAAATCTACCAGACAGTTTGAAAAATTAATTTTAGAGACAGTAAGGGAAGAAAACAATAATGTGAAGACTTTGAGAGCAGGTAGAATATTTCGGCACGACCTTCAAGGAAGTAACAAAGAGTGACTACTGGGGGGGGGAACTAATTGGTACCGTCCTTACCAGAAAAACAGAATGACAATGTATAAATGCATAAAATGTCAAGACAACAAATTGTTTAGAATGTTCAAAAAATGTTTGTAATTCCTGTGTTTCTAAATTGTAATTTGAATTTCGAAGTATTTGCTTCGGTGATTTAAAAAATGTAACTATAGTGTGTTATTCAAACATTACGTTTTTCAGCAGTTCAACAGCATTTTAATTGCTTAGATTTGTTCTGTAAAGAAAATAAAGAAAATACTGTGAGAGTTTCTGTTACTCTTGTCATTCAGATTTTTTCAGTTACTAGTGAAAAGGACATAAAACATTTTAATGATTTTAGTAACTACATTACGTGTTTAAAACTGGGAAATCTAAACGCACATTTGTGACTGCTGGATTGTGAGGTTTCTTATGTGTAAAAATGAATTGCAATATTTGTTACTGAACTTGGAATCTAAGATATATGTGTCGTGAGAATGTAAATAAGTCGGTTACTGATTATTATTTTGTAGGCAATTTTATTTTATTTGTTAAATCATGCATTCATGTATGGAGCAAAACTGTAGGTCATTTTGGATTACATTTCTAAACAAGAAACAGAGACTCAAGCATAAAAACAAGGGTTCCTGCCTTACAGGTGGATGTTCCGCTCTAAGGGTCAAGACAAGAAACACAGCTTACAATCTGGCATTATGTGCATAATACATTATTATTATTACTACTTTTAAAATTACATCTCCTATTCATGGTAATGTAAATTCTTCAGTTTCCAAGTTCTTTTAATTTTTGTTGCCAAGATATATAAATTAATTAACATACTTTTAATTAATTTGTAAAGAAGATTAACACATCTCCTGTTATACAAATAAGTGAAAATATAGTTTAGGTATATTAAATATGTCTTTCTGCATCCAAATATTTCATTATATAAGTGGCAAACAGAATACATGAGTTCCTGTTCATTGTGACTGTCATTTTGAAGAGTTTAGAGAGCTCGTGAGTAATAAGTTTTGAGGGCATTTCAGTTGGGACTTTTAACAGGTTTATAATTTGTGTTATTAATAATGTAATAAATTTATAATAGTGTTTGTCTATTGTTTGCAGAGTTGGTTGTCACTGTTGCATTATATGTTACCAGAAACTTAACTTCAAACAGTTTTTAAAGAACCAAAAATGTAATAGGACCTGTGTTAATTTTATAGTCTAAAGCACATTCACACACACACACACACACACACACACACCACACCACACACACACACACGTGGCGCGCAGCAGCCACACAATGCAAAACACACAATTTATATATATATATATATATATTATTATATATTTATATTAATTATTAATTTTTTAATAATGTTATATAGAGTTGTTGCTTATAAAAGTGACAATAAAATAGGTTACATAATGTTCTATAAATGTCTGCCTGTCAGGATGCTGGACACAGTTTGACCTGCAGGTTATCACTGATGTGGATACTCTCTGCGTGCCATTATCGAGTGTGTTGCTGTGGTGTTGGTGATTTCTTGGTATTTGCCAGCATTTTTTAAGTTCGTGAAAGTTCTGTTCCAGGGCGACACACCAGTCACTAAAGTGTTTCGATGGGGCAGCTGGGAGAAGTGGTTTTCGCTGGCTTTTTCAAAGTTGTTGCATTTGTAGGCAGTGTGATAAAACATGTGGAAGCCGGCCTTTACGGGGTAATGTTGCGTCTGCTGAGTGTCAGGTTACAGAGACCGGATCCGCATGTAAGTGAACCTGATACAGTTGCTGTGTGACAAAGCATGATGTTACCTTCCTTGTTTGATGGGTAGGTGGGCGAGGGAATCTTGCCTTGCACCACATGTGGAGGGAGGTTGATAACCAGTGCCTGTGATGTGTGTGTAGACTCATTTGTTCTAGTGTTTTCTTAACCTAGAAGACTTTATGGCTACATGAATGTTTATGTACATCATACACACTTTCAACACATCACCTACAGTTTGAGATCTGTGTTCTTGCATACATTAGTGTTGTCATTATCAGGGTCGGTCATTTCTAGAAATTATTTTTGTTACATGCCAAGGCACACAAGTAATAAACGGGATACCCCAAATAGCAAACGCTAATGGGATAAATTGGAAGCTAAATAAATTTTAGATACTGCAATTTAGAAACCAAATACTTCACTAGGCGGCAGTAAATAACATAATATAAAAATAAAACTTTATTCCGTTTTGTTTCCTGTTGGTAGTCCAGCAAGATGAGCAGGCAGTTCAGCAAAAGTATTTGGTTCAACTTACCACACAATTTTTTAATTTATAAGCATGTAACAGTTTGTTGCACTATTATATTAAATATTTACTCATACTGATTAGTGTCCTATCTATCATTTGAAACCAGGCATTGACAGGTCAACATTTTTTGGGAAGAGATTTTCATGTGGCTAGTGTTGCACACATATGGTCTGTGGGTTTTCTCAAAAGTCGTGTCATCTTTATGTTTAAAAATGTTTAAACGTCCAATCCATTCCAACTTTTATGAGAAACACTTAACTGAAAGAGAAACCAATATTTTATCTTAAACAATTTTACACACAACATTCTTTTGTATGAAAATGCCAGAAGTATGGTTAGTGTTGACATAGTCGGGTGAGTAACAAAATTGTGACTGTGTTAATTTGAGAGGAATAGCTTGGCATTAGTAAAAGTTTTCACTTTTGAATGAATTATCGTTACATTTAGCTACTGTTTGGTACTCTTTGGTGGTTGGACTTCCAGAAACAATTAAATAACTATGTCAAATTACCCTTGAGAGCAGTTTGCTTAATTTTAATTAGGCAGTTGAGAGGTGTGCCATTCAACTAGCTTCACACACACTACACTTTTACAACCCTTTGTGTAGACCCTGTTCTGTATCAGAGACTCCCCATAAAAACTGCCTAGGGTTTTAATATACAGGTGAGTAGGAGCTAACTGCACTGAGTATCTACTCTGGAATATTACAATCCATGAGAATGCACTAACTATAAACCCTTTTGGGTGTGGTGGTTTTTTTCATGTAACTGATTGGAAGAGGTAGAAGGACAGCGCAGCACTAATGGAATCACCCTTCCCTTACGCAGCTCACCATGGTGACTAACTGAACAAATTAATTTTTGGTCTCTAGCCATTGATGGATTGATGTAATGATGTTCTAGCTGATATCACAAAATGGAAATCACACAGGATTGCTACTCTTTTCTGATTTAAAAATTAACTTACATTTACCTAATGTCCTCACCTTAACCAAAACAGAACCAGATTGACTGAATCTGCCATAATAACATGACCAGTCTAAACAAAGTAGACCGCAGATTTTGTGACTGTCCACTGTTCTCGAGAATATTGTTGCAGAATTGCTTCTGTGGCAAAATCAAAATAAACAATTTTTACCCAAAAAATCTTTAAAAATTATGTTTAGTCCATTTTTCATGTTATATTTCATGTTTAAACATCTCAGACATAAAACCAACATGTTTTTAAATTAAATATTGATTGCAGATATTTTCAGAATAAAATGATACCTGAGAAGCATATAGATATGTACTAACATCCCCTTCTCACAAAAAATGCTTAAAACATTGAGCAGTGCAAAGTTTTAGCAATTATTACAATTCCATGCTTAATATTCTCGAGCATAAACTACATTATTTTTTAACCAGTTATTAATTTAATTCAATATTCGGATATCTTCCAAATTAAATAATACCACAGACATGTGTACTTGACTTCCCCTTGTTGTCAAAAATGTTTATAAATACAGAGCAGCGTGTAAGGTTTTACGGAACACAACGTCAATTTTCAGTGGCTTCTTTTGTAAAAATCAGAGGATTTAGTGTTGAAATATTAATTTATTTCAGTATAGACAAATCTACTAATTAAACTGATATTCTAGAAGGGTGTATATGACATCCCTTTGTTGCCAAATAATGCATAAGTACCGAGTTTGAGCACCCATAGCTCTCTGGAAGCACTAAATGGAATCTTTAAGGGAAAAGTCAGAGGATGGGGTTTTGAATTGTTAGTTAACAAAGGTTGGAATGAAACAAATCGTAATGACAGTATTTATTCGCTTCTACCTCAAAAATTACAAGTTTTTAAAATGAAATATGATTAGTTACTTCAAAAAGTAGATGTCTGCCATATAAAACAAAAGGCTCTGGAATGCTGCATCCATAAAGTGTGAAGCTAATGTACATAGTGAAGTTGTGAACTTTCATGGATATGCTTTGACTGTCCTCGTGTGACTTCATTTCCTCCCCTTAATGTGGTTGGTGAGTGGAAGATGGTTGGTTAGCAACTAGCATGGCACACTCGTGCCCTCCCTCTCATGACTTTCTTGGTGCTGATAAAGGAACATGTGAAGGGATGATCCAAGAATGTTTTTATTCAGTTTTTGGAATTTTTTGATGGTTCACAATAATGACCTGGTAAAATCTCAACCCTCATAAAATCCATGCTTGTAAAATCGGAGATTACTATCACTGTAACGATGCATGCAACAGTAAGTGTAGCTGAACACAAATAAGCATGCATAGCGGAGTGCCAGAAACAAAGTTTCTCATTATGACTTTGAGTTGGGTGCTTGGACTAAAATTACAAGGTGTGTGCACAATGTGCATTTCAAGGGTTTTAATAGTTTTTTGCCTAATTATTTTTTAGTTTACATATTGTGATCTACCAATTAACAGTAGCAATACTAGCAAGGAAACAAACATATTTTTAATGAACTTGATTGTGATTTCTTGAATTTTTGCCTACAATTCTTTATTTTTCTAAAAATGTTGTGATTTCTTGTTGATTCCCAAGAGTGTCATAACAAAATCACTACTGTCACAAAATCTAGTGTTTTAATATCAGGGGTTTACTCTACATGGCAATATAGTGGGTAGTTGTAGCTGCTAAGTAGCTAAAATTTAGTTTCATGGGCAACAGGCAGTCACATATATTATTCAGAATATTTATTTTTAAAGCCATGTCTACATTGAAGTGATATGGTCACATGACACAATTGTGTGACCTTGAGAAAGCAGAATGTAATGTAGATGCAAATTTGTATGACTTAGGAGGTTGTGAGACACATATTTCAGTTTTTTATTTGGTGTTGGTCTTGATGAAAGGATGTCGACTGACTTGGTCAATCGAAAAGTGTAGTCACGAAGTTATGTGTCACCTAGCCTTGGGTTTATAGACAAGTGAGCTTAGGACATCCTCAGAACATGTGGATGTGTCGTGGTTGCTAATTTATTTTGCTGTTCCTCTATTTTATAAGGAGTGTAATGTGCAGGGGTTTGTAGAAAATACTACAATGTTAATTTAGCTCTACCGTTCACATTAAACCATGGGTCCCAAAAAACATGAATTATAAATGTTGAAATGTTTGTTACAATACACTTACTGAAATACTTACAGTATTAAGAATGCCAAAGTGTGAAGTGGAAAGGAAAGTAAAGAAGGTAGTAGGTCAGTTTATCAGTTTGGAACAATAATGCAAAATAGATTTTCAAAATTTGCAACTTGACGCCTGAAAAAAGTTTTTGAATCCACAATTACACTGATATTATAGATTTAATTATCAGTCATTGCATACTAGGTCAGCCATTAGATCACTACCACTGTATGAATTTCTGCTCTTACCATTTAGACTTACTGTATGCAATTATGTACAAAATGGTGAATGTTGCACACCAAAAGGTGCAATGCTCTCAAGTCAAAAGTTATTTGATTCATAACTATTTGTAGAACGTGCTCGTAAGGGGTAAGGTTTGGATTTCAGTTTCTTATCCATCCCAGGTACATCATTGGGTTTAAGCTGCCCATTGGATTAACTATGAACTCAAACAAAGACAGTGAACAGTGCCACTGTAAACATGAAAGGAAATAGTACCAGCGCAACATATTTTATACACGATAAATTCCAGGATCTTGTTCTGCATTGAACATTTACAATGCTACATCACTACATCCTTGTGATTTAAAGTACAGCTTGATCCCTACACCTTACATACACGCTACCTGTTTAAGCATTTTCGATCATAACTTTCTTTATTTCTGTTAACAACACTACTGGAGGGTTTAGCTTCCACAAATTTTGGTCCCAGTACATTATTGATAAGTTTTTATATACAAATGAAATTTTGAACTCATAGACACACACAGACACACATGCATGCGCATGATGCACACACACAGACGAGAGAAGAGGAGAGGGAGGAGGAGAGAGAGGAGAGAGAGAGAGAGAGAGAGAGAGAGGAGAGAGAGAGGAGGAGAGAGAGAGAGAGAGAGGAGAGAGAGAGAGAGAGAGAGAGAGAGAGAGAGAGAGAGAGAGAGAGAGGAGAGAGAGAGAGAGAGAGAGAGAGAGAGAGAGAGAGAGAGAGAGAGAGAGAGAGAGGGAGAGAGAGAGAGGAGAGAGAGAGAGAGAGAGAGAGAGGAGAGAGAGAGAGAGAGAGAGAGAGAGAGAGAGAGAGAGAGAGAGAGAGAGAGAGAGAGAGAGAGAGAGGAGAGAGAGAGAGAGAGAGAGAGAGAGGAGAGGAGAGAGAGAGAGAGAGAGAGAGAGCGCGCGCGCGCGTGCTATGGATGGTTGGATAATCAATTTTAGTTTAGCTTTGTATACTTGCAATATACAATCATTGAATGTGCTAATACAAAATTTTGTCTTTCATTTATAAAGATTGTTACATGAAAAATATGAATTTTTTTATGCTATATCTCGGGGACATCGGACAACAGATTTTCACCAAATTCTTGTCACAAGTAGCGCTATGGTAGGTCATTTGCTCTTGCATGTTTTAAGTGGCTTAGTCACTTATATTAAAAATGACGGTCCTGTAAATACTTAGTAAGTCCAATCATTCGAAACATTAGACCGATTAAATTCGAAGTTGATGCTCAAATCTGACTTCTGTAATGCAGTTGATTGCACACTAGCTTATGGTACAAGATTTTGTGGGTTCAAGTCCTGGGTAAGGCACGTGTGTGTTTTAAATTTCCTAGATACTGTTGCATTGTGTCTGGGTTAATCTCTAACGATATTACTTCTAATGAGAGGATAAGTCATACCTACCAATTCAGCTTTTAAGGAATTATTTTAAAATTAATTGCACCCATGTTGAGGAAAGTAGGCTCGTTAGTTATGTCATTAACTTCTTGTTACTTATGGTGACCAACATAAAAGATAGAAACTTTGTTTTAATAACATGTACCATGTACATTACAATAAAAATTAAAAAAAATATCATGCATTTTGAAGTGTTTTGAAGTGACATGGGCAATTGATTTCAGTAGATTGGTACAAAAATCACATTTGTCCACAGTATTAAGATGGTAACAATATGTGGAGACATACCAAAATTTTCACTGTTGTGGTGTATGTATTTGTGTGTGTACAAATAATTAATACTGAACATGCCAGCAATTTGTGGGTGTGGTTGTATTTGCCTGGAGAGCAGTGTTGATCACACATGAAGCCAACTGTGGGAGAGAGGACCTAGGGTAGAGGAGGCAAGTAGTCCATTAGTCTAGTCTGCAAGTGCCTGGCAGGTTACTGATTGTGCACATCATTAACTGGCGGCAGCTGCCCTCCCCTCCCTCGTCATAACCAGCCTTTTTGGAGTAACTCTTTCTCTGTGTTAGCAACGTTACTTAACAGCAATTGTTTGAATTTTTTTTTAACCTTCCATTTCAAATTTTCAAGTGAATAATAATATTCCATCTTAAAAAATTGTAATATTTGAGTCGAGGGAAATTAATACAGTTATATAAAATTGCTTTCTTTATGACAGTCAGTAATTAATAATTTACTTGCAGTGAGTTACAGGCACTTGGTGCTTGCACGTTATGTGGCAACAAAGAGTTTTTTTGCATGTCCTTTCAGGATATCAGTTTGTTCAGAAAATTTGAGTAACAAATCCTCTAATTTTCGTGCAAGAAGCCACTGAAAATTGACTTTGTACTCGGTCACAGTGCAATGTTTAAACATTTATAATGACAAAGGAAGGTCAAGTACACATGCGAGATATCATTTTATTTAGTAGGGTCTTAACACTAAACTAAGTTAATATTCTATGCAAAAATCATGTTTATTTTATGCCATAGACAATTGAACATGAGCTTATAATACTTTGTAAAACCTTGCACCATTCAATGTTTTTAACATTGTGAGAGGCAAGGGAAGGTTAAGTGTACATCTCTAGGATATCTTTTTCAGAAGACATCTACATATAAAAAATATTTATATTTCATTTGAAAAAACTACATTCATCAACTAATTAACTCATAACTTTGATTGTCAATTTTAATTGGTTTTAAAATATTTATGCTGTTAGTGCAAATTACACATTTCTTATGATTGCTACATTTTAAATACAGTATATTACACTTAAGTTAATAGCTTTTTGTTCTCTTCCTCCCTGGAAGGAAATCTGGTTTGTGCTCACTGCTGGATCCACTACTGCTGATGCTGGGCAATCTGTTGTAACTGTGACTCATAAGTGATACCCAGTGCGACTCCTGCTCGGTTGGATAGTAGTCACATGGATCCGTGACAAGTCTCCGCTGTTGTTGCAGTTTCCTGATATATAGGACCCTGTTCCACTGTTGACGGATACATTAACCAGTCTCATGCTGGAAGCTGCTTATTAGGGGTTGGGGTTTGATATAATTTCCCCTTTCCTGGCCTGGTCTTACCACCACTCCTCCCAGAACCAAACCTCAATGAGTTTTTTTTCTAATCTACCTTAATTTAAGTGTTAGGTGGAATGGAAGTCCGAAGGTAGGACAGGATTTTAGTGCATCTCAGGACTAACCCCTTACACCTACAAGGAAGGAAATTATGCAAGGAGACATGCATCACGACAGAGAGGTATTGGGCAGCCATGACCAACAATTGGGGCCATGGCTGCCTCCCTAAGTGTGCCTATAGTTAAACTATAACTAGAAAAGCTAGGGAAAAATCATCAAGAGAGACATAAAAACCCTTGCGACCCTCACCTTCCCTCACCACCCTGGTGAGGGAAGAGGCACTATTGGGTGTCTTCCTCCGACCTCAAAGAGTTATCCTGGGAACACTGTTTTACCATACAACCGCTATTGCCACACTGGCTATTGCACCAGCCATTGTTAACATATTTATTGTGTCAGCCTCTTTCTGACTATTCTCTGTCAAGATTGTGATGTCACTTTAGGCAGGTATGCGTCGCCATCAGGTAGGACACTCAGCCAGGTTGGCAAACAGGAGGAATCATCGTTAAGTGGATCATGAACAGTGGCATCCTGTACTCACTTTTAATTTTCCAAGCATCAGTGCAAAATGGGGGAACCATTCTACAGTCTGCAGTTCCCTTGTAATCCCCAGCCATGTCCAGGCAATTTATATCAGGTGATTCATTTAACCCGAGACTATGGAATAATGCTTGACAAAAAGTGTCCAGATAAAGTCACTATTTTCAAGCAGGGAACTCAAGTATGCAAAAGCTACCTCACCGTAGCCTCATCTGGTGAGGGGCATTGTTGAAATATCAAATGGAAACTCCCATGTTGTAGTATAGCTTCAAATTGTACGTCAATATATATCAAAGATTTATTAGAAACAATTTATTGTGATTTGTTTTAGATGACAGTCTAATCAGTGCAAAGTGGATTACCTTCGGTTATATCAATTGGGAACTGTCACATTTCATTTTAGAAGGAATCTGAGATACAAACTACCACATTTGTGTCTTAAACATGTGGTTTAACCTGTGATAGTTATTGCGCCAGGCAGCGAGATGGAGTTATGCTTCTACATTTTTTCAATGCAATCTGCTGGGGGGGGGGGGGGGGGGGTGGTCCTGAATTTCGGGAAGAACAACTTTTCCCACAGCACAGCACATACTATTGGATTCATCGCTCCATTTTTTAATGAAACATTTAGAGTATGTTTCATTCATTTGCCCAATTTGCATATATCTCTGCTGAGCGTAATCAAAATTAGGATCATAATTGAAAGCTGATCTATTACCATGGGCTAAAATTCAATTATGCAATCTAGATGTGGATGCGCGTTGTTTCTGCACAGTAAGCGGCTGCGAGCGTTCAATGCTAGAACTCTCTAGCACGTGTTTCCAATGTATCTGCTCAGTAGACAGAAAGGCACTGGGAGCGTTCAGTACTTGATTCCCTAGCACGAGCCTGTGAGGTTCTTATATTTTGGCTGACAAGCTGCTGCGAGCATTCCATGATAGCCACTCTAATTCAACATATTTTAGCCGCCCTCGCCACTGACTTATTTCTAGAAAGTTGCAATTTTCTTTTAGGCATGATGTCATCTTTACATACTATTTGATCCCTAATAGCAACCACACACATGCAGTAATGTAACTATCTTTTTTAATTGGCTATTTAACAAAATCAAATTTGGTGTCATCTGTGGTAAACAATCAAATAAAAAGTTAATAATTAATTTGTAATCTAGACAAATTAAAAAATTATATTTAGAAATTCAATTACCTTTTCCAGTTAGTATTTTCAAAAAAACAATATCCAATGTTATTTAGTATGTCTTAATAAATGGCAACACTCTCGCCTGATGCCAGGGAATCTTCTCTTGCGTGTATCATGGAGTTTTATTCTTGTTTAAAGTAATCTAACACAACATTGGTGTGGTTGTGGGGTGTAATTTACATGATATAAAAATTAAAATCAGATCTTTTAACACAATGTTTGATAAAGAGTACATTATTTTAAAAAATATTTTTCTCTTATTTAATATTTAAGATGTATAGGATTTAAAAAAAATGTTAATACTGTTTTTAGATTCCATCTGCATGCAGGCTCCAAGCTGTTCAGATGTTTACTTCCTGCCTATATGTCTGTGTGTATTTAATCTCAATATGCAATTACTAAATTGGTATACAAGTGATGGGGTTCAAAGTGGTAACTCTTCCAGCATAAATGTATTTGTGTTTCACTTACCCATGGGAGGAATCGCCAGCAATCAACATGACAGACATATATCACAAACATATTAGCTAATCACAGGTCAGTTGCGAATGAGCAGTGGCTGGGGTAGAATATGTACTTAGTCTCGGTACATTTACTAATTCATTATGCAAGTACTCGTTATTCCCAATTATTTGTTATGAAATTATGCAATTATTCATTATAGAATAAAAATCTAATTAGTCTTGACGGGTCTCGAATCAAGGACTGTCTCCTCAACCCTACATCCCCTTTATCCCCCTAAACCCTACCATTAACCATGTCACTTGTGTTTCAACAGGCAATGGGTAAACATGTAATTACTCTTGGTACATACTCATTATGCAATTACTAATTATGCAATTAACATGTTATTACATATAATTACCCTAGATGGGTCTCGAACTAGGGACTGAACGAGTCCTCAACTCCTGGTCCAATTCTACACTCCCCTTATACCACCCTATACCCCCTTATCACGCACCTAGCCTTTTGCCCTTAAAAAATTTCAGAGTCCCACAAATTTCGCTTGGGTGCTTTGTCCACCAAAGGGGTACCCTCTCACAGCCATTAGCTAATCACAACACACCTCAGAAGGGTTGTGACAATCTGCCAGCCAATCACAACACACTTCCCAATGGTGAGGGGGATGGGAGGATGATCTGATTTAACCTTGAAAGGATGCCTGCAATTAGTGTGACTCTCTGAGGTACCCCTTCCAAGGCTAATCAAATGGCGCAAAGCACGTTTTAGCTCTCCGGTGATTGTGGTAATTCTGTGTAAACCCTACTAATAGGTAAATTAATTTCACATAAATTCTTCAAAATCAAGGACTAAAAGCAGCACTCAAAATATACGTTAGTAATATATATTTAATCTAAGGGCAGGGAAACTTAACCAATTTATGTTTTAAACATATCAAATAAAAAATATTAAATCTACAGTGTTTAGTACCACATTTCTCAGCATAATTCAACTTTGTTTATATGCAAAAAATAAAAATTTATATTATGTACAGTTCTTAAATTCATTACACCCTTATTTTACTGAAAGTGAAATTGAAGCACTGCCAGTCGCCAGGTAATGAAATTTGGATTTCATATTGCTTTTAAAAGATTTAAAATACTGAAATGACAAGGTGACGCTGCAGTGTGATGCCTGCAAAGCTGGTAATTTGGTGACCTGCAATACAGGCTGTAGATGATTATCTCTTACAGTGACTGTCACAGTAAGTGGCCACAGTGGGGTGGGAGCGGCATCTCACACTCCCTCCACTTGCCATAGATAATTATCTCACAGCAAGATATCTTCTCCTGCTCATCCTTCCTCATTGTCTCATTGTTGAGTGACAGCCTGTCAGTTTAGTTCTTAGAATAAGAACGACAGCTGCTACCTCAAAACAGCAGCAATTGAGCCTGTGTTACACCAAAGTCGCCACCCAAGCATAAATGAAAATTTCTGACTCAATGTCGGCTAAAAAGAAAATTAGTTCAGACAGGTTCCAATACTGTAATATCGGCCACTATTTAATATTGGGTATTGTTATTGGCTCAGCTCTAGTTTTGGGCCCTTCAGGTATATCAGAAAAAATTTTACTCTTCTTCCATTCTAGCAGTTGTTATTGGTCTATATTTTCCTGTATTGTTAGTTGTTTTACTACTTCGTGAACTTTTTTCATTGATATTTTCTAGTGTGCTGGAAGAGTCGCTGCTGTCTTCATGTTCATGTTGTGGAAACCACCGTGGATCATGCACTTCTTCATACCTATGAAAGCTTCATTATTTTTATTTGATGAAAATGGCTTGTTAGCATTTAAAAACATATATAATAGTTCAATGGCTTTGAAAAAATTTGCAACACCTGATGTTTGTGAATTAATTGTAGTCACTTCAGCATTTTGTGAAAAATGTACACTGTGAACACTTTCCACTGACAGCTGATCACCATTGTTATTGCTTTACACTAACAACAAATTTTCAGTATTAGCATTTTCCACTGGCATGTTTTTAACATTAACAACTTCCACAAACATATTATCAGTAATATTACTTACCATTGACAATAATCTGTATTATTTCTTTCTACAGACGAGTTATCATATTGATAGGAACATTTTCCATTTCAATGTAAATTGTTCAGCACAATCTGATGCCGTCGGGTGAGACACGAGACGAACGGTGACACAATAAATTTACTGTAGGTGGGTGCCAGGCAGTGTTTCCCAGTTACCGCACAGTTGACACTCAGGGTTCTCAGGGCTGCTGTGGGTTCTGTATGTCCGTCTCACCCGAGCGTACTTACGAAACACTTATCATTACTAAACATCTTTACTAACCTTGGATCACTTGCAGAATTGGGCGAGAGGTTGCTGCCATTACGAAGCAAAGACTTAGAGATCTGTGTATTTGCTTTTATTCTGTTAACCATACAAGACCATGCCTATGTTACTTCTTATGAAATCTTGTACGTGTCTAGTTAACTCTGTTCGGGTTCTCCCCAGCCCGCAATTAATCTAGCGCACTCCTAGATGGATGACTTCTCTGTGGTGTTAGGAAACACAATCTCCACAAGGGAAGGAGTCAACAGCCACTAGGGTGGACTGACTATTTTCTCTGAAGATGGGGCGACATGATGAAACAAATGAACAAATTGCACAAACACATGTAATTATTTGGCATCATTAACGCAAACTTATCGGGGCTCGTCTTGCTGTACGTGGATAGTGAGGTGACGTCCTATACACATAGCCGGCTAGGACTTAAATAATATCACCGTACTCTTTACGTAAATTACATAAATACCCTTGAAATATGATGGGACATGACATGAGTTATCACAATAATTATGCAGATACGTGAAAGCAAACTTATATAGCATGGATGCTGCTGGATATGCTTTGTGGTGGATCACGTGGTGCAGATGAATTTTCAGTCTCCCTCCTTAAAAACGGCAAATTCTGTCCAGATAAATTATTATTTCTGCTGGAAAAATTATTCTTTTGTAGATTGCATTGGTTTTGAACTTGTAACATGCCGGATGGCAAGAAAATCAAACATTGAAATGACAGCGTGGTATTACATGAAACCGTGAATAAAAGCACATAGAACCTTGAAATAAATTATGGTGCACATGATTTCACACAAATAAACCCTCAACGTGCATGGATGGCGCGGCCATTGACTTGGTGGCTATGAACCATGTGGTCGCATGTGATGTGGCCTTAAAATAATTAAACATGAAAATAACCCTGAAATACATACATGAAAATATAGCCCTTAAAATTGCATGCAGTAATGATACAGTAATTACACTGAAACACCTTTAACATTGGCGGATGGCGCCTGATTCAAGTTGCGCTGGCCGCGGAGCCTCTCTGACATCTTTCTCCTCCTTCTCCTCGATTAAGTTCAAAAAGCCACAAGGGCATAAGTTAATAGGTTAAGCAGAAGCATAATGTTAGGGAAAGTCTGGCAAAACATCCGCAAGCAAAGGTTAACCTCTATACTAAAGTGACACTATTGTAATCTACATCAGTGCAAAAAGTTTGTAGTGCATATGTGACAGTGTCTTACCTTGCCAGCTCTCCTCGATGGACTGCCCAGAGGCAGGGGTCACGCGGACATTCCATGACTGCGTATGGGGTTCACACAATCGGAAGTGCTATGCACGCCGAGTAAAACTTTTATATTTTAAAATAAATGGCACATAAGTAATTTTAATATTGATATACATTTTGGAATTTTTCTTATTAATTTTCTCTATACTTTGAATGTCTTTTATGATGGTGTTCACACCAGAATAATAATGTTCCATAATCTTCATGCAGCGCGTATTTCAAATTAATAACCAAACATAGTGCAATATTATAAACATACAGGTTTTTTTTTTCTTTCCCTTCTTATTATTATTATTATTATTCTTCCCCCGGTCTTGGGGGCAGATAGGCACTTGCCAATATCCGGATTTCAGATCTAGTGAGGTGAAAACAGTAGCTGGTCCTAGTGTTGACAAAGTGTCTTTTATATTGACTACTGGAGGTGGCATGTTTACAGTTATCTTGTTCAATGGACGGAAATCAACACAAAACCTCCATTCACTGTCTTTCTTAGGGGGCAAGGGTAATGCCTTAGCTGTAGAGACTTTGCATTGGTTCAATCACATTATCATTGAGCATCTCACATACCTGCTGATTGATGATACGCCGGAAGAAAATACCTGGTCTCGTGGCTTGGAGTACACTGGGTCCTCATGTGTGGTGATTATGTTGTGTTTGATGACATCAGTGTGCTGCAGCTTCCCATCAGTGTGAAACACACTGACATACTGGTTCAGCAGGTGTTGCAGACTTTGTTGATGTTCGGGCACCTCGTGCACGAACTCAGCAAGCAGCACGGCAGTTGGTGTTGTCGGCGGCGTTCCTCCCATGGCATACAGTGTCCACCTTCCAGGTGTCCCCACGTATAGACGGTCGAGATGCGGTTCAATTATGGTTTGGTTGTCAATTATCCACGGCAGTCCCAGAATCATCTCCTCGCAGAAGTCTGGCATCACATTTTGTACGGAGTTCACATACTCCCGTGGTTACGTGCATGAAACTTTTCACCTCACCCTGTTGAGTGGTTGTGGCAAACTGTAGACGACGTGGCAGAACTCTTGTTGTTATCGCCTGGATTAGGACCTCCCACACAAAATTATGGCTTGCTGCAGTGTCAATGATGGCGATCACATTTTTACCCTCAATTTCAACATTGACCCTCAATGCACGTACAGTACTCTTTGTCACATGTAACACTCTTGCGCGCACAGCAGGTGGAGTTTTCTGCTGTGGCTGCGTTTGTGCAATCTGTCTGACAGGTGGCAGGGGTCGCGTGGCATCAATAACTAGTGCGGGGTGTACAGACGGCGGTGGTTCACGGTGTCGTCCGGCATTTGTTCTCTTCATTCCACGTCTTTATCTCGTTTGTAGGCACGTGCATCCCGCGTGAACATTTCCACACTCCCTGGCTGTCTCCACACAATAACGGTCTAGTATCTGGTTTTGACAAAGTCACAATTATTTTGGGTACTCCGCCAGTTTCCTGTCCTGGATGTAATTGCTTATACAAACCCAATTTCCTCTGTATGAAAACTTCAATGCCTTCTCTGTCGTACAGTTGTTCGTGGTAGAGTCTGGCCTGTGCTTGTATGGCATCACCATCTGTATCATACCTACCCAGCAAGTGTTCAAAGAATTCATCCCAGGTGTCTCGGTAATCGCCCACTAGATACCACCACGTGGCAGTAGTTCCTCTTAGTCTGTAGGCAATGACCTCGGTCTAATCGTCCCTATGTACACTATGCCGGTGAAGTTTCTCCTCACATACCGCAAGGAAAGTACCTGGGTCTTTGGAATCGTGTCCCACAAAAATTGGCAACAATACATTTCTATTGGGTCCCGTCAAACCCTGTGGCGTGTACGTAACGAATACTGGTGACGGTGTAGGCTTTACCGCTGGTGTTGCCGGTGGGGCTATCTCAGCACAGTTCGTCTTACGGCACTCAACACAGTTTATGACTCCATCGTGGAAGGTTACATACTCATCAGGCCCTATGCATCACAAATGTAAGTCCCGTTTGCACTGCTGGCATTGCGCCCACTTCATTCCCAACCTGTCACAACCTGTGCGCACGCATAGGCGTGGTTCTAATGGCGTGGATACGATGACAGATGTGCATTGGCATAATGGTTGATTCCACATCTTCTCTTCATACAGATTTATCTCACTTACCCTTCCACGATGCACGCATTGGTATATCGGCATGTCCAAGTAGTTCGTGCTCGCGTTCACGGGTGCCGCGGTTGCCGACGTGTAAGTCTTGAGGCCTTCTCGCAGATGATCAGCTGTGGTGTCCGCCATTTTCTTGCGGTTGATACAGATGAAGCAATGCGGATGAACACACTGTCCCCACTTGGGAACTCCAATTGACGCTGTCGGGTTTGACACGAGATGAACGATGACACAATAAACTTACTGTAGGTGGGTGCCAGCAGTGTTTCCCAGTCACCGCACTGTTGACACGCAGGGTTCTCAGGGCTGCTGTGAGTTCTGTGTGTCCGTCTCACCCGAGCATACTTACAAAACACTTTGCATTACTAAATATCTTTACTAAACTTGGATCATTTGCAGAATTGGGCGAGAGGTTGCTGTCACTACACAGAAAAGACTTAGAGCACAGTGTATTTGCTTTTATTCTGTTAACCATACATGACAGTGCCAACGTTACTCTTGTGAAAACTCGGACTTGTCTAGCTAACTCCATATGGGTGCTCCCCAGCCCGCAATTAATCTAGCGCAATCCTAGATGTATGACTTATCTGTTGTGTTGGTAAACACAATCTCCACAAGGGGAAGGGGTTGACAGCCGCTAGGATGGACTGACGATTTTCCCTGAAGATGGCGCGCAAAGAATTACATGATGAAACAAATGAACAAATTGCACAAACACATGCAATTATTTGGCATCGCTAATGCGGACTCGTTGGGGCTCGTCTTGCCGCACGTGGTTAGTGAGGTGACGGCCTATAAACATAGCCGGGCTAGGACGTAAATAATATCACCGTACCATATACATGAATGACGTAAATACTCTTGAAATATGATGGGACACGACATGAGTGGTCACAATAAACATGCAGATGCGCGAAAGCAAACTTAGATGACGTGGATGCCGCTCAATGTGCTTTGTAGCAGATCACGTGGTGCAGATGAATTTTCAGTCTCCTTCCGTAAAAACAGCAAATTCTGTCCAGATAAATTATTATTTCTGCTGGGAAAATTATTCTTTTGTAGATTGCATTGGTTTTGAACTTGTAACATGCCGGATGGCAAGAAAATCAAACATTGAAATGACCACTTGGTCAAACATACAAATCATTAATTACTCTGAATAAAAGTATATAGAATCCTGAAATAAATTACGGCACACATGATTTTACACAAATAAACCCTCAAAGCGCATGGATGGCGCGGACATTGGCTTGGTGGCTATTAACCATGTGGTAGCAAGTAATGTGGCTGTAAAACAATTAACCATGAAAATTGCCCTGAACTACATACATGAAAATAAAGCCCTTAAAATTGCATGCGGTAATGATACAGTCATTACATTGAAATGCCTCTAACATAGGCGGATGGCACCTGATTCAAGTTGTGCAGGCCGCGTGGCTTCTCCAACATCTTTCTCCTCCTGCTCTTCGATTAAGTTCAAAAAGCCACAAGGGTATAAATTACTAGGTTAAGCGGAAGCATAATGCTGTGGAATGTCTGGCAAAATGCATGCAAGCAAATGTTAACTGGTATATTAAAGTGAAACTATTGCAATCTACATCAGTGCAAAAAGTTTTGTAGCGCGTACGTGACAGCGTCTTACCTCGCCATCTCTCCTCGACGGACTGCTCAGAGGTAGGGGTTGTGCGGATCTACCATGGCTGCTTACGGGGTTCACACAAGCGGAAGTGCTTTGCACGCAGAGTAAAACTTTTATATTTTAAAATAAATGGCACATAAGTAATTTTAATATTGTTTTACATTTTGCAATTTTCTTATTAATTTTCTGTATACTTTGAATGTCTTTTATGTTGGCATTCACGCCGGAATAATAATGTTCCATAATCTTCAAGCAGCGCGTATTTCAAATTAATAACCAAACATAGTGCAATATTATAAACATACATTTTAACATTTTTAGACACTCGAAAAATCTGAAAATAAACAAGAGACATAATTTTACACAGGACATCAATATTCCGTTATGGGAAAGTTGAAACTGGAGCCTTTTTGAGCACTTGTATAGTGGTGAGCGCCATCATGGGCTTAGCGCCGCTGGCTGTTACCCGGCGTCAAATCAGTCTATTTAAATAGTTTATCAGTGTTACTAGTATAGACTGTCAACAAGTGTGCAATGTGAACAAGTTTTAATAAATATAAATTGTCAGTACAAGCACTTTCCACAATAGAATCTCTTTCAGGTTCAACACATTCTATAGTATATAGATTGGATGCAATGGGGAAATTTACATCCTTGTCTTTTAACTGGTTCATTAATACAACAGCTTCTTCTGCACTTGCAGTGCTTGCGTATGGGGTGTTTTCTCCATCAGTGTTTGTTAATTATGATAATATTAATAATAATTATTTAAAAAGTAAACTTAATGTGGAAATATTGTCAATTTTCACTATATATACTTATTTTCAGTTAAACATGTTTATTGTTAATATAGAATAGATTGAAGTGATAACTTCCATGGACTAGTGGTCGGCATGCCTGACTGTTACTGCGGGGACATATGGAGTTTGCTTGCGATAATTGCTCCCCTCCCTCCTTGACAACATTATATGTATACACCCTTGCCTTAGGCAGTAAATTACATGAATACTGTTTACACAAAACTAACGTGCAACGTGAAAGTATTTAGAACTGTTGCAACTGAGAGACGTTTTGCTGACACTTTGCTCCACAGTATTGACTTCATCAAAGTTCTCATTCCCGTTTCCAAATGGCATGTTGGAGTTTCCGAGCCACTTCATTTTCACCTTAAATAATATTTGAATCATTCAGGTTAGTTTATTATTAATTAACCACATTTGTCAGCATTGTATTTGAATTCATAATGTACAACAGTAATTAACAATTTATAAATGATTCTAAAGTAAGTAACAACATAACCTCAATCACAACAATCATACAAAAATATTTTATCAGCAAAATTATGTGTTTACATATCTTCAAACTTGTCAGCTGTAGTTGATTAACTACTTGTGCATTATTAGCAGATAGATTATTTTCTAATGCCAGCTTCACCATAAGAGCACTTCTGTAACGTAATATTTTTGATCGATAAATTTCGGAACATTGAAGTTTGCTTGCTACAAAATTTGATGAGTAGTAGTGCACTGAGCATAGTTCTCTAGAAGGTATATAAAACTCCGTATCTTATGATGATAACATTGGCGGAGTTAGTTACATTCTCACAGTTAACAGTATGGAGTTCCAATGCTGCCAACAATAACAGTTGTTCATTGACGATAATTTACAAACCAAAACTTCCCAACACAGTTTAATTCCACTATGGTGTATCATTGAATGGTATAGACAATTTATTACAGGCTTATGTAATTGATACAGACAAATTTCATTCTGTAATAACTCATTAAGTCAGTGTGATTGACTCAGTGAGATTTTCTTACCAGAACGGAGCTACCATTGACTTTAGATTTACAAAAAGCACTTTCATTCAGAGGATTTTAATAGAATGACGTAGTGTTTTGTTCCAACAAGTAGAGGGACCATTTCTGTATGCATTGATGATCATCATAACCTGAAAAATGATAAAAAAATTGACTTAGTTTTTCCACCAAAATTAAAATTGTATTTTAACTTTTTGTATAAAATGAAATTATTTCTGGCTTTGTCATTCTCAAAACTAAATAACATTAATATTACTGGCCTGCTGACATAACCACCCAGCAATTTGTTGTACACATGCTTGACGGTGATAAAATAAACTATGCACGTAGAATGTGACAGCTGAATGAGTGTTTTATGAAGATACATTTATACATTATGTTCCACAGTTTTAAAAAAAGTGTGTGTGGTTTGTGCATGTTTGTGATTTCTATACTAAAGACAAAATTCTTTTGTTCTAACAGCTTGTGATCAGTTGGTACATTCTATCTCCTTATCTACTCATGACATCAAGTGTTGTTGTTTGAGGCTTAGAATGCTAAAATATTGTTTATTTACCATTATTTGTGTAGTAGTGAGTGTTTTTGTGTGAGGAGAAACCTAAAATAAGGTCTCTGAATAAATTTATATATGGTTGAAAATAATTTTGCATGAACAGTGTGTGTTTGTGTTTGTAATGATTCTGATTGTTCCTATATCTGACTGGTATGAAAGATTTCATATACTTTCTTGAAGTATAGGTAGCTCTGGATGCATTGTGGGCCCAATTACCCCATTCATGGGACAGCTTTTGAATCTGTCTCAACCATGTATTTGGCTATAGACTGTGTGGTATTTATGATAATATAAATTATAGCCTTTTAAGGCAAGAGTTTTCAAAACAGTATTGGAGTACTGCTTTTATTGAATCTCTCATTGCTATTTTTTAGCCTGTAGTTTTGAATTATGGTAGGAAATTTTTGTTCCTGAAGTGAAGAATAAAAGTGTCAAATGTGACAAACTTTTAGTAAAATTTAGCATACTTATATTTCATAAAAAGGGACTATTTTTTGGAGAGTATTCAATATTAGAATGCCTTGTATGTAAAGTAATCTACATGTGCCATGTTTTAGTGAAATTAATTTATTATATTACCTGTGTGATCTTATAATGAAAGTGAAAAAATTATGTGTATAGTCCATAGACATGATGTAGTTTATATAAATTGGTAGTGTTTGTGTGTAAGTTGTTTATTTTTGTTTGTTGTGATTTTTATCTCGCATAATAAAAGTAAAAAATTTCTTCATATTTATAAAAAAAATGTTACTGTGTATATAGTTTTCTTTTTCAGCCTAAATCCCAAGAAAGATTTTGTTCTTCATTTTATCATTAAAGTATTTTCAGTTATAAGTTGTTCTCAGTTAACTGAGTGCTTTTGAAATCAAACTTTGAATAATGTCATTGCCCCTACCTGCATATGCAATAACAGCCACACTGACTGGCATTCGCCCAGTACAGTTGCTAACCTAGTTCATTACTTAATATTGAATTAAAAGCATTATATGTAAACATTTGCGAAAACTCAAATTATATATTTTGCTCTTTTTTAAAAGGCATGTAAGTGTTGACGCAGTCGGGTGAAACACAAGACGAACGGTGACACAATAAACTTATGGTAGATGGGCGCCAGTGGTGTTTCCCAGTCACCAAACTTTTGAGACTCAGGGTTCTCAGGGATGCTGTGGGTTCTGTGTATCTGTCTCACCCGAGCCTACTTACAAAACGCTTTTCATTACTAAATTTTTTATCACTGAAAACTGGCGAGAGGTTGCTGTCACCACAAAGAAAGACTTTAAGGACTGTGATACTTGCTTTTTTTTATTCTGTTGCTCATATACAATCGTGCCAAGGTTAACTTTATGCATGAACTCGGACGTGTCTAGCTAACTCCGTTCGGGTGCTCCGTAGCCTGCAATTACTCTAGCGCACTCCTAGATGGATGACTTCTCTTTGATGTCAGATGACACAATCTTCACAAGGAAAGAGCCGCTAGGGTGGACTTTTTTCCTGAAGACAGGCCGTAGAGACAGATAAAATTAACAAACACATGTGATTTTGTGGCATCGTTAACATGGACTCGTCTGGGCTCATCTTGCCGCACTGGGTTAGTGTGGTGACTGCAAAAAGCACAAATACACATGAAATAAGATGGGACACAATGTGGGTGGTCACAATAAACACACAGACACGTGAAAGCAAGTTTAGGTGGTGCGGATGCCGCTGGATAAAATTTGTAGCAGATCACGTGGTGCAGATGAAGTTTCAATATTACTCCATAGAAACGGCAAATTCTGGGCAGATAAATGGTTATTACTGCTGGGAAAAATATTCCCCTGTAGTTTGAGACATTTATAGGCTTTTAGCATGCCTGATGGTAGGAAAATCAAACTTGAAATAGACTGCGTGGTCATGCATAAAAAGCGTTAATTACGTGAAAATTACATGGAACCCTGAATGAAAAATACATAGAACCCTGAAATTAATTATGGCGCACATGATTTCACACAAATAAACCTCAAAGTGCATGAATGGCGCAGACATTTACTTGGTGGTGGTTAACCACGTGGTCGCAATTGATGTGGCCATAAATCAATTAAACATGAAAATTACCCTTAAATACATACATGAAAATAAATCCTATAAAATTGTACACAGCAATCATACAGAAATTACACTGAAACGCCTTTAACATTGGCAGATGGTGTCGGATTCAAAGTTGCGTGGGCCGACATTTTTCTTCTCCTCCTCATTTGCATTGAAAAAACCACAAGGGCATAAATTATTAAGTTAAGCAGAAGCATAATGCTGGGGAATGTCTGGCAAAACGTACGCAAAGCAAAGGTTAACCGGTATACTAAAGTGAAACTATTGTAACCTACATCAGTGCAAAAAGTTTTTAGTGCATACGTGATAGCGTCTTACCTTGCCAGCTCTCCTTGATGGACTGCCCAGAGGCAGGGGTCGCGTGGACGTACCATGGCTTTTTATGGGGTTCACACAAGTGGAAGTGCTATGCACGCCGAGTAAAACTTTCGTGTTTGAAAATGAATGGCACATAAATAATTTAGATATTGATTTACATTTTAGATTAAAATTTTCAATTTTCTATATTCATTAAATGTCTTTTATGACTGTGCTTATGCTGGAATAATAATGTTCTTAGTCTTCGCGCAGCACTCATTTTGAATTCATAACCAAACATTCTGCAATATTATCAAACGCACATTTTAAACATTTAGACACTTGAAAACCTGAAAATAAACAAGAGACGTAATTTTACACTTCAAATAAATATTCCATTATTGGAAAGTTTGAGTTGCGGCCTCTTAGCGCATGTGCATGCCCATGTCTCACGTGAGTGGTGAGCGCCGTCATGGTCATAATGCGACTGGCTGTTAGCCGGCTTCAAACGACCCCTACCTCGAAGGCCAAGACGGTGCGAGCAACTCAACTTTGCCCGGCTATGAACCGAGACCACAGGTTGAGGATATAATAAGCATGGCCTCAGGAGTCTCCTGATTCTGCGGTGTTTGCAGGGAGTGGGGTTGTAGGCTGGAACCATTTTGTGGGGGTGTAGGCGTGACTCGCATCGCCTCTTGTGAGCGCTGTGCTGTTGCTTGTTGACATGTGACGTCACACTCACTGCCTTACTAATTTCACCAAACCCTTTGAAACTCTTTTGCCCTACTAGGCTATTCCCTGCAGGGGCCGAAAAACCTCTGGAAGGTGTTACACTGACACTTGTGGTTTTCTGACTAACATTTTCACTTTGGTTACAACCATTGGTATTGGTGCCTTGGGGAAACCCCCTAAAACATACGTCACAGGCACTGGTTGTGTCGTGATTTACGTGTATACTGTGGTTACAACTTTACTCATTTACGCTCCTGAAACCCCTGAAGCTGCTTTGATTCACTTTCCTCCACAGGAAAGCCCAGAAACTGTGTTTCACTACTACTCTCTTCTCTCACTTGTGTGTTTACATTTTCTTTGCCTTCTCCCTCCCTGTTTGGATGTGGAGTGCTCTGATGGCGTGAAGCTCCTAAATGACATAGTGTTTCCAGTGTTATTGTTTACATTCCCGGGTGTGTGTTCACGAGATTGGTGTTGATGTTTTGCCACGTACTACTCCTGTCATCCCTTGTACTACCTGGTATACAATGTTGCACTTGCTGAGGTACTGGGCTTTCCAGCTTCTTGCCCCTCTTCCTTTCAGGTGTGCGGGCTATACGCAGGTCGTCACGGTGATGTTTCGTGACTCATCTCGGACCCAGCTTTATGAGAAACTTGCAATTTTCCATCTTGGCCTTTACTTTGACCGACCCAATCCCTGGGGTGCGAGTCCTGCACAATGGTTCTTCTCTCCCGCAGATAATGGGTTTTCCTTTACATACACATACATATCAGGTACTAACTCTGGGGGCGCCCTCCTGCTTTCTGGTACCTAAACGTTGCAATAACTCTCTTGGTTTGCCCTTGCTTCTTCGTGGATTTGCATTTGATGCGCGACAATTCCCTTAGGTGGTATTGGTGGGTTTTTGCGGGGTTCTCTGGGCGCACGCAGATCGCGACCCTGTACCATTTCCGCAGGTATTTTCCTGGTTGTCACATTTATTCTGGTCCTCAAACAAAACGTAACCTCCGGAATCATGTCTGCCTATCTGGTATGGTCTTCTAACCTGTCGCGTAACTGTGTTTTTATGTCTTGTTTACATATTTTGGTCGGATTTTACCCTGGGGTGATAGGCGGAGTGGTACGGTTTTCAGTTCCCCATCTGGTGTAGTAATCTCTGCACTGTATCCCTATGAACTGTGTACCATTGTCGGTCAGTAGGTTCTCTGGATGCCCCCATCTTGAAAAAAATTCCATCTGCATGACTTGTGCGACCGTGTACACGCGAACATTACTGACTGGGAATGCCTCATTCCATCTGGTAAACATATCCGTGGTAACAATGAGAAACCTTTTACCGCTTTTGGTGCACGGGTACGGGTCCATGATATCAAGCAATACGGTTTTAAATGGTTCAGTTGGCAGCCTCAGTTATTGTGGACCATCGAAATCTGTTCTGTGCTGCTTCCGGGTGTTGCACGTGACACATCTCTGCACATGTTTATGTACATCCCCTTGAACTCCTGGCCAGAAAATGCTTTTGCACAGTCCTACCTGTTTGTTCTGAACCTGGGTGCCCATGTTCCAAGCTATCATGTGCTTACTGAAGTACAAGCTCCCATGTTTCCTTGGGCATATACGTACGCCACCTCGTGCAATTACCGGGGGATTTGGTTTGAATTTCCCTTTCCACTATTCTCCAGTGTTATGAGTACCTCATGGCACAGTGTTGCCGGTATTGCGCTGCATCTGGGGAATTTTCTTGCACAGTGAGTACCTCCCTTAACACATCACGGACGTTAAACGAGAGAAGTCCACTGGGTGGTGTGGCGACAATGTTCTGTAAAATGAAAGCTTGTGTATCTGCTGTTTGTGTGCCCCGGCAAGGTGGTAGCACCTCTTCCCAATCCGCGTCATCTTTTACCGTTAGATTCGGACAGGGGTTTCTGAACAGTGCATTGGCAAGCTCGTTGGTTTTCCCTGCCACATGTTCTACCTTAAAATCAAACTCCTGGGGTAGCAAGGCCCATCGGGTAAGTTTACTTTTCCCGTTATACCTGCCTTCCAACCAGACTAGACAGTGGTTATCCATTCTCAACGTGAACTGCCTCCCCAACAGGTACGGTCTGTACTTTCTGAGTGTGTGTACAATAGCTAAACACTCCTGCTCGTTCACATGGTACTTGCGTTCTGCCTTCCCGCTTTGCGCTGTGCTAGTTAATGATACACTTCTCCCCGTGTTCTCCCACCTGGTTTAACACGGCTCTAATTCCCTCTTGATTCGCATCTGTGTGCACAACAACAGGTAACTCCAGACTAAACCTGGCTAACAGCTTACAATTTTGGAAAGCAAGTTTGATTTCTTTAAATTCTTGATCAGCTTGAGGTGTCCATACAAATTTATGTTTTTCATATAGCAATTCCATCAAGGGTGCAGTTATCACAGAAAAGTTTGGGATGAAATCTCTTAACCAATTTATAAAGCCAAAAAATTTTTGAACCTGTTTACGTGACCTGGGTGTGAGTTTGTTTTGTATTTCCTGTACATGCTGCTGTTCCGGTTCATGTACATTCCCTGTTACATAGTGTCCCAAACACTCCATTCTGCTCATCTCCAACTTACTCTTATCAACCTTGCATGTGAGTTTGTTGCGTTCGTGCCTCTCGAACACAAGGCTCAGATGGTGCAGGTGTTCTTACCAACTTTTCAACCATACAAGTACATCATCAAGATAAGCATCACAAAGTCTCCTAAGTAACTATCTAACACATTTACCAAGAGGTTTTGAAAAGTGGCAGGGGCACATTGTAGGCCAAATGGCATGGCAAAAAACTGAAATCCACGCCCATCTGGCATGGTAAAAGCAATCTTTTTTATGGTCTTGTGGGCAGATGGGTACTTTCAATATCCTGATTTAAGGTCAAGTGATGTGAATACAGTAGCTGGCCGTAATGTTAACAAAGTGTCTTTGATGTTAATGAGTGGAGGTGGCATGTTTACAGTTATCTTGTTAAGAGGGCAAAAGTCTGCACAAAATCTCCATTAGCCAATGCTTGAACTGTAGAGACTCTGCGTAGGTTCAATCACATTATCATTAAGCATCTTACACGTTCTGGAAGAAAATACCTGGGTCTCGTGGCTTGGAGTACACCGAGTCCTCATGCGTCATGATGATGGCGTGCTCGGTGATGTTGGTGTGCTGCAGCTTCCCATCAGTGTGGAACACACTGGCATACTGGTCCAGCAGTTGTTGCAGATGTTGTTGATGTTGCTCGGGCACCTTGTGCTCAAACTCTTGTAGCGGCACGGCAGCTATTGTCGCCGGCGGCGTTGCTGCTTCTACTGCATACAGCCTCCACCTTCCACGTGTCCCCACGTGCAGATGGTCCAGATGTGGCTCAATCACGGCCTGGTTGTTAATCACAGTAACCCCAATATCATTTCCTTGCACAGGTCCAGCACAATGTAGACATCACATTTTGTACGGAGTTCCCTTATTCCTACCATCACGTGCATCACACTTCTTGCCTCACCCTGTTGGTTTGTTGTGGCGAACTGTAGGCAACATGGCAGTACTCTTGTTATTATTGCCTGTATTAACCCATCATGTACAAAATTGTGACTTGCGGCAGTGTCTATCACTGTGATCACATTCTTGCCCTCAAGTTCAATATTGACCATTAAGGCACGTACGGTACTGTCACTGACCTGGAACACTTGGGCACCTTCATTTGACGGATTCCTACGACCTGGCGGTGAGATTGATGCAGGTGTTGTTTCGCCAATCTCCCGACTCAGTTTCCCGACCTATTACCCTGATAATAGTTCTCCCAGTTGTTGTGGTGGAAGTTCTGCCGTCCGCAATTGGATCTCACGGTTGTGAACGGTGGCGGTGGCCTCGTAACATTGGGCATCATGGTGAGTGTTGACGTGTGGTGATGCTGCCGCGGGGATTGGTATGCCTGTCCCGCTCGCACATCCTGTTTGTAGAGACACATCTCCCTCGTAAACGGCTCTACACTCACCCTTATTGCTCTTCGCAGATATGGCCTAATGTCCAGTGTTGACAGAGTGACAGTTATTTCTATCGTCCCATGAGTAGGTTGACCGGAGTTCAAGCGTTTGTATAGGCCTAGTTTGCGTTGAATGAAATCCTCAATCCCTTTGCGCTCACGTTGCTGCTCATGGTACAGCAGCGCTTGGACCTGGATCGCATCTCCATCTGTATCGAACCTGCCCAGTAGCCGGTCGCAAAATAGTCTCTGACTAAATTCCACCACATGGCAGCGGTTCCCCTCAACCTGTTCGCGGTGACCTCCGTCCAGCCCTCACAGTGTATGCTGTGTTGGTGCAATTTCTCCTCACATACCACTAAAAATGTGTCTGGGTCCTCTGCATCAAGTCCCGCAAAAGTTGGTAAAAGTACGTTATGATCTGAACCCGTTAGTCCCTGTGACGTATACATTACCACTACTGGTGGCAGCGTGGGCTTCACCTCTGGTGTCGTCGGTGGCGCAATCTCTGCACAGTTTGTCTTACGGCACTTGTCACAGTTTGACATCATTGCGGAAGGTGGTATACTCTTCTGGCCCTACGCATCGCAAATGTGAGTCCCATTTGCACTGCTGGCACTGCGCCCACTTTGTTCCCACACCGGCACATCCGGTGTTTCTGAAGACATTGAATTGGTATCAGACGTACATTGGCATATGGTTAATTCCATGAATTTTCAGCAAACAAGTTGTACACATGTATACATTGTTCAACTGGCATGTCCAGGTAGTTCGCGGACGCCGCGGTTGCCGACGCGGAAGTCTTGACGCCTTATCGCGGATGATCAAATGTGGTGTCTGCCATTTTGATGCGGTTGATGTGATGCGGATCAACACACTGGCCCCACTTGAGAATGCCAATTGACTCCATCGGGTGTGACACAAGACGAACTGTGACACAATAAACTTATGGTAAATGGGCACCAGCGATGTTTCTCAGTCACCGCACTGTTGAGACTCTGTGTTCTCAGGGATGCTGTGGGTTCTGTGTGTCCATCTCACCCGAGCATACTTACAAAACACATTTCATTACTAAACATCTTTACTAAACTTTTATCACTGGAAACTGGCGAGAGGTTGCTGTCACTACAAATTAAGACTTTAGGCACTGTGACACTTGCTTTTATTCTGTCACTCGTACACAATTGTACCAAGGTTAACTTTATGTATGAACTCGGACGTGTCTAGCTAACTCCGTTCGGATGCTCCCGAGCCCGCAATTACTCTAGCGCACTCCTACATGTATGATTTCTCTTTGGTGTCAGTTGACACTATCTTCACAAGGAAAGAGGTTGACAGCCGTTAGGATGGACTGCTGATTTTTCCTGAAAACAGGGCGCAGAGAATGATGAAATGAACAAACACATTTGATTATTTGGCGTTGTTAACGCGGACTTGTCAGGGCTTGTCTTGCCGTACGGGGTTAGTGTGGTGATGGCATATACACATTGCAGGCTATGATAGAAATAATATCACTGTACAATTTACATAAATGGCACAAATACACATGAAATATGATGGGACATGACTTGAATAGTCGCAATAAACACGTAGATGCGTGAAAGCAAGTTTAGATGGTGTGGATGCAGCTGAATAATATTTGTAGCATATCATGTAGTGCAGATGAAATTTCAATATTTCTCCGTAGAAACAGCTAATTCTGGGCAGACAAATGGTTATTACTGCGTGGATAAATATTTCCCTGTAGATTGAGACATTTATAGGCTTTTAGCACTCCTGATGGCGGGAAAATCAAACTTCAAATAGACTGCGTGGTCATATGTACAAAGCATCAATTACATTTTGGTACAAAATGGTACAACTGTACCATTTTGCCAGTCAGGTACAATTCTGCAATGCCATTAGTTAGATTTGTAGCATACAATAAACAATATCCCATATAATGCACTTGAACCAACAGTTTTTTTTTTTTTCATTGTAGGTAGATCACTCCTTGGCCCATCCTTAAGCCTTGTAATTTTAATTACTGGATCAAGATCTCATTGTGCTATATTCCTTATCATAAAATAAAACAAAAAAACAATAAATATTAACGTTAATGTACATTGATTAAATAAACTTTTAGGGTATCCTGTAACTTATAATCTGTTTGTTATTTCCCTTCTAATCACCATTAAGATGACTGGCACATTCTTAAAGTGATTTTCCTGAAAAATCTGTAATATATATTTAGACATGTAAATTGCTATAGCTATATGTTGTCGTCCATTTGCAATAAAACCAAGACTACATATAGTACAAATGGTTAAAGTGACATCACAGAAACATCACCACTGGAACATGTGATGGTCATTTGTGGCCAGTGTTCTGTGCTTACAAGGGCAATGTAACATGTTAGGAAAGCAAGAATCTTTGTGTTAAGAGCAGGTCAGTACGTCATGGTATTGTGCTTGCAAAAAATATCACCACCCACACCCATTTGAATTGGGTTATTGGGTTTTATGGTCAGACTGCACATAAACGGCTGGTTGGCTCTTCGTATATCCATTTATTGTGACAGTGTGGTTTCACTGTGATATGGTGTGTGCAGGCATGAGAAAGTACAGGTCTTATGTCATGTAGAGTAGGTACTGGCCCTGCCAAACACACTACAGATAGAGAAAATTGTTGTATTCGCAGACACATAGTAACAGAACATGGCACCACTTTCAGAGAGATCCTGCAATCTGTGCTGACCGCACTGCATTTGCCAGTTTCAGAAAGAACCATTTGAATGAGGCTGGCCTACAGGCACAGTGTCCACTACACTGTTTGCCTTTGACCTGTCGGCATTGTGTGGTATGCTGTCAATTGTTCCAGGAACGTCAACATGGACAGAAGGTTGACCATGCTTTATGTTTTCATATGAGTCCTGCTTCAAGCATAATGCAGGTGTTGGTCACAGAAGCATTTGGCACTGTAGTGGGCAATGCCACAATCGTGCACTGATTCGTGAACACCATACATCATGGACACCAGGTATTATGGTACAGGGTGCCATCAGTTATGGTTTCCGGTAACATCTTGTGGCTAGCGAAGGCATAAAGACAGCACAGTGGTATATCGGTAAGATTCTGCGGCCCCTTTTGCTGCTGTTTTTCTACAGCAAACCCAATGCTGTCATGCAGTAAGATAATGCTTGTTCCCATACAGTTCACATCGACCAACAGGCTCTACAAGATGTGGACACCATTCCTTAACCTGCCAAGTGTCCAGATGTGGCACCTACTGAAAATGTATGTTATATGATGGGGCAGCTATTCACTGCCCAAACACTTGTTGATCTACATGTGCAGTTTCAGTAAGCATAGTGGCATGTGCCTAAACACTATTTGTCTCCTATATGGAATGAATGACTTGTCACATTCCTGCCTGTATAGCTGTGAAATGAGGGTTTAACCAACATTAAACATATGCTTTGTGGATGCTAAACAATGCACCCTCTATGTACTATGACTTATCACTACTCAATTGTACTATTATGTATCAGCCTGTGATGCTTTAAAATAGTTTCATGTGAGAAAAGGGGATGTAGCGATTTCATGTCTAGCAGCATATTTCAGTGAGTAGAGGGTGTGTGAGATAGGGGTGGATAGGGATAGATTACTTATTTATGAAATGGTAAATTGAAAAGAAATAATGTCTACCTCATAAAACTCTTGTAACATAGTACTGTCCACTCAAGTTACCCTTCTCGCTTCTAACGTTGAAAACAGGATTTTTTTTAAAATTATTGGGTCACTTGTAATGGCTACTCTAGCAACTGTTTCTTGGAATAATATATTTATAAAATTAAGTTAAAAAATTCTATATTTTGGTATGGGATTATGAAAACAGCTCTTTTTACTCATCACATTTGTGCAGACAGGAAATATTGATTTCTAGGTATTATACTTACTGAAAAACATACTTGAACACCGGAAGAATTTTGTTACTAAATATTGAATTTTTTCTAGTAGTAGTGTTATTATGTTTAATTGAGAATAGTAAACATTCTTTTTGAGGCAGGAAAAACTCAATTTCAAGATATTAACCAAATTGAAAGAGTTCAGTATATGGTTAAATCAGAAAAAAATTTAATTATCTTACTATTTTCAATATGAAGCATTTAGTGAAAGTATGCTTATGGTAAAATAAATAGTTGCAGCCACAAGGAAATAACCTACAGGAATGAAACATGCTTAGTAGGTTTTACAATATGAGACATACAGATGATTCATGTTTCAAGCTCGCCAAAGGTGGGTCTTATTGCTGTACCTGCTGGACTATATGAGATTATCCGGGTGTGCATGCTTTCCATTCTGACTCATGCGGTTGTGTCAGTAGCACCCTTTGAAAGTGTAATAAGCTTCGGAGATAAATTCGTCAGCACTTTGAACATCTAGAAACATTTTAGAGGGGTCACATTGTAGGGTTGCAAGAAGCAGGATGGTCATTTCACAGTAGTGTACACAATACTAGTTGTGCAGATAATATTGCAGCATACCAGTTATTAGAGGAAGGCACGTGTGTGCGTGCACACACATGCACAATTTTATTTGGATAATGTTCTTATTTTAAAAATATCTTCTTTAACCACATGTTTTGTGCTACAGTAGTGGAATGTTGAAACTGATTGGAACCCGACTTGGTTTGCTACTTATCATATACACTGAATACACTTATTGAAAAACTCTTTAAGTCTGCCAAGGTGAACCAGAGTTTATCCCCAGCGGGATCATCTGGATGTTTGCATGTGTGAAACATGGAGGATATTGTTGTTGGTTGGCAGAATTTCTCGGGTCACTCCCATTCCCCCTGCCCTTACAGTCCACTGATACACTTATCTTCATCTGACTTAATCTTCACGGATGTGCAAGATCTCATTGCTAAGCACCTATCTAAAGTTTAGTCCACCAGTTTGGATGCTAGTGTGGTACGGGAAAATAAACTTAAATATACATCTCTCTTAACTTCTCCATGGTCCTTATCCCATTTTACTTGTAGGTAGCATTACGTAATGCTATCTACAATTTTTTACAGAAATGCTTACTTCCACACTGGTAGTCTTAATTGTTATAATGTCGGATCTCCAGTATGATCAGACTGATTTAAACCAAAGTCTGTCACTACTTAAAAGGTTATTTTGATATGCTGCACATCATATCTTTGACTGTTCATTACCACTTACCATAAAAAATGTATTGAAAAGTTGCTTAATTAAGTTTTTAAAACAGAAGATCATACTTTCACAGCCATTGAAAACCTTATCAAAATCACTTGCATATGTGTTTGTGTAAAGAGAAGTAGGCTAATCAACTTCTTGTTTTCTAATTTTAGCTCTTGAAGAATACATTTTTCGCTATTACTTTCCCTCACATCTTCCTTTTTCGTAAGAGAGTAGGAATGTAATATTTATTAAGAATCTTGCTCAGTTGTTACCTGACCATTTAAAATGTAATAAAAATCACACTGCAGTGCACAGTGCAGACTGGCAGTCATGTAAGCCAATGTATTGAATTTGGTGCTCCACAGATGCTAGGGGGTACTTGGAACCACCTGATGTGCTTTATGGCAACATCTTCTCAGTGGTTATGCTGCCACATTTGTGTACAGTAGCTTCACTAGGCATGCGCACTATTTCCGAGACTTCGTGACATTGCTAGGAAAAAAAATAATTTCACTCAGTATTTGTTTTAAAAAGTAACAAGAGAAAAATACTAAAGAGTATGAAGTTATTCTACATTAAATTATTTTAGTTATTAATAAGGAACTTGAGCTTGTTAGTTTGAGCAGGTTTCTTACTTGTAAGTGTGCCACAAGAACTTTTTACAAAAGACATTGTGCTGTAAACAACACAATGTTGAGAACTCTTGTTTTACATAAAAACCCAATGCTTTTGAAATTAAAATTTTTTCAAAATACCAGGATCTTATTAGCTGATTACAAGTAAGGGGCCATGGCTTTATTAAAAAAAAAAAAAAAATATAGGGAAGCTAATTGAGAACCACTAAAGTAGGCCTTTTAGTAACGAAGATCTCTTTACCTATTTTAGGCTGCTCCCCCCTCTCAACCTTTTCCAGCCAGAAGCACCAGCTACCAATTTATTTTTCAATTCTTTATTTACTTTTTTATTTATTTACTATATTTATCTATTTTACCACTTGTTTTTCCATGGGTAAAATGACATTGCCTTGTCTTCCACTTAACTACAGGAAAGAATAATGATATATGAAATTAAACAATAGAAGAAACAAATTTACTCGTATGAATTAAAATTATAAAACATACTAATTTAAAAAACTAAATATTTACGTTACATACATAGTAAATGTTTATAGGCTGTACGTTGAAAATGTATAAATTAACAATTGCATGTCAAGATCAGAAATGGTAACTACCAACTAAACAAATCAGTAAGGGTAAAACATATGTTAAGTAAACAAAGAAGGAGAAAAAAAAATATTTTTCATGGCTATGACAAACCCACAACTAATAAGACAATTAAAAATATAATTTACACACAAGATCAGCTAATAGTAATTATTTTAAGAACTCTGAATTGCTGCAGAAATACAGAGGAAAACTATTAAAGTTAACTAAAACTATAAACAATTCAGTATCACACTCATACATTAACTCATTCAGTTATGTGTTATCACCCACTATTCACACTATTTGTAAGCTTTTAAAGTACAGCTCTTTTAAATGATAGCTGTGGGACCTGTTGTCAGATGGGTTCCTGTAGTGCATTCCAAGCTTGTGCTACAGCCACCAAACATGATTTAGAAGTAGTGCTGGTGTTATGTATAGGTATCAGTAGAGACAGATCGGCATTAGAACAGGTCCCGATATTGTGACAACAGTTGAGGACGTTAAATCTTTTAGCTAAGTAGGACAGAGATTTTGTATGAATTACCTTCCTTAGAACAAGTGGGTTGTGTAATTTTCACCTTTTAATGAGTTGTAGTTATGATGGCTTTTTGTAGTAAGAAGAGACGTGATTCTGTGTTTTAAAGTTAAAAATAGAAAGGATCCATAAATTTGGAACTTTCTGTAGTTTGTTTGCTAGTTCTTCAGTGAGATAATTATATATTATGTCACAGTAGTAGAAAAACTGAAGAATAAGTACCTGTATAAGATAATTTTTATGCACTGAAGGAGTTGGATTTTTAGACATTCCATTAAATGAAATGTAGCCAGTGCCCTATACCTTATGTTAGTTACATGGTGCAAGCACTGTTTAAAATTAGACCCATCTTGTTAGTATACAATTTTTATTCAATTACTGTGTTGCCTAGGGTGAATTTTTACAGTACCGTTACTGTTGTAATAGATTTTAAAGACGACTCGCAACTGCTAAACCAAATAGTGTGGGATTTATGTGGATTGACTAGTTCATTTTTATGAGACCAGTTTGTGACACTCTCAAGGTCAGAGTTAATTAAACTCAGCTATGTGTTTGAGACAATCAGTGTGAGAAAACAAAGAATGTAGCTTCAAATCATCAAAGCAGTGGTAGTACTGTGACTAGAGTATAAACATAATTGATATTTGTTAAGAAGTTCATTGGCATTTAGATATAATCTTATTTGTTCTAGCACTATATACGCAAGTATTTTGGAGAGTTCAGTCAGTATATAAATAAGGTGGAAATCAGCTTTTGTGGAAGGCAAGTGTGAGTGTTTTAATGAAAAAATAAATACATTATGTAGAGGAAATATATAGTGTAAGGTAGGTAGAAATAACTTAATTACATAAATATAAATACCATCTGTACTTCTTATATGGCAAAGCTACATTATGAATGTCAAATAAGTTATGTGTATAATTTTCAATCAGGAATCTAGGATTGCATAAGTTAAGAAATATAAGTTCAAGTCATTCAGGTTGTTATCTCTTGCACATGGTGTATTTTTATTAGCCAGTCCTAACCCCTGTAGACCCCTCCATAACTGTACAAGCGATGACTCACATTTACCAAGCTGTAAGGAATGAGAAAATTTTGCATTTTGTATCTTGTGCATGCACTCGTTTCGTAGCTCATGGTAGGTTTCAAAACATTTTCTTGCCATCTCATTATCACATTTAAGGGATATTTTATATTGCTGAAAGTCTGCATCCTATTGTACCGCTAATAAAAAGATATCTTCTGTCATCCGTGGTAACATAAGATGTTTAACATGCCAGGTTTTATGTGTGGCATGTACATTTAGAAAATTAATCAGAATATTGTTGAAAAGCTCAACCTTCTCATCTATAGTATATATCTGATAAGTTTCATGCCAGGGCAGCAAGGCAACTTAATGTTATAAATCAGCCTTATTAAGATTCGTAATATTGCTGTATGCTACTGTTTTGATAAGATACTTTGGAGTATGTACAGATTATACAAGGTAGACTGGGTTATGCTGGGCCAAGCCAAAGGCAGGAAACTGCCCATGATGTACTGCTCTTATGGAATCTGATGTAATTATGAGATCTAACCAGGTATTTGATGATGCAGTTTAGTGCATTGCCTCAATAGGACAAAGTGAGAGATCACAGGAGGAAAGCATATTGAGGAGTTTATTATTGTGTGATGAAAACACAAGAGCTTAGACAATAACGGTTTACAATATTTTTATTATTTTTAATTTCTGTATCTCAAAACATACAATAACAGTGTGATCATACCTTTTAAAATTAAAATATTTAAAAAGGCAATCCTGGCACCCAGTGGCCATCAAAGCAGGGCGCTCAAATAAAATTACAAAAAAAAATACACATTAAAAATATAATTTGAATTAAATGTATCCCAAACAAAGGCTTATAAATATATTATGAGTTCACTCTATACTCATTTGAAAGCAACAACAAAGATGAAATTAATTAGAATCATAATATCTTATGGCCTCTCAATTAAAATAAACAAAAGGAGAATCCTACTCTCAAGAACCACTATGAACGTTTAATTCATATTAAAGGAAAAGTTGATGCTTAGAAAATATTAAACAGCCAAAGCCCATCTGACCTAAAAATGAGACGTTCACAAAACATTTAAAAACTAAAAATAAAAACATGTTTAAGCAATTGAAGCACCGGCAATCTCAAATGGATGCACTTGCAGGTGGGTTAATTCAAGGCTCTCAAACTAACGCAAGTCGATGCGGTCCCAATTCAACACCATGAACTTTTCAGGTGACTTGGAGCAAAGAGTTTAAAGTTTACTTATCATGAAAATGTTTAAAAGAAAAGGTACTATGGGCACCACATACTACAAGTTAATCCAAACTTAAATTTTGTAAACACCATGAAAAACCAAACAGAATTTAGAATGCAAATAATATAGCGCTCACATAAAACACTAACTCGAATTACCAGAAAATTTCTACAACGTGTCACACGCTCACCTCATCGTGCGACTTGTCGTGCATTGCTGGATACATTTGAGCTCGCTCGAATACTAGCGAGGTTTATGCTTTTGAACAGAGTCCATAGTGGACCTACGAGCAGAAATACCAGCGAGGTATTCTCGCTGAGCTGACCTGAGTAGAAGTGGATGAGCCTTGCTCGAAAGCAAACCTTGTCCAGCCATTAATTTTTACCAACCAATCACATAGCTATTGCTCGCACATGCACAGAAGGGGTAGCTAAGAGGTAGGCGGGAAAATGGGAGGGGAGAGGAAACAAAGTCAATTGTATGTGGAGCAGCAGTTCAAAATCTTTACACCAGATCAGTGCACTCTATAACGCTGGCGGCGCAAGCACAAGCTGCGCAATTGTCATCTGTTTTGCTGATGTCTGTATTAAAATTGCCCATAATAACTGTAAGGTAATAATTGCTGGAATGTGTTCTCAATTCAGTCTTGAGCTTACAATGGTTACTGACTTTGTGTAGCTTGTAAACAACTGTTAGCAATGCTTCTTGTTGACTGAGGCGAAGTTCTGTTAATAAATATTACGTAATTAGTGCTTATTAGGCTGTCGATAATATGTTGAAATTGAGGTAGTAGATGGTTTTCTTTCTGTGTCATGGGGGTAAGAGCCTGGCATCCTCATGGGTATATTGTGTTGCCGTTGTGGGTGTGGAACAAAAGAGACTCCGCTAGAGTTACGCTGACGGGCATGAAGTAGGATGAGCTCCTCGCATGCTGTGACGGTAACTCGAGCCTCTGGGCACTGCACAGCGAACTGGAAAGGCTTAAGCAGCAAAGCATAACGAGCTGTTCACGTAGCAGGACTCGTAGGTCACTTGGATGCTGTCGTAGCTACCAAGAGGTTGTTTGCTGTCTGCTTCATTCAGGTATGTCTTCGTACAGCTGGTGCAGAAATTACTACCATAGTTACTCTGCTAGATTACCTTTGATATCTGTGTTTTATTGGTGGCATGGAGAAAAGAAACACCAGTATTTTTAGTGCTCTTCACTTATAGCCAAGATACGCTTTGAAGAGAATAGCTTTCATGGGAAATGATAATTTTTTAACTGTAAACACAGGGAATCTGTTCATGCTCTTTCCAGATTGGAAATATTAGTACTGTAAATGGTTTTTGCTTATTTCTTGCATACACAGTAGTATAATTAGTATGATTGAAACTTTATTGTAAAAAAAAGATTTATGAAAGCAGTTACTGGCTTGTCACTGTAGATTTTGAAAGCCATCAATTTTAAAATTCCAATTAAGATGATATATTTCTTTAGTATTTTGTTTATTATAATTTTAGCATATATGTAAATCATGACCAGCATTCAATTTTATGATAAAAGTGCAATTGTTGAAAATGCATTTATAATGTAAATAATGCCACAGATGACTCTAGTGTTCTTTTGGAAATATATGACTGTGATGCCAGGATTGCATCTGCAAACTGGAAGTATCTCATATTAGTTAGATTATGATATGCCTGATTGCCTTACTAGAGTTGTGGAGTCAGTCAATGTGAAATAATTCAGAAAAAAAGTGCAGTAAACATTTGACAACAGTCAATTTTGTTAAAAATATTTTGTAATGCTTCTCAATCTGTTTCGAAAGACCAACGTAAAGAATTTTATCCTTTGGTGGACATATATGTAAATGTTTTAAAATTTTCCCTCCCCACTTTACCACCACAAATTTTCTTTACAAACATTGGTTACTTCTGTAAATGTTTTCTTTTAAAAATTTTCTTAGAAAAGAGAGACATAAAAAATATGTCTCTCTATTCCAATAAAATATGTTTTGCCATAAGTAAAACACAGTGTAAAAATTTTTTTATGCATGTTATTTCCAGTGCTAGTTCCTGTCATTAAGGGCATGGTTGACATGCAAAAAATCATCGCTCCTTCCAGTTGTTTTATTAATTTTGATTAGTGATCTCAGTCGACTGTCCAGCAACTCTGCTTACCCATATAAGTATTGATGTGCTCGCAGCAGCCTTCCAGTTGTCAGAGTGTTTAAGGGGGAAGCGTGTACTACTCCGTTCCATGGTACATGTTTAGGCTTGCATGTGTCCCTCACCCCTCCATGCGTGGACATACCAGCGGCGAGATATTGCCACTTTTCCACCCCCTCCATGGCAATCCAATATACAGTCAGACTATTTTTGGGAAGTAGCTGTGCAATGTTTAGCTGACACAGCTCTGAAAGTATTACAGACGTGTTTTCCATCTGACGCAGATAGTTCCACAAAGTGCTTTGTTCAAAAAGATAATTACTGATTCAAAAAAATTTAACTTGACTTTTATGCCATGCGTAATACGTAAAATAAACGTATTTTGTGTGATTTCTCAAGAATGGTTTTGCAAAAATGTGTGTCCATTTAAGATTTTCTCATAAGCGTACGACTGTTGGGTATTGAGCCTACCTTTCTGCATATTAACATTACACATGTTCTTAATTATAAGTTCATGGTTTCTAGTGTACTTTTTAAGTAAAAATTATTAGTATAATAATTTATTTAATTACATACATGTATGTATATACACAAGTTATACATCATACAATGAAGTACAGAAAGGCTGTCATTTTCAGTACCATATGATGGCTACAGAAACCTGTTTAATTGACCCTCATAAATTGAATTGTATAGGAATAATCATACAGCAGGGGCAGCTTTAGTATAGCAATGCAGAGTATAGTAATTGTTTCCTATAAAGTAACCTATCTCTGCTTCTAGATTAAAATAAAAACTCATTAGTGTGTCCGTATTTATTGATATTTATTGGTCTTATAAAAATGGAATGGTGGGGGAAAGAAAATCATGAACACATACTACTGTGATACTTATCTAATATTACACCTGGGTTTTTTCATGCAACAACTTAAATTTAAGTGTCTTGTACTAGGAAATAATTGCAATAAATAAATTTAGAGACAAGGAAGACAATCTAAAAACATATTTCTCAGAATCGTGCAATATGTTTATATTTACTAATGGATAAAACTTAGTGCAAAATACAGAAAAACACCCTGAATTTGAGTCCATTTTGGCACCCGATTACTGAAATAATTACTTGTTTACATTTCTTTAAGTGTCATTACAACAGAGATAGTATCTAGAATTATTTTTGGTAACTTAAATATAAATCTCAATGTCATTATTCTCAACAGAGATGGACAGTAGTGTAGAAATTATATGAAGGGTTGATAGCAAAAATTGGGAAAGTTCAGAATGTTCATTTGTCAGGAAACACAAAAAAGTCTCTCACTCATATATGTTACAATGTAACAAACTAAGTCTTTTTCTAGAAGTAGCTGTTGTGTCTATCAACGTTGAGAAATAAGTTTTGCTGCAAACAACTCAATAGTTTACTGGACAAAAATAATTTCATTTTTACATAGCTGGTTTTTAAAGAAAATGTAATTAGTTACAATAATAATTCAAATAAAAATAGTGAACCAACCTTATTATTCATACATTCAATTCTTGAAAACACAAAAAATATAGTTTTATTGAATGACTGTTGCAATGTTTGTATGACTTCCCTGCAGTAGAACATTTTGTCTTCAAACCCTTATAATAACACAACTGTGTCAAAACAGCTTACATCACATAAAGAAACATTCTATTATCAAACATTAACAGTGTTCGACATTTTAATCATCACACTCGCTGCTGTTGTCATCATTGTCTAACTCAACATTATCTTCATTATGGGGCATGCTACTTGAGGTCGTGAATGTTTGGAAAAAATCTGTTCATAGAATGCTCGGTTAGCAGGATCACCAAGTGTGGCAAAATATTGCATAGGTCTTTTTCTGTGAGAGGCTGAATTCTTGGCTTCTCATGGTAAAGTGCAGTAAGTTCCACTGTGTTTGTTATTGGTGTCTTTGTCATAATTTTAGTTTGCCAAGCTCCAGCGTGTGTTTCAGTTTCATTTTGCAGTCATCCTCTGCTACTTGTATCATTCTCACATCTTGTAATTTTATAAGTGGTCTAGGCATTTTTGGAAAGAACCTCTCAGTAGCTAATTTTATGTCCTTCATATGATCACACTTCATAATACATATAAAAAATGCAGTAGGATGCTTGCGAGCACTGGTAATGACATCATCCCATACCTCAGGAACACCTGCAGCTACTATGGTGTTCTTTTTATTGGTTATGAGGGCAAAATCGTGGTTATTAGGAAACAAATGTTTCACTTTCTTGAAAATTTTGAGGATGTGGAACAAACATTGTATGAAGTGCATCATTGTTTTAGTTTATTCTGACCAGGACATCCATCACTGATCAGAACTAGTTCATCAGACCTATTTTCATGTGGGATATTGTTGATGTAATGCAAAAGCATTGCAGTAACTTTGTTAGGTCTTTTTATTCCCTCATGTTCACAATAACAGTAAAGTGTAACAGAGTCATCCCTTATATTGTGAATGCCAAAAATATTGTACTAAAGTTGTTGTGCATAAAATACAACAATTGTATGCATGTGTGGCAATTGTAAATTCTGCATGTAATCGAATGACAGAGTATATGCCCTTGTTTGGCACTGATTGTCTATTTCTTCTTTTGAGTACGGAAATCATCTGCTTTTCTAAGATAAACTTCCTTTTGTACTTCTACGTATGTCTTTCTTGTTGTGTTTCTGCTGATTTTCGTTTTTGCGCCATATGCTCACAAAACAAACATGTATCCATCCTTGGATAGCCAAATTTAATATTAAAGGTCTGAAATACTGACCAGTGTGGTTTATAAGGGATGTTTATTTGATATTGTTCAGTAAAATGTTGGTGCATGGTAGCAATGTTTAAATATTCAGAGATGACTTGTTTCACGAAGAATAATGGGATTTTCTAGCTTGAACAAGTTTACATGATATTCTACAAGTAGGTTTATTTATTCTGGGAGTTTGGATGACCAGTTATTGTGAAGGCCATGCTTGTCTTTTGGTGACTGACCAGTCATTATCAAACTTTGGTGGTGTATATTGAACCTGTGTCTTGCAATCCCATGAATGCTGATGAAAGCCCTCTCACAGACTGCAACCTCCTTACCTGCAATTTGAAGTTTGGACGAATATGCTTCTGCATGGTCCCTTGTACATTTAGCTTGTGGAAGCCTTGGTCTCTTTCGTTGTATCATATGCATTGTAATCATACCACACATATATGAATCCTGGTCTTCCTTGCTTCCCATTATGTTAAAACCAACAAGTATTTTCTCCATCTTGTTCTGGTATTTTATTGAAACAGTGAAATTGGGAACACTTATAACAATAGGATATAGTACTAAATGATGACAAAACAAATTCTTAAGGGGGCCGCCTACTAGGGGCTTGAAATGTGTTGCAGTGTGTTGGGAAATCCGTTTTTTTTAATGAAACTATTCCACGTACACCCAATGTGCTAATTTACGAAAAGCAAACAAACATCAGATGATAATGGAATGTCACTTTCAAGACACTATGCTCATAACCACTATTTCCAAGCCCTCCAACATAGCTAAAAACAGCCTTTTCAGATTGCAGTTTGTCAAAAAAATGTTCTGACTGGATCTATGTGCAACTCAGATACAATCCTGCATTGAACTTGGGATCAGACGTTCCAGCAGTAAAATAATATGGTCATTGTTTAAAGTCCCATCGAAAAAACTGTTTGACAAAAAGCTTGCGCGCTAGTTTAGTGCTTCGCACATAGTGGCGATGCGGCACTTGATGTGCGTGCCAGTGTCGCCCTTAGTGTTCACTCGCACCTGCGCCATATTGCATCAGGTAGGCGGCCCCCTTACGGCTTACATATAAATGACCCATTTTCATTGAGACATATAGTTTACAATATATAAAAAAGAACTTAGATGAGTTCAAACATCAATATTTAGGTTATGTTTACCTAGATTAACAAACTGTAATAATCTCATTGTTCTACATATCTCTATTGTCAGATTATTCACAGGTTTATATAGTTATGATATTATAAGAAATAACATCAACAGTAATACATAATAAATATTGTTACATTATGCCTGAGGAGAGCATCTGAGTTCATGAGCTATGTTGGTCTTAATAAAAGTAAAAGAACTGAATTTGATTTCTAATTTATTCACACAGCTCAGCTATTATTTACAGCAATAAATTATGTCTCAACTATTACTCTTTTTATTTAACATTGAGTACAATATTTAATGTATGTTTCAACTCTTATTAACATCCTTGTTAATGTCTCTGTTTGGTTACAGTCAAGTACCTCATTCTTATTATTAACACGTGTTGAGTCAATCTGTTGCCATCATTTGTAATGACTTTCACTCACGCATTCAGTCCAATAGTCCAGCGTGCCAGTCGCACTCTTCACTGCTCTGGTGTTTGCAGTTGCAGATTTCCCACCCGTTGGTCACTTCTTTCACCGCGTGCTTCTCTTTTCGCTGGTCTTCTATTGCTGAAACTCATCCATTTAACATCAACTCCCTCTGAGGCCTGTCACACTTTTATGTTGGTCGCCCTGACCATCTGGAAGCTTCAGCACACCCCAAGTCACGTTGAGAGAACAAGGTCAGTAATCCAGAGCATTCTTCAGATAAATCCAGAAATCCTATCCGCTGAAGGTGGAATGCTTGGAATTAATGAAAAGTTTTATATGCTGACAGGTGGTTACAAGAAAGATGTATTATGACTGGGTGTTGAAATTTCAGTCTAAGTATTAAACGGTTGTTGCAAGGTTAAATTTTCCGTGTGCCCAAATCATGAACTTGTGCCAGAAAACGGTTTAAAGCCTGCTTTTAGATCCATTTCTTTACCTTTGATGCCAACTTTCATGATGATAAACAATTTACAACATACAGTGGAACCCTGTCATAAACATCCCCTCTTATAACAATTTCCTGCTTAATAAGCAGCCTTCTCTTGGTCCACAAACACATTTTTCAATACAAAATTACCCTCTTATTAAGTTTTCCCTTGTATAAGCCTGATATTTCATGTGTCCTGTGAGAAATGTTATAACAGGATTCTACTGTATACAGTAATTTAATGATCAAGTCCTGGATGTTGGTGCATAGTTGATAGTGCATCTCTTGAAGGCCATAGTCACTCATGAAAAAGTAGCAAACAAACTTAATTCCATAATTTGTCAGAAACACATGTTTATCATGCATGTGCAGAAGAGAAGTGGGTCAACAATGCAGCTAGTGGCTTGGGTATGCTCGGAACAGGTCAGCACATCTCGGGGCAGCTGGGTGGTGCCAGTGGCATGCATTAGTCTTGCTTGAAAGGGCTTTGGCAATCTCGTACTTTACAGCCGCTTTTCAGTCTTTCGTGCACTACTTTTTACAAACTTCTCCAGACCGGCCATAACAAGCATGGTGTAACTCATGCTGCTTCTTCGTGCTTTTGTATAAACACACACTTTCCTGACTTACTACTTATCCACTTCTGACACTAATTTGTAATTCCTAGCTGGGCTTTATGTAGGGAGGCTGGGAACGGTGGTCACATGAAATGACGAGTTGTACAAGTTGAATACTCACTCATTTAATAAACTCTCCAGTCCACTACACTAAACAATGTGTGTATCACTACATAACTGCTCTATCTGCAAAAACGACTGCTCTCGAGTCTGATCATTCATTCACTCACTGTCCTCTGCCTCTTGGTCTAATAAAAAAACCTGGGTAATTACTTTCTCGCTAATGTGCCCCTACGGGAACAAAAACTAAGCACCCTCTACTAGCCTGGATAAAATTATGGGCCTCTGGTTCACATACTGCACTGGCCAAGAAGCCAATGTTTCACCACACTTTCGGCCTTTAAAATCCCAGGCATCCCATTACACATACCTTGTAATGGATTTGTTCACATATACCCAACAACAATGAGCTGACTGTGTCACTCACAAGAAAACCACATGAGAAAAGAGGGGGAGTTCAGCAGTCGGCTGGTGAGGAGTTGGCGAAGCAAACTAGTGCTGAGCAGGCACGAAGGGGAAGGTTGAGGAAGGTGAAGAGTGAATTGAATGAGAATGAGAACAAGTACAAGAGAGACAGAGAAGGTAGGGAAAGTAGAGATAACAGCCATTGCACAGAGAAGATAGCCGTACATCAAGCAGATTGGCATGCTCTTGTTACACAATGATTGAAAAAGTGTAAAAGAAAAGGAGAGTTGGTCCACATCAAATATTAAAAAAATATTTTTCTCAAAAAATTGAACTGTTTAAATGTATTTCTTCATTATGAATACTACATAATAAATTCTGTGTGAAAAATGTGTTGTCCTACTTTGTGTGTGTGTGTGCGCGTGCCTGTCGACGAGTACTACACTGTGTGTACTCAAATTCCTATTTTTTAATATAATTTTGGTAGCCTAGTGGCCTACTTGCAACATTAACTAAATTTTAGTAAAGGTATACTTGGATTATTCAGCATGAACGTAAAAAGCAGTGTTTTGCATCTTTGATAATGTCCAATCTCAGAAATACTTTATAATTTACAAGAAGCAATGTATCTCTTGTTGCTGTGCAGTAGTGTCGCTAGGATTGTAAGTTTGGGGGGGCTTAAGATGGCCAGATCGGGAGTCAAACCTGAGTCCTCCCGATCCAGGGTTTTACCTTTGCGCCACCTTGTTCTGCAAAGACATAGACATTCTGAAATAAAAATAACAAGACAAGACTACAATTCAAGGGTGAATCCAGGAATTAATTTTGCCTTAGGTAATGATTATATTTTTATTTCTTTTGTGGTGCTTAGTGTCTTCAACAGCGACGGTTGTAGTACCAAATTTGTGCTGTATTTTTCTATCATTATCTGTACAATTAGACAAAACATTTACCTTGACTTACATTACACACACGTTACACAAAAAAAGCATACAAAAAATATTGAGTGAAGCAGAAAATTTCTGACAGTTTTATCAATGAATGTCTTTTTTCTCATTTACCCCTCCTTTCACATCAACTATTATTCAGCTGAAAGCAATTTTTATTTACACAAACAATTTAAACTGATACACTAGCAGAGGCTAAGATGAGTAAATTATAGAAGCTACATAAATTTTCATAAAATTCATATCTTACGTTATAGAAACCAGTCATATCTACTTATTTATCCCTTATTAGCATTATTAACACTTAAATAAAACATTTGTCACAGAGTCAGAAAGTTTTTTTGTATATGTTATGCATCATTGTGAGGTACTCAACAAGCTTTTATACCAGTCTAATACGTAAATATTTTTTTATAAAAATTTTAAGACAGCAAGTTTCAGTAGACATTTATTACATTAATTTTAAAGGTTTGGAGAGGGGTCCAAGGCCTCCTGCCACTCTCCACCTCTTTGGGTTCGCCCTTGGCACAAATGTTACGCACATTGAATTTTTTAAACAATAAAATGCACCAAAATGTACTCACACACTGAAGATGCTGAAAACTAGGATGGGTGAGTTCTAGTTTTCTTTTGGATTTGAATGCGAATTCATCTGTAATGCAGTCCCAACATGCTTTCTTGCTGTCTTCTTTTTCTATTGCCAGCAGAGCTTGAGATGCGAGCTGCTCCTGTCCCATGGTATTTCTGAGGTATGTTTTAAGTCTTTTTAGTATACTGAAGGACCCTTCACTTGATGCCGATGAAACGCGAATGGTAAGTGCGATCTGGAGAATTTTTTTGAGCTTCGGGAACATACTTGAAGGCAAGAGAGTGTACAGATCAAGTAATGAAATACCACTTTTTTGCTCTATATTTTAGGCAGTTTTTAGCGACAGCTATTTCAGCTTCAGAAACTTCAACTTTATAGTGCTTACAAAAACCTTGCAAATGATCAAGAGATAAAAAACTTTGTGCAATTATTGACGACTAGTTTCGGAGACATTACTTCAAGGGCTTTCAGATTTATTTATTTGGCTCATCAGTAAATCACCTTATCTCAGAGTTCATTAAGTTTATTATAGGATAAAACATTTTGTTTTAGGTTTTTTTGAAATCCGAGGACTGAGAGGCACATTCAACTCGAGGCCTGCCGTTCCCATGCCCGACAGTTTAAAAAATAATACAATCATCCATGTTAGAGGATGCTTTCAAATTTCGTTGGGGACCATTGTTCTCAGCAACAGACTTACAAAAAATTCCCAGGCCTTCTCCAAACTCCCTAGCACTGTCGTACACTGATTTGAAGTGTTCTTCGTTTCGAAGCTGTTGCAGTGTGTCACTCACAGAAGAAACAGCAAGGAGAGCTTCACTAGGGTCATAACTAGGAGACTGAAAACTCTTGCTAATTACGTCAGTAATTCCTAAAACTTCAATAAAAATGAAAAGTGCGAATATTGTAGATTGTGTTTGAGGAAATGTCAGAGACCCTTAGCAGTGAATGGGTCAGCACTATCCTCAGGATTTTCAAGGTATTTTAACAAAGCAGGGTAGATATTTTTCACTGCTTTCAGAGATCTTAACTGAGAGGACCATCTGACAGAACTGGAAGTTGCTAGTTCAGTCTTTTTTGAGATTTATGTCTTTCTGCACATCAAGAAATTTATTGTGCGCTATTGTCGATCTAGAAAAATAATTATGTAAGCTATTCAACAAATCAAAACTCTCTGGCTTCAGGAATCGACTTGCAAGTATCAACTAGTACTAAATTAAGTCTTGTATATAAATTGCCAGAGGATACTCATTCGCAAACAGTTGTTGCACTCCATTATAATGGCCACTCATTACATTAGCCTCATCATAGCATTGAGCCACATAAGCCAGATTATATATGTCATATTCTTTCATCTTTTCAACCATCGTATTGTGCATTCTGGAAGCACTTAGTTTACTAATATTACAGAATGTCAAAAACTTTTCCTGTACTTTATCATCGAGGATATAACGCACACAAATATTGAACTGTTTCATCTTGCTTACATCTCTGGCTTCATCTGCAATAACAGAGAAGTAAAAAGAACTCTTCAGGTCAGTTAATATTTTATTTCTTACAACTGTTGTACAGGATTCTAAAATTTCATTCTGAGACGAAGCGATATATAAGTTGCATTTCATGGCATAAAATCCAACAATGAGGTTTGAAAGCTTTATTGAAAGTCAGTGTCATATTTTGAAATCAATTCAAGAATTTCTACAAAATTTCCACGATTTTGACTATCTGCATTTTTGCAGTGACCTTGTTGAGCTATACCCTGGCGAGCTGTGAGTAAAAGCATGTCAACTAACCTTACCAAGTATGCTCTGCATCTTTTTATGTCCTCTAAGTTTGCATTTACCTGCTGTTGAGCTACTGTGCCAGAAGTCTGCATGGTACAGAAATTTAACCATCGTTCTGCTGCTTTGAGATGGCATTCTGTAATTTCATGATCTCTAAGCTGTTTTAATGTATGTTTCCATGGAGAACCCACTGCAAACAAAAGTACTATCCATGTAGCTCCCCAATGCGAAATGTCTGCACGGAAAACAAAATGCAGCATCACGTGTGATACACTGTATTCTAACCATGAGAATAGATTATACCACGTTTTAGAAAAAGATAGTTTCTGCTTACCAAATACTCTCCGTGGAAAATAATTTATAGCAGGTTGTTTTGGTTTTTTTTGTCTTACCCGATAGATCTTAAGGATCATCCTCTTGATTAACACCATGAATAAGCTGGTTCACAATTTGTCGGCACAATCATTTTTGCTTATTTATTTACATCGCCAACACTGTTATTATTTTGAGAATTACATTCACTCGAGTCGTTCATAGTTCTTACATCTGCTAAAGTTTGAGAAGACTCAGATTTCTTCAGCTTGACGACAAAACAATCCATATTTACCCAATTGAAATCCAACAATAACCGCAAACAATCGTACACAGAACTCTAACGCATACATTACATTTTTAAAGTGCTGTTTTCTTGACAGTGTAGCAGAGATGATGTAAACCGAAACAAACCACCACACGTACCAAACTCTCAGAACATTCCATAGAACATTCATGGGAAGTGTGTTTTTTTTTTTTTTTCAATTATTTTGTATAGCGTGTTATTTAAAACCTTTGTAAGAAGAACTGCTATGGCAATATTATCTTGTTTTGCTGGTATTGCATTACCTCTGCGTGTCCGTGAGCATGAGTAAATTCAGTGTTATTAACTTCTCAGCAATCACTCTGCCTTTGTGCCAGTTCTACCCAGCAGCATGAAAAAATACAACTACTGATAATCAGTGAAATCTGAGAGTCTTTGGTGCGGCGTCGGCATCCATAAACAGCTACAAAAATTAATTGGCAGTGAATACATTAGCTTGGAACATTATCTGTGGCACATGTTAACAAATTACAACATTGACTTATCAATATCACATTCTTATTCAAATTAAAATATTTTATTTTTATGTTAACTACAATTTTCATTATGTGGTGTGTAAAAAAGGGGGGGGTGGGGGGGGGTTTGAGAAAATTTGGAGGGGCTTAAGCCCTCCCAAATAAGGCCTAGTGGCACCACTGCTGTTGTGGCTGTAGTAAAAGTAATATTTTTTTCATTCTTAAGAATGTCTTATTTGTTATTCCTGTAGCTTTAACTACAGTTGCATTGATCATGAAATAACACATTGAAGAATTGCAATAGTAGTGCATCTAGTACTTAACCTATATTAGAATCAGTGTTATAAAATATGTATATTAAGTAATGCTCTAACCTGTGATACAAAATTCTTATCCTCTTCTGATTCGGGTAAAGAGTACACGCGTTTATTATTTTTTTGCCAGTTATCATGCTTTCTTTTCTACATATTTAGAGCCATCATAGGAGTCAACTCTCGATTCTAAGACCTCTGCGATAATGAACCTCTTGAAATAGCGACCCTCTCAAATAATTACCCTATTTCTGGGAACTGTGAAGGGTCATAGAATCGAGAGTTGACTGTAGTTTACATAATTTTTCCAAGGCTGTGCAGTGACTCTTAAATTTTTTTCTGGTTTGCTGACATTTAATTTTCTGTCTTGTTATGGTCCTGTCAAAATTTTAACTTTTAATTTTTTGTGTGTGTGTTCAGTCTACCTTTTTTTGTTTTAATACACCTTTTTTTGGACGATAACAGAAATCCTCTAAAGCTGTTTTGATATAAAGTTTCCTATCTGATTTAAGCACACTTTTTCAAATATAAATTAATATTGACATTGTAAGGGGTGTATCCAGAATGTTTCTTTTGGCATATGGAGCTGATCTTGATTATGAATATAGACAAGCCATTCAGCTAAAATTCTTTGTTTATAAGCTAAACAAGTAGGTCGAGTTACTGATTTAACTGATTAGTCTACTTTCCTCTATACATATATGGAAGTAATTTTGAGCTGGTACTGAGATGTGTCAATATGATATGTATTTAAAATGTTTAAGCAGAAGGAATTTTACACAAGAAGTTATAGTAATTGGTTAAGTATATAATGAAATTTGATGTACGCTTATAACAATAATTTTTGGAGGCAGTATCAACCAAACTTTGATTTGAAAATCAGTGCTATTGTTTTAGTGTTATATGCCATACCTCTGGTACTTATTTACTGATTTAACACAATCTTGGTGTGTTGAATTAATAAACTGCTTTTAAAAATTTTAGGTCAGCTTACATAGTAGTGTTTGCATACAGAATATAATGGTTATTGAGTGTTCTGAGAAATAAAATAACACCAGAAATTCAAAATGGCCACCATTGAAAATATACATCCAGAATGATGGAAAAGTATAAAATTTTTACTATGTAGTATAAGTGTACCAAGTTTGGTGAAAATTGGTGCAGGGGTTCATATATTTTTATAGAGAAAATGCACACATACACAGCTTGCACACATTTGCACTCTTGCTTTCTCTCACCCTCTCTCACTCTCTTTCTCGCAAACATACATAGAAAACACACACATTCAAACACAGAAAACCACATATGTGCATACAGGAAACCTATCTTTCCTTTGAATGGAAGCTAAAAGGGAAGGATATGATTAATATTAATGCAGGCACTCAAATATGTTATACGTAAATGCATACCAGTTAAATTATAACTATGAATTAAAATATTATAAAACCATAATATTTGAGGAGGGTTTCTTCTGTAGATCTCTGAAACCTGTCTCCTGGGACACACTTCTGGGATTGTTAAATTGATGTACAAGTATTTGAAAAGTTTAAGTCAAGTGCATTGTATGTGTATGCAATTATTTGAATGGAATTTGCAAAATATAGAGAGATTCAGTTACAATCAATGGTGGGTTCACAAAGCTGTTTGCATCCATTTTGATTGTTATGTTTAGTATAATATATTTTATGCTAGTCACTCAGCTAAAATGTACTTAGCATTATTAATTACCACATTAGGGAAACATTTATGTGTATTGTAATGTTTCAACAAACCACAGTGGTTTTGCAGCTAGTGGTAAATGCTTGGTTCTTTTTTTTTTCCCCAGGTTTTTGGCACAATGGATTGTAAACCCAGCCAACAGGTGCGGGTGTTGACTCTCAATGATAAGGAGCAGTGCGATGGCACATTACATCGCTTGCAGAAAGGTGAATATGTTTATTGTATATTTAAAAACTACCTTATTACCTAGTAACATGCTTACATTCATTATAAGTTTGCAATTGAACTTCACCCACATATAAATAGTCATCCAGTCGATGATAATGTTAATTTTCCATATGGTGGATGAATACAAAATGTATGGAGAAGTAAATTGTGAATAGTGTTTTCAGAAGTGTTCAATTAACCACGAGGAGCTTATAGTTGTTTCCTCCATAAAATGTTGGTTTGTAATGTATGCACATGTATGAACACAAAAAAGTTCATGGCAATTGATTCTCCTATTTACAGTGGTTCTGAACGACTCAATCATAGAACCTCGTGAAGGGTAGCTGCTGTCGCAATGTCTTAGACATATTTGGCACTTGCTCTAAAAAGTTGTGCCATGGTGGCAATAACTTCTCTGATGGTGGTGTGGTTATGGTGTCTCAGGTGCTGCATACCATTCCATGGGTATCCTTGATGTTAATTGTTAGGACACTGTTTGCAGTGCTGTTTGTTTCTTATGTGATATGGTGTATCTTTGGGAAATTGAGAAAAGGAAGAGGTATGATAATATACCATTCCCAGGATAAGGTATGTTTCATTTTTAAAGTCGGTGAGGAAAGTATCAGAGGCAAAGCATGGTTTAACTACTTCCTGCTTGCCAGACCAAAAGAAGGGTTGAATAGAATATTTAAGCATAACTCTTACCTATGGTACAGTGAAGGTAGGGTTCATTGGTTTTTAGTCTGCCCTCTAGAGCTCCATTTTATACACAGGAAGATACTATAGACAATGTCACACCCACCTCTCTGAATAGATAAAAGTTCTTTTAATTTTCCTTACCCAAAAATACTGTCTCTCTTCCACAGCCTGAATAATAAACTAAGTCTGGAGCAGAGTGCTTCCTCAAGGCACAACATTTTTAGTCAGTCTGATTCAGTAATTTTAGTACTAAGAGTCAAGAAATGTATATTATAAGTCACAGAAAAAAATAAAATAATTAATCTCTTAAATTATTTTACTTTATATTGCATTTAATATACTTGCCAATAATTGCTGGTCTAGTCACACTATAATGACCACCTGCTGCATATCACATCAGTGGATAGCCAATAAAATAAGCACATGTTGTGAGTAGTCTTGGTTGATATATAAAGCAAGGGTCACCACACGTGTGTCTATGACAATTACAATGAACCAGACTGCATATGGGGCTGTGAAGCAGATTGCCGGTCACTGCACTGATTCAGACAATGGTTAGTCAGTGAAAATTGCTTCATTTTGCATGATAGTACTAAAACTTGACCCCTTGTGAATGTCAAAGATTTGCTTTTTCCAATAAATCACATTTCTTGCTCCATTTGATGAATGAATTGTTAGAAGACCACAAGAGGGTGGTGGCAGCATTACAGTTTGAAGAAAGTTTTCTTGATATCGTTGTTTCGAATTTCTTATCGAACATAGTCAGACGAACACTAGAATGCGTTTAGAATAGCTCCTTTTGTTAGGAAACAAAAATTTGAGTAATAACGAATAATTTTGCCTACAGGAAACAAATTACTTAGAATAAACCCCCTGGTAGGAAAGAAGAAAAACTTACAACCTCCATCTTGATATACAGAAATGAATGGCACGCCGTCTTCATCAACATAACCTTTAGATATTGCGATTTCACATTTAATGGTGCAATTTTTTTTCATGTATTTTTCCAGTTTGTCCTCCCAGATCTTAAACAAGGATAAATTTATACATAACTACTGACTCAAGGGACAAAAATACTGAATGCTAAATTAATCTGTTTGGATATGTTGTTGCAATATTAATACCTGCTCAATACGTTGTTTGTGTGTTCCATTTCCGTTTGCTCGTAATAGGAACCTTTGTCAGCGTCAATATTTCTTGAGCTTACTGATGACTTATTCCAATAGATAGAGCACCCCATACAAATTCATCATTAAGCTCGTCTTTGCTTTTTCCCTCAGTAATGACTAATCATGTTTTTCCGCACATTAGCCACTTGTATTACTTGTATTGTAGGCCTTTTCTCTCTTCTGAATTAAAATGGAATCTTCCTGTTATATATTTTTATCCATGTGCTGTTAGAACTGTTGAGTTTGAGCAGTTGGGAAATGTTCACAAATCTGCGACCAGGCAGTTTTTCATGCGGCTCTTCTTGCTGGTGTTCTGATACAAGTTCACAAAGACAATCTTCGTCATACTGATTTTCTGATAGGGGCAGAGGTTCGATGCTAGAAGTATCGAAACTGCAACAGAAAAATTATAAAATCATGTCTACAGTATATAAAGACCTTAATAAAGTTTTAAACTCTTATAGAATTGGTAAATTGTATGAATTAGTTGTTACTGACTGAAATTGCCAGAGCACTACCAGTACTTCAGAGTGTTAAAGGTAAATATCCCTGGGCATTGTGCAATTGAAGGAAATGTGTCTTTTGGTTTTGAGCATTACTGGCACTCTTGAGTGTTATGGTGGGGAGAGTATATCTGGGCTCAGAATCTGTATGGATGATTGCTGCTGAAATTGATGGACGGAATGGGTGCTGGATTGTGTTTTTTGCTGGGAGGTTGAGAGTGCTGAGGCATTATTTGTGATTAAATACCAGTTGTGCTCCTAAGACCATCTGTGGGTTCGATGTTCCTGATGAGTTAGTGTGGTTAGGATTAATTTTGCCAAATTAGAGAGTTTTGTAATACATTTTTTTTTTGTGAATGTAGAAGAAAGTTATTGAATTACGAGTAGAATATTATAAAGTATTTTGAAGTAATGAGTATCGTAATAGATTTTATGAATTTTTTAAAGGAAGTTGTAAATTTTTAAAAGAAGGTGTTATATCGAAGTAGTGAAGTTATATTGTTCATATTGAATATTTGAGATACATAGTCTTTTATAGTTAAATGTGGCACAGGAAGGAATTTTGTAATTGCCTTTTGTGGAAATAATTAAATTCAGAAAAAGTGTTTTATGCAAGAGTTGTCATCAGTATTAAAATTGGTGATGGTTTTATTACAGTCAAATATTCTTGTATAATAAATATTAATACGTGCTCTTGTCAAGTGAAATACTGGAGTTGGAGTGTTTTAGTGTTTTGGGAAAATTATACCTGATGTTGGAAAGAATCAGAGTAAAGATTTATGGAAAAGATAGTGTTTTTTTAAGTGTAAGATAGTGATACCATTCAATTCTGGATGGAGAAAGTGCAAAGATTTAACATACCTTACTCTGCTGCTTATGTTAATGTTTTTGAGAATTGTGGTTTTGTCTTCCCTTCCTTTCTGTTCCTGTATATGATCAGTTTAGACGGAGGGTTGGGAAGGAGGTTGTGTTCGGTGTTGAGACACTGGGCACAATGTTATAGGAACAGAAACCAACAAACAACAACAGAAACCAATGTAAAACTCTACAAAACAGTAATCCCTTGCCAACCGCGATATCTTGAAACTTGGTTTCAGTTATGTGTGGATTTGTTTTTGTAGACTTTTCCTTTAACTGCAGTACAAGTTTCTATTATCCACTGTTTTCAGTCTATGGAAAACTAGCCATTACTGATGTTAGTGGTTGCGCATTTCTCAAGCTGCCATCATAGACTTTGAAATTTGTTGTCCCAAGCAGCGTGAAGCAATATATTACGTCATGCCAGAAAGGGACTGGGGTGTTTTGGGGTGTTGAAATTGCAGGCTGGCTCAGTGAGAATTCTTTGTCCTAGTCGCATACTGCCGCCTCTTCCTTACCCTCCCTGTTGTTTTTTAATTTCCGTCATCCCTCCTCTTTTGCTGTAAAAACAGTGGCACATTACAGACTAATTTCTTAATCAGTGTATATATGATAACTTCAAATTTAATTCAATGTGTCCTTTTTTAAATGATTTTTTTTTAGTTTTTATGCGAGCCTATGCCTATGTAAGATGCTAATTTTTTTATGGCGAGCAATTGGTTTTTTTCTTACGAAGTCAATTTTATGTGTGAAGTGAATAAAATGTGTTCTTTTATTACCATATTTTGGTGAGTAACGCCATGTGCATGTATAGGCCACGTCAATAGTTTTTGATGAAAAATTCAGGATAATTAATATTTCAAGTAGACCGCACTAAATTTTTGTATTCTTGTAAACATTTCCGTGCCTCCTCATGCCAGTGCAGAGGCCACCACGCCGCCTAAATTTTGTACGAATTCAACAAATTGACGTGAATTACATCTATCAGCATGTTTTCCCTATACCGGGCTGCTGTTACAAAGGCTACATTCCACTTGGTACTGAAAGCACTGACCAGTAGCATACCAAAAGGAACGCCATCAGTTAAAATTCACACTCCAGTAGCGCTCAGTACTGGAACCAGGTGGAACATTCGTCAGCCGTTTTCAGCAGGAATAATGGCATCTGCTATGTGTAATGAAGCAATTATAGACTTAAACGTATTGCAAACAGGAAAGGATATTATATCTTTTAGTTTTCATCTGATTCAGGCTCATCAATTGATGATGAGATCAAAGAATGTGAAAATATTCTTTCCAATTGCATCTTCTGTGTATAACAACAACGTAACTTCCTCGTTATCCGTCGCCACCATGTTGCATCGTCTGCATTTACTGAGACTGCCTGACCTTCTGAATGTCAGTAGTTTCAGCCGGAAGTATAGTCTCCAACCCAGACATCACTACACCATTTCTTCATTACTGATCAGCAGAATCAGTACCTAAAGGAATGCTCGTCAGTGCTTTCAGTACCAAGTAGAATGTGGCCAAAGTGAACCAGCCCTGTAATGATGGCAGTGGCGGCAGCCAGGCCGGCTGCATGCAAGAGTAATCTGGGGTGGCCCTGACATGAGCATTACAACCTACTTCACAGCCCATCCCAAGGATCTAGGCACGAGCGACAACAGCAAACCACCGCGCCTGGCCGTGCTGCAGAGGATCTAGGTGCTCGCCCAGCTACCTACACACAGCAATTTTTTTGCTGCTAGTCCCAGCACATGAGTGATTTAATTTTGAATATGTATCTTCATATCTATTGTCGATAAATAAAGTGCAGTGTTTTGCTTCAAACGTAAGGCATCTCCAACAGTGTGTTTAGTTAGTGTTTTGTGCGTAATACATCCAATTTTCTACTATTGAAATGCTAAATAGTTGGGCTACTTAACCTATACATCTTTTCCCCATAAAAGCTTGTATTATTCCACTGCTGTTTGTTCAAGTGGGGTATTTAAAAAAAAAAAGTATCCCCCGTGGTTGGCTAGGGATTACTGTACAAAAGAAACTAACAAAACACAACAGAAACTAATTGGCTACAGCACAATAGAAACCAACAAACACAACAGACATAATTGTAAAATACTAGGATACAACTGAAACTAACTAGCTACATTGCAATAGAAAACAACGAAACACAACATAAACCAATGGAAACCATTATAATACAACAGGAACCAACTGGCCACATCACTATAGAAACCAACCAAACACAACAGAAACCAAGGTTAAACACTAGCGTACAACAGAAACCAATTGGCTACAGCACAATAGAAACAAAAAAATACAACAGAAACCAGTGGGAACTACATGAATACAACAGAAACAATAAAACACAACAGAATCCAATGGAAACCATGAGAATACAGCATAACCCAACATACTGCAGTGTAATAGAAACTATCATAACACAATAAAAAACAATGGAAACCATTAGATTACAATAAAAAACAACAGACAGCAACCCAACACAGAACCCAGTGAATATATATATATATATATATAGACACACACATACATCACATACATACATCTGTACTATTATATAAAGAGGTAAAGTTTGTCGTTTGTTAGAGGTAATCTCTGGAACTACTAATCAGATTCTTGTAATATTAAAGAGCTATTTAACTGCTTTCTAAGCATGCCTTACCAAAACTGCAACGCTGATTGTTATAATTCTTTCATTGCTAGAAAGCTAAATTCTTCCAGATGGTCATAGGCTTTGTTGAATTTAAAAAAAAATTCCTTCAGAAATTTCAAAATTTGTGTACCAAGTCGGAGAAAATTGAGCTACGTGGCTGCTTTCTAAACATGCTCTATCAAATCTACAGGACCGATTTTTATACACTATTGACCAAAAAGTAATTGGGCATCTGTGAAGATAGGTCAGTTGACTTGTGTGGCTGAAATACGCTGCAGGCCGGTGTAGAACCAGTTGACAAGGAGATGGCACGAGGTACAGAGCTATTGGATTTCGTTAAGGGCGTGATTGTGGGCTGCCATCTCAGTGGACTGTCTAGCCAGGCGATTGCACGGAAGGTAAACAGGCCCAAATCAATGGTCGCATTCATCCTGCGTAAGTGGAAGGTCGATGGGCATTGTGCCAATGCTGCACGTTCTGGGCGACCTCCAATTTTGACCGACAGAAATTGCAGAACCTGAAACGTGAAATTGTCAAAAATATGGCACAACCCATGGCTACCATCTGACAGGAGTTTTATGCAGCAACAGGAGAATCGGTTTCCATTGGAACATTGCGTACAGAGGCCCACCGACTTGGATATTTTGGAAGAGCAGCTGTACATAAGACCCATATCACAACAAGCAATAAAGCTCGGCGACTCAGGTGGTGTTTGGACCATTGCAACTGGTCACTGGAGCAGTGGAAATAATTTCTGTGGAGTGATGAGTGAAGGTTTATGATATTTTGGTCCGATGGACGTGTATGGGTGTGGTGTCTACCCGGGGAACGGCTTCTGCCGGAGTGTATAGTGCCAACTAAGAAATTCGGTGGTGGTGGAGTGATGGTATGGGGCTGTTTCACAGCCTTCGGTGTAGGACCGCTGGTGTTTGTCCATGGCAGTATGAACACAGAGGCCTATTTTAACATTCTGGATAATGAAATGCTCCCATAATTGTGGCATTTTTATGGAATGGCCTCTTGTTACTTCCAGGATGACAATGCCAGGTGCCATGTTTCAAGGGCTACTATGCAGTAGTACGCCAACAACAATGTTCGCCAATTGGACTGGCCTGCCCAGAGCCCCGACCTCAACCCTATAGAACATCTTTGGGACAAATTGGATTGCTGCGTGAGGGCTCGTCAGGTGCGGCCAAAATCCATTGCTCAACTCATGGAATGGTTGCAAGAGGAATGGCAATGAATCCCCATGGATGTCCTGCAAACACTCGTAGAGGGCATGCCAGACAGGGTGGCTGCTGTTACAGCAGCAAGAGGTGGCCCTATGATATTCTAACGGGGTGACAATCACAGAGCAAACATTGTGGAAAGGTGCCCAATTACTTTTTGGTCGATAGTGTAATTATTTCACTGTTAGAAAGCTACATTATTTCATATGCCTATATGCATATATCAAGTGGGGCCAGAGGCCCAGTGGGTAGAGTAATGTCAAGTTTGGCTGCAGTAGCCCACTGGGTAGAGCAATCCCAAGTGGGACTGTTGTGGCCCAATGGCTAGAGTGATCTCAAGTGGGGCCGCAGTGGCCCAGTGGCTAGAGCGATTCCAAGTGGAACCTCAGTGACCCAGTGACTATAGCACTCTTAAGTGGGGCTATAGTGGCTCAGTGGTTAGAAATATATCAAGAAATATGTCAACTCCATAAAACCTGAGTGAAGCGATGGCGGGCTGCTTTAATTTGCAATTAAGGCAAAATAATTACATGTACGCAAAAATGCCAAGATACTTTTTTTGTAGAGAATTAACTAGCTACTAAATTATAATAATCCTTTTTTGCTATAAATGTATTATCTTACCAAGAATTTTAAATTTTTTACAGTTACTTTTAAAATTTGAATTTGAACATTTGTTATATAAAAAAAATAATTTTCAAAATAAATTAATGCCCTGCGAAGTGGGTGAGGGTACAGCTAGTGTGTGTATATGCACATACATATATATACACACATACATATAAATACACATACACACATGTGTGGATATATATATATATATATATATATATATATTGGGATGTATGTGCATATACACACACTAGCTGTACCCTCACCCACTTCGCTGGGCATTAATTTATTTTGAAAATTATTTTTTTTATATAACAAATGTTCAAATTCAAATTTTAAAAGTAACTGTAAAAAATTTAAAATTCTTGGTAAGATAATACATTTATAGCAAAAAAGGATTTTATATATATATATATATATATATATATATATATATATATATATATATAAAAATTTAAAAGGTATATCGCATATAAAAAATGGATACAAATGTATTTGAACAACTATCAATGTTTTTTCCTTCAAGGATTTGCATTTGCTATACCAATTAAATATAAAACAGCTAAAGAAGTAGTAAATGCTTCAGACTATATTTTGATGAAAAGAAAACCAAATAATTTACTAACTGATAATGGCTTGGAATTTTATAACAAAACATTTAATGAACTTTTAAAAAAAATATAATATCAACCATTATTCTTCATTTTCTGAATTAAAAACTAGTGTTGAAAGATTTAATCTCTCTTTAAAAATATAATGCAGAAGAAATTAGCATCATCACTTTCAAACCGCTGGATCAATTGAGATCACATTCACACCATATGTTGTTGAGGTGGCGAGTAAGGTTTTTAGTTATGTTTCATTCTGATTGGTGACGCTGGAGTCTAACATCTATATTTATGGGCCAATTTTGCTCATACTTGCAGGAAATGTATATTGATCTAAAAGAGAAAAATGCCAGCGATACCATGGTCAAACATTGGTCGACGTACCAGACGTAATAGATAGGATGCATTGAGAAGGCAAAATAGAATGTGAAAGGGGCGGAACTACGTTCGCCGTAAACAACTAGTGTGTGTGTGTGTCTCTCTCTCTCTCTCTCTCTCTCTCTCTCTCTCTATATATATATAATATATATATATATATATATATATATATATATATATATATATATTGAGTGAAGAGATTTGGGCGGTTATTAACATCTATGTCTTGAGAGCAGATGAGGGTGAAGTGAGGTGAGTATGGAGCAATGCCGAATTGCGAAGGTGGGAGAAATAGGAGATCCCCGAGGAAAGCCACAGACAAACTGCATTATCCAGATCGAATAGTCTAACCACTATATATATAATATATATATATATATATATATATATATATATATATATATATATATAGCTAGATAGAGATATAGAGATTTGTGTGTATAAATTATAGAGAGAGTTCCATGAAGGTAGAAGAGTGTGAGATGGATGAAGGGAGTGAGTGTGTGACAAAGGGGCTGAGGGGAGTGATGGTGGGGGAGGAGAGTGAGAGGGTGTGAGGATGGGAATGTGATGGTGGTAGGGAGTGAGAGGGGTTGCAAGAGCGGTAGGGAGTGAGAGGTGGTGTGAGGGTGGTGAAGGGTGAGGAGTAGGTGGGGAGGGGGAAGGGTGTGAGGATGGGGATGAGGGTAGGGAGTTTAGTGTGTGGTGTGAGGGAGGTAAGGAGTTAAGTGGAGTTGAAGAGAGGGTAGTGGAGATAGAGGTGTAAGGTAGATTTTGTGAGTGCGGGTATGTGGTACACACACACTTATTCATATTTCTTTTAAAGCTAGGAATAGTCATACAAAAAATGAGAATTCCTTAAGTAGTAGATAATTAAAATATGTTTTTTTTAACAAGTCATGTTATTCATAGATAAAATATAAGTAAAAGTTCAATTTAACTATTAAGATACTTTAATGTTAAGAGAAGTTTAAAACACTTTCGTTGCAAGACATGTTTAGGAAACAACCTAACACGTCATAAATGGGGTGTTTTTTCAAAGGTTTGATTAAAACAGTTTGGAGAAACTGCGAACAGATTATATTGATGATGAATTTTATGAAAGTGTGAGTGTTATGTTTGCATTATTATTCACCTGATTTCAGCGGATAATTTTATTTGGTTTTAAAAAAGCAATTAGTTTTATCAACGAACTTCATATCTGCAATGTCAAAAGTCACTTGTTTAAATCTATTCTCAGACATAGGTGTACATTAAATGTTTCTGTAAATGTTATTAAAAGGTAATATTAAGAAAACATTAAAAATATGCTTAAAATAAAACAAATGAGATAAGTCTGACTTTTAGGAACCAAAATAATTTCCTTTGGTTTAGATGTAAAATTTTATTTGTTTCGTTCCCAGGTTGGCTTCTGCAGTTCAGATTGGGGCCTTCTCTGTTTGGGCACAGAGTCACAGTGTATACCAACTACCCTTGCAATGGCGAGAACTTTGAGAGGAACAAGTACCATTCACTCAAGTGGCAGTTCAGTTCCGAGGCATCTACTGACATGACAGCAGCATTCGCAGAGATGATACTTCTCCGAGCTGGCTCATTCCACTACTACTTTGTCTATGATGGCAGGTAAAGTCCTTAAACCATATTTTTCCAAAAAATTTTTTGCAAGTTATATTTATATAATTTGTTTTAGAACTTCTTATTGTAATCTTTTTTATCTTATTACAATCTTCTTTATTAAAATCCAAACCAAAATGGTTTAGTAAAAAGTAACTTGTTACTTTATTTTATCATAAAACTAGTGTCATGGTACAGTAGAACCTCTCTATATTGACTCCATTTCTAGTTCTTGTCTTCTATAACAACTTGTTTTTGAGGAACCGTAAATAATTTGAGTGGAAAAGGTTGAAAATTTGAGGGCAATTGGGTGAAAAAAAAATCTGTTGGTTTTTTTTTTTATGTTTACTGTTTGTTGACTTTCTTTTGGTGATCACTGTACTGGACATAGAACATATCTAAAAGTAGATACCACTTCTCTAGGTCATCAGAACTGACTGTTGCCTATTTACTCCCCCCACCCTCTGATGCAACTACTGTCACATGTTTGTCCTGCCATTGTCTCCCGCTCACTTGTGCCTTCCAACTTTGCTTCTGTTATTATGACTTGATTTCTCTTGGTTTTCGATAACGGTTTGTTGACTACTTATTATGTTTTTTTTTTTTTACTTTAATTTGTTTTTTTTTTTTACTTGATTTTTTTTAAACGATTGTTGATGACCTGCACCTTTTATACGGACTTATGATTTCGTTATAATGAGTGGTAAAAGAGTCAATTTGGTTACACTATATGTAGACTGTTTATGGTAAAGTAACTTCCTTTTGAAAACCCTTTATAGTTTCTTCTTTCTTTTGTTTGCATATCCTTATGCCTCATGTCAATACAAACATTGCCAAAGCACTACATCATCACTGTTATTGTGAACTACAAAAGCCATAGAATACTTTGTTTAAATAACTTTTACAGTAGATATACCACATCCAGTACTAGAAAAGTAAGGAAAAAATATTTTACATGTTGAAATGTTGTGAAGCGACATGTGTGTTTGATTTCAGTAGAGTGATGCGAAAATCACATTTTTCCATGTTTTAACACCGTAACAGTATGACACATGATGCCCCGGCAGTTTGGGAGAATACTACGTCAATCAGCACTGGTTTTGTCGGATGCTAGGCCAGGTGCATCCTGTGCTGGCAGGGCTCGGGGTAATCTAGTCCTTATGAAGGACTTGAGTGCGTCCAGTGTACAGGACAAGCTGGGTAGCTTTGCAGCAGGGCACAAAATCTGGTTCTGGTAATGAGATTTTGTGTATCAAGTTGCGTGCTACTGCTGAAATACCTGTGCATCATGACTCTACTGTGCATGGGTGTGACAGAGTCTTAACAGTGGTGCGTGTTAGAGCAGCAGGTTCTTGAGTGTGCTGACTGTGATCAATGTGATGAGGCGTCTGGGGCAGAGCAACAACGTTGATTCGCAAGTAAGCAATGTGTATTATTGGCGGCTGTTCTGGTTGGCTGAGGAACTCTCTGACCCAGGGGTGAACTTCATTGCCTCAAACTGGGGCCGTAAACGATTCCCTTGGGATGGCTGGTGTCACAGATACCAACGTCTGATGAAAGGCCTGCGCCTGTTCTCGTGGAGCAAGACTGTCAATAATGGGGCTACAAAGAAGGGTATCGGGTCTTGTAGATGCCCGGAGGCAATTAGCGTTTGTTTTACCTTTCCCTGATACCACTGCGTTTGGAGAAAGGCATCTGGATACACACAAAAGACACTCTCAGGTCTGTGTTTGACATGTTGGGTACTTTGTGAGGACTGCTCAATGATCTGGTTGTATCTATACATACCAAGCTCAATGTTTTTGATGTTGTGAATTAGCTGGTACAATGTGATGTTTTCTAATGGCACAAGTTTTTTGGCAATGGCTTGTGATAGAGAGGTCCAAATGATTTTAATAAATTCTGGCTCTGGCAATTGGGGTTCACACTTATTCTTATAGAAAGTCAAATTTTCTCTATGAGCCTGAGCACACTCACCTGGTGGTGTTTGTAGAATGTAAGAATTGTTTGTAGTAGTCTGTTGTATCGAGTTTTGTGAAGGTTATCAGTAGTTTATCTTTAATGTGTTGCCAAGAGATTTCTATCGCACAGGCGTAATATAGAGTCTTTCCAATCCTGGGAACGTTCCTTCCGTCACTGGAAGTTCAGTGGAAAAGACGAGCACCGGACTGACAAGCTTGGTTGGGAGAATGAGTACCTGTGAGTAGACTGTACCGTTTTGCCTACCAGGGTATGCAGAAAGACTGGCCGGTTTGCGAGTGCATGTGGGTGGTAGAATATGTGTAGTGGCTTGACTGAGTAATATTCCAGGGATCACCTGCATTTCCCTCAGAGAGGAGGTCAACTGGGAAGGGTGCTAAATCTACGGGAATGTGGAACTGAAGAGTTGGGTAAAACACAATCTTTATTTCACGTGACATGAAATAGACATTTGATGCCACACTACCTCCTGTATATACGAGAGCTGTCGGGAAAGCTTCCCTATGCCAAAACGGGTAGAGGAGATCTGTGCCTGAGCTGAATGGGATGTGGTAGATTATCGCTGTGCAAACAACTTAAACTGAATCTGGCTCCTTATTGTATTGTTGCCCAGAGCAGGCCGCAGTGTCTAGAGGTGTAAACGACTAGGCTTTGTTCCTTGGCACGGCGCTTGGGTGACTGATCATGGCACGGAAGGAATGATTTTGGTTGGAGACCAAAGAAAGCTGTCTCTTCGGCACTAAAAGTGCGGTGAAAAGGGAAGGTAAGCTGGGGAGCTTGAAAGTGAAGGCTTGAGACTAATCAGGCTGGTCAGTTCCGACAACTCGTGCGCTGGAAGACTAAAGTTTTGCCAAAAGTCAAAGTTTAACTCTCCTTTTATACTAAACCAGGCGGCTGCCTCAGCATTCATTGGCTGGCATCTTGAGGGCGAAGGGATTACGCTGAACTGGGGGTGGCGAAAGCATAGCTCTCTGGCATGACATCATTGGCCGGCGTGGTGAAGGAAGGAAGACAGTGACGAGGCACACTGCAAGAGTCATGTTGTGGTGGGCAGTGGTACTCTGTGTCTTCGGTGCATAGCCTCGGTGTGCCGATGAATAATACAATACAGCTGAGCAGGAACATCCATTCTTTCTAGGGTAAACAGTACAAGCCTGTGTAACGTACTGTCAACTATAGCAAACTCCGTTGTCTCAGATGCAACACGTGCTATGCTGACGAGCTGAAGTTGTTTCACAACCATTGTTGTCAATGAGTCATTCATTCATTCGCCCCCTTTCCGCTGTGTCTGAAGCTCATCCTTGAGGGATATGAGAAACAAATTTCTCCTTGAGAAGGACATGGTAGTGTCCTCACAGGAACAATCGGTCTTCCTCTCACTTAAGCAAACATCTCGGAGGGATGGTATTAGCCTACTCATCCTTGAGGAAAGAGCAAGAACGAATTCCCCCTGGGAAGGAAATGGGAGAGTCCCTCCATAGACAATCTGTCTCTTGCTTTCTCAAGTTTATTCAGAGGGATGATTTGGTTAGAGAAAGAAATTCCTTTTAGAGAATGTAGGACTGTCCTTTCAACAGCAATTTTTTCTCTCTTGTGGTTTTGCTTCTGTAGCGTTCACTACTCTGTGCATTCCTGCTCTGCGCTCAGCAACCTCCGCTGATTAACTTGACCTTAGCAGCATGTAGAGTCAGCTGGCTGACGAAAGCCAGACAGCGCAGGTGTGGAGTTACTCTTTTATTTCCCTTTCTTAGCAGTCGCAGCGGCAGATATTTCCTCCTCTCTCTGTTGCATGCAAAGCATTGATGTCATTTTTCATACAGGAAAGGATAGGATTACAGCCTTGCCAGGCTGCGTGGCGCTTGTTGTCTTTTTATCTAAGCTCTTTGTGTTTTGTTACTCTAATTTTTATTGAGTAGGTCATGTTGCGTGGGGTACCGAACTGTATTCGTGGACCTGTTTCATTATTGCGTGCAGTCCACAAAATTAACTTTACATTGACAAACTGGGAAAGAAAAATAAAACAAGTTACATGGTGGGTTACACGTGGAATAGAAACAGCATGTGGGTCATAAATTATGACTATTAAAAGTAATACTTTACTAAACAAGAAACAAATAATAAAAATTGCCACGAAAAGATTGCACTCGTTTGGTCAGTGTTTGCTAAGCTCTGCTGTGGCAGCCTGTGTGGTAATATCTTTGGCTTCTACCCTAGCCACTTACATGTCGCACAGCAGGCAAAATTACGTGTGCCTTTAACAGCAAACTAAGAGGTGTAGTCTACTGAGTGATTTCCAGACTCAGCATACTGCTAAAGTTTTGCAACAAGTGTAGGGGTTGTGAAGTTAATTGTCACAAATGATGCATTGCATCACTTACATCAAAATAGAAAAAGAGACAGCACATACACACACACTCAACACTAGTAAGAAAATCAATATTTTACAATTGAAAACTTTTATGTTTTTCTTCTTACAACCTTCCTCAGCTTTATGCTTTAATGTCTCTGGTTGCTGGCGCAAAGTGAAGCTAAGTAAGTTTACAAGTATTCATTAATGCTGTCAGATTAAAATTACGCAGTCTTTTGCATAATGTTTAAAGTTTTGTTTACAAACTTAAAAATAGTTCTCAGAAATTACGTTATTTACTACAATACTTTGACGCTTGACACTTCTTCTCCTAGAAGAGGTGCTCTTTACAGAAGCGACTTCACCCCATCCAAAATTTACTTTAATTAATTGGGTAGTCAATCCTAGCTAAACACGGTAATGGAGGCAGGACACGTAAATAACATATGTTGACAGAGACTCAACACTTCCATTTACCACGTGTTCCTAGCTTTTACCATGCACCTGAACTCTTCAAGAAGCCGCCATGTCATCGCCCCTCCTCGAGGAAAGACCATTCTACTTTGCCACTCTTGCTGGAAGAACAGCACTCGCTTTGAATTTCGCGCCGCTGCAGGAAGACGGGCCAATCACCAGAGAGTCATGACCTCAGGGAGATCATCAGTGCGAGATGTCTCAACACCTTGTGCTGAGTGCCACGCAGATAAGGTTCCATGGTTCATGCGTGTGACTCCACAAGCTCCACCCCTGAAAGCCTATGTTCATTCAGAAAGTCCAGGCTACTTACCAGTGAAAGAATTTTGTAAATAGGATAAATAGTTCCAGAGATTACGTCTAATGAACTCACAAATTTTACCTCTTTATTATGTTAGTGTAGATGAAGAAACACTTCAAACTACATATGCACTTCAAAATATTTACCATTTCTGATGCAACCTTTTAGTTTTGGTTTGATAACATTTTTTCAAGGTGCGTTTCTTGTAGTTATTACTCGACACAAATAACATGGGGTTATTAAAAGAAAGTGTGGATTAATTTACATAATCGTTTTGTTTCTTGAAGTGACTTTACACGATTCACGAATAGAATTATTAAAAAAAAATTCTTTTTAACAAAGAAATTTACTTTCAAATGTTGAAATATTTATAGAGCGCAAAAATGATTGTATACAAAGCAAAAAATAATACTTACAGTTTTTTGACATGGCTTGATATAAACCAAAATATCTTGAAAGCTTTAAGGTCTCTCAGAAATGTCAACATACTAAATTTTTTTTTATTTCTGTCTCTTTTTATAATTTAAACAATACGTATTTATATTGGCGTATTTATGTTATTACACATACAACATCTTCTTATCACTCACTTTAATATAAGTGACACTGTGCTAAGAGTTCACATGTTATTTACAAATTTACATGGCAATTCACAAGCCATTCTTCATAGTTTAGCTATGTAATTAGGGAAAGCAGGGGCAGTTAATACAGCTGCAAAAAGGCAGGCTGCCTGAAAAACTAGCTTGATGCAAGTGTTACGCTTAAGTTAAGCATCCAGAACATAATTAAATAACTGCACTTTTTGTTGACATCGTATGAAATGGGTACAGTGTCAACTGATTTGAAGGGGCATAGCGTTCTGACAACTATCAATGTTTGATGAGTGTGTAGCACTGACACTCGCTGCTTTTGCATTCTCAACATCTTGAGTGGGTACCCTCGCTTACATGGAGGTGCGTATTGCGGGTTCGGACAGGTGAAGCATGCAGGCGGCATGGAGTCTTTCGATAATGGCCCGCTATCAAGCTGGCATGGCGCAGGACGGATGGACCCAACATGGAAGGTCAGTTGTCACAGTGTGACCGTCGTGCTCCATGGAGCTCTCCGTTGCCATCAGGAGAAGTTTAGCAATTGCGTTGCCTACCTCCTCGGTTGCTGGAACTGGTTCTGTAGTGGACTGCTTCATAGGCAGAGGTGGTGGTTCAGGAGGTGCATCCATCCCCTGGGATGTGAATGCTGGAGCTGGGAGCATGGACTGGGCCACCAGCTCAATGACATTCGCTGTGGCTTCTTTTATTGTTGAGGGGCCGTGGACAGTGCCATCGTGTTCCTTGGGCAGGATGTCAGGGTGTTCATGGGGATGACCTGGGCTGCCGGTAGGCTGGGTGTCTCTGCAATGACCTCCTCTCGTCCAGGAGGAGCAACTGCGGGCACAACCTGGGCTGCGGTTGAGATGAGCATCTCAGCGATGTCATCCTCTCATGTGTGAAAGAGTGTCTCTTGGGCAGGCTGTGGAGTCTGGTGGCACTGGTGACCTGTGAACAAACTGTTAGTGGTAGTTGAGACAACTGGTATTCTCCCTCATCTGGAAGGCATTGCCGGGTTGATGTCCTGCACAGCTGGTGAGACAGGCATCTCAGCGGGTACTTCTCCGTCCAGGAAGAGCGGCCATAGGAACAGCTGTGGCGTCGGGCGGCACTGGCGACCTGTGAACAGACTGAAGGGTGGCCATAACAACGACCAATGATTTTGGTGAGGCGGGTGCCGCTGTGATGTCATCCTGTCGTCTGGGGAGCATGCCATCGGAATGGCCAGGACAGCGTCCTCAGATGGTCCTCTTTCATGTATGTGGAGTCAGGCCTGGGAGTTGGCATCTGTGCAGGATGGCACCGGGAACTGGAAACTGGCTGCCTTGGCGTTGAGTGACAACTGATCGGCCAGGGTGGCTGCGTGATCCGGGGTGATCGCTGCCATTGGTACCCACTGAACGGCGGCCTTGAGGGAGACATTGTGTGGGCTGATAGTACTGGCAGGTGCCTCGTTCATGGGAAGCAATGTCTCAGCGGTAGCTGCTACGATGTCCGGTTTTGCAGGCTTCTTGCTCAGTTGGTTCGCTGGAGCTGGGGTGCAGGTGTTGTTCGTCGGGACAAATGCTTCGGGAGCGCATTCTGACCGATGGAACTATGTTCTGAAGTCCTCTGGGTAATGGATGTAAGATGAGGCAGTTGTAGTTTCAGTTCTCAGTCTAGTGGGCTTCACCAAGATACTTCAGTTGTTCTGGGAGTCCACCTTTCAGGTTGATTGGCTTACTTCCATCTGAACTTGGATGGCATTGACAGCAGCATTCGTTCAGATTCCTTGAGTTTAGGCTTTAGGAATTCTACCCATCTGGGTACAGAGTATACAGTCCCTTGGTAAGTTTGCTTTTCCTCATCCTGTTCCTTAGAATGAAACTTCCGTTCTTCCTTGGGAGGTGTGTGGTCAGCAGGCTCTTCTACGTCGTCCAGCTTTTCGGATATAACTGATGTTGGGTAGTGCACCTCAGGTTTGTGGAGACCGTTGGAGAAGGGCTCTACTAGTCTTCTGCCTGGGGCTTCTTGAGGCAGAAGCCGCACACAACCTCTTCAGGCCTGACTTTGGGTTTTCTTGGCTGGCAGGTTTGGGGGCGGTTGGTCATCCTCGATCTGCTACAGTAACGGCATCGGTTCCATTGACCTCCGTGGCGGGGCTTGAGACTGCACTGTCAAGGTGCAGAGATTCAGGTCAAGTTCGACTTTTGTTTCTCCTTTGTCCTATTGAGGTGAATGGCTGTCTTCCTTCTTTCCCTTAAAATCGGCTGGTTTTTCGTGGCAATCACGGATAAAGTGCCTCTTGGGGCAGAACCAGCATTTAGGTAGTTTGGTATGGATGAGAGGGGGCTTCACTTCTCCATGCTCTCTCTTGACCTGCGTAGTGGAGAAACGAGACAGCAAGTTGTTCATGAATGAGTGCGCTGTGGGAGTAGGGGAGGATACACAGCCTGTCACTCTTACTTCTTCCTTTCCCGTATCCCATTGTCTTCAGTCAATCTCATGTTGCTCGTGGAAATTCCTCTCTGTTGCACGTGCCCTGCTGAACATTTCGTCCACTGTTCTTGGTTTGGGGCATTGCAGAAAGTTTCTGAGTTTCGTTAACAATAGGTAGGTTTCCTGCCATACACAACTTTCCTAATCTGCTTTGGGGGAAATCGTACGGTACATTTGTGCTTTTCTGCAGACAAAAATCTCAACCTCTTTGTCTGGTGTCTTGAGTGCAGCTGTAGAATTCCATAGTGAGGTGCACTAGCACCTTTTCGCCTGTAAATTGCTGCACAAGTCGGTTACTGAGTTGGCTTCATTCTGAAACAAATTCTCAGTATTTAATCCACCATCCGAGGGCTTTGCCCTTCAATTTCGACTGTGCTTGTGAGACCCACTGTTTTTAGGGCACTTAATGTGCGAAATTCCCATTCACATTTGGCAGTGAACACTAGTGGGTCCTTTTGAGTTTGTCCCGCAAATTCTGGACATTGGGGCTCTCCCATGCAACGGGCAGTGCTGAGGTGGGAGGCCGGTACTGGGTTATGGGGTCTGTATTCTGTGGCACTTCGACAGACTTCACCTTGATACACTATTCCTGGGTGGGTAATGCGTTCCTCTGGCCAACCAAGACATCCATGGTGGTAGATTTCCCCACACAGGATACAATGCACTGTGTGGGTGCCAGGCCCTGACAGGTTATCCAATTGCAGGATGCAGTCTGCTGCATTCTGCAATTGTCGCACCGGTACTCCAGGCAATCAGTGAAGTGGGGTTCATCTGCCCAGCCCAGGCAGACATAATGTTACCATTGTTTGCAATGGGTGCACTATATTCGGTGGTTCCCCAAGCCGGGGCAGTTCTGCGTTGAACAGCGGCTTTGTTCGGCCGTGGCTGCATTTGTGCAGCTGAGCTCATGCTCGCTCATGTTGGTTACGGTCATTCAGGGTGCGTGTGAGCGCAGGGGGGTATTTATTGGACTCCCCAAAGTCCACACGGTTCTTGACTAGGTCCGGCTGACCTGTTTGTGCTGCCTAGTCGATACTATAACAGCAAAATGCCCCATGTTGGACGCCAGAAAAAGTCTCACTACCTCGTCTTGAGGCGTGGCTTTGAGGACTGGCTGGCATTCACTACGTTAAGGAGAGCAGATTTTGTCGGGTACTAAGTCAGGTGCATACTTGTGGCGGGGTTTACTGGTTTCAAATTTTATCTCTATGTGGTACTGGTGCACGTCCAGTGTAGTGGACTTGTGTGGTAGCTTTGCGGCAGGGCACAAAATCTGGTTTGGCTAAAGAGATCTTACGTTTCAGATTGTTGGCTTTCATTGGGATACCTGGGTGACGTGTAACCGCAGATGTAGGCTTGACCATGGTTGTTTCTGTGGGGTACACGTGATCTGCAGGTAGATTAATGATCTGGTTTCTGACTTTTGAATGTGCGTGTGGGTATGATGCAAGTGGTTCGAGTCTGGAGTAGACAGTAGGAACTTCTGAGAGCTGATCTGGCTGACTGAGGTATTCTGCGATCCAGGGGTGTATCTCCTCGTTCAGTGTCGGTGCCTCGAAAAGGTCCTTGGGGATCTCCGGAATGATGGGTGTTGGTAGAAGGCGCAGAGCCTGGGCTTATTCCCTAGGTGCAAGCTGGTTGAGCGTGGCAATGAGGGAAGGGGGTAAGCTTCTGCAAGCACCTGGAGGCCGTTAGCATCTGTTTTACCTTCTCATGGATACCACTCTGACAGGAATAAGGCATCTGGAAGAGAAAACACTCTCACATCCATAAGGTGAGTGCAAGTGACGTGTAGTCCTACCTGGTGTAGAACCACGTGGAACGTCTGTCGACTTAATGGACACCCTATCAAAGTGCTCGGTGCCTAAACACAGTGAACACTGGGAGTCAGGCTTCATGGTCAACAGTCGCTGCACGTTGGTGTTTGTCTCATGTTCAGGTCTTCCCAACTCAGGGAACGATCCCTCCGGTACCAAAATGCTGTGAAGAGGGCGAGCACCAAATCGACAATGTCTCCTATGAGACTGAGTACCTGGGTGTGGACTCTACCATTCTTGCTACTGTGGTACACTGAAAGGATGGCCGATGCTAGTGTGTATGGATATACCAGTAGTATATTTTCTCATATGAGTATCTTTCCTCGTCATCTGCAATCCCATCGTTGGCGAGAGGTACACTGGGAGAGGTTCTATGTCTACAGGAAAGGGATACCCTTGAGTCAGGTAAACTTTGTTTATTCCGTCTGACGGAAAATAAACAAGTGGTGTCGCACTACCTCCTAACGCTGGCAAGAGCTTAGGGAAGCTTACACCTAGGTTATCCAGGTTGAGGCGACCTGGTCATGAGCTAACAATGGTGGGGTAGATGAACGCTATTAGAATAACCTAAAGTGGTACTAACTCCCTACAAATATGTTTGTCCAGAAGGGGCCGCAGTGTCTAGGTGTGTAGACGACAAGGCGGTTTGGATTCTTTGGCACGAATGTGGTGAAGACTTAGCAGGTTAAGAAGGTTGGCTCCAGTGACGAGGCATGGTGGAGACCAAGGAGTGGATTTTCCTTTGACACGAATGCGGTGAAGGAAGGATAGGTAGAACTAGGAACGTAGCTGAGCAGGCTGGTCAGTGTCAAACATAGAGTGCGGTGGATGACTGAAGACTGATCCTGAGCGAGTGTCGTGGCCTGCTATTTATACTCTGGCTGGGCCTACTTTTTCGGCCTGCTGGATAGGGGTGGTCGCTGGAGAGGTGGCGATAGCATAGCTGCTTGGAGGCATGATGTCACCGGCTGGCGTGGTGATGAGGAGGCGGGGAAACATACTTGTGTAGCCATCTAGCAGCATGCAGTGCTATTCAGTGCCTTAATGCATAGTCTCGGTGGCCCAGTGAATAATAAAATCTGCAGGCTGGAAATCCATTCTTGCCATAGCTAACTGTAAAATTTCTTAACGTCTTGTGGCAGGTCAAATATGGAAACCTGTTGAAATCAGGTTTAAGACTATGCTTACTGATGAGCTAAAGTTGTTTATACAATTGTTGCAAAAGACATTGTGCATCAATCTTGAAAAGAAATAAAGTTTACCGAGCTTGAAAAGCTATGACGAGTAACTAAATAATTTTATTTCTAAATAATAAAAAAAAATTGCATGTAACATTATAACAGAAGTAATTTGATAATCATAAATTGTTAAACTAAACAAGCTTGTTACACAAAATTTTGTCGAATCTGAATACTGTACATGTGAATGTAACACTGTTGAATCTATTCAAGACTATATTCGAACATTGCTACAACTATAATTGCGCTAATTAAGGAATTAAGTTTGGTGACAAAATAAATTTATATACATGTGGTATTACTTCCCATTTATTGTTAGACGATGGTAACTTCAGAGAATGTAGAGAACACTTTAATGTAATGCAAAATATAAAGATTGTGATATGTGGGAGGAAGTGGAGATTTTTAAATAAATATAATAAAAAAATATGATTCCTATTAGTCTTTACTGATAGTAATACATGAACCATGGATGGTGTTAAGACCAATTTGTTTACCGACATTGTGGCATACATGCCTAAATAAAACTGTAAGTACATATTAATTCCAAATCATTCAATACTGTAATTTAAAATTTGAAAGAATTAAGATATTCTCGTCAATTATAGATCCTTGCAAATGAACATAGAAAATTAAATTTAAATATAATATGCTTAATAATTAGGTGCATTGTTAAATGAAAGTACAATCAGCAGCATTCGTATTTATCTAGAATTCTTAATTTTTGCAGGCTTCAGGCACACTAGTCTGTTACAGATGTCATATGAGATACCCAGACAGGTGTAGGAGTGCCGTATGCCACCACAAATAAAGAATACATAAATTATAATTCTCAACTAATATAGCAACACATAATTTTAGTAGTATTTCTTGTAAAACACTAAGACATTACATTCTGAATATGCTACACAGATCCAGACAGATAATGGTAAATTAGTGTCTTACCTTTCCTTCCCGAACACAAATTGTGTTTATCCATCACCCCCCCCCCCTCCCTTCACCTCTTCATAATATTCCAGTTAAATCCTGGTTACACCAATGAAATATGACGACAGAAATGTTACACCTGGGAATAATTTTACTATGGCACAAAATGTCTAGTATTTTGTGGACACTTTTCTAAAAAGTGGAACTGTATATTTTTAATCATGTTGATCAGTTACAAGTCTATGTCTTTAGTCATTCTAGTGGGAAATAGGGTTTATTCAGTAAACTTTGATGTCGGCTAAAAGCCAGCGGCGCGCTAGAGCCCATGACAGCGCTCACCACACACGTGTCATGTGTCCATGCACTTGAACAAAAAGGCCAATATTTTTGAACGCTCACATTAATAATATTTTAGCGTGTAAAATGTGTTTTGTATTTGTATTTGCAGGGTTTAATATGTCTTGAAATATTTTAAAGTGTTTGTTGTTGGTGTGAAAATTTTTGCTTATGAAATTCAAAGTGGCACCGAGATTAAGAACGCTGTCATGTTAATGTTAGATTTTACTGCCATCAGACATGCTAAATGCCTGCAATCACTTAAATCGTAAAGTGGATAATTTTCTCTCTCAGAATAGTATTTTTTCTGAATTTAATTTGCATTTTTCAAGAAGAAATATTGCAATTTCATCTGCACCACATGGTCCGCTACAAACTTTATCCAGCGGTATCCGCGCTACATGAAACTTAATTTCACACATGTGTGTGTTTATTGTGACTACTCATCTCATGCTCCATCATCTTTTAAGGGTCGTTATGTATTTTGTGTAGTTTTGCAATTTGTGTACGGTGCAATTACTTCGGTCCTAGCCAGCTCTGTGTATAGGCCGTCACCACACTACCCACGTGCTTGCGGGCGAGACCAGATGAGTTTGCTTTAGTGATGCCAAGTAGTCACACGTGTTAAAATGTTTTCATCAAGAGTTTCATTTGTAATTCACAGTGTCCTGTTTTCAGTGAATAACAGCCAGTCCACCCTAGTGGCTGTCGGCCCTCTTCCCTTGTGAAGGCTGTGCTTTCACGCACCTCGGTGAGATCATCCATCTAGGCATGCATTACATTAATTGTGGGCTGGGGAACACCCAAGTGGAATTGGCTAATCATGACTGAGATAATTATAATTTCATTGGCATGTTGATGTGTATGCATAGTAACAATAATAGCAAGCATCAGTATCCTACCTCTTTTATTCAGTAGAGACAGTGTCCTAGCCACATGTATTTTATGGAGTGATTATTTTCAAAGTGATGTTTAGTAAAAGTTTAGTATTGCCTACTTGTTTGTAAGTATGCTCGGGTGAGATGGACACACAGAACCCACAGTATCCCTGAAAACCCTGGGACTCAATAGTACGGTGATTGCAAAGCACTGCTGATGCCCATATTGCCCATAAGTATTTGTGTCATCGTTCATCTTGTGTCTCATCTGATGGCGTCAACTTGAAACAAACAAGAAAGAAGATTGCATAGTTTGTGGGAGTAATTTTTTTAAATTTTTAGAACATAAAGCAATGCGCCAAACTATTCTTTGATTAAGACCAAACCCTCCATTGCTTAAGTACTTGCCAATACCTAAGCCCACCGATTCTGATAAGTCTACATCATAAAACAGTTAAAATAATGGTTTACACAAAAATAGTTATAAAGTAGAATAAAAATACTATAAGCAAAACTAGGAAAACAATGAAAACCAGCAGACATGTACATTAAAAGTTAAACAGAAAGAAAATAGTAATGGAAATCATAAATTTCAATGTCCTTATACTTTTGTACACTATGTCATTGCTAGCCAAACTGAAACTGATTTCGTGTTATATTAACACACTCAGCATTATGCCAGCATATTTGTCTGGAAGAGGAGAAAACTGGTTTCAAAATATGGTAAAGCTAAATTCGCATCTAAGTCCTTGCCTTATCTTTGCTTCGAAACCTGAACTCGTCATTCTGTAAGACAGCATGTTATTGACTATGCCACAGAAAATAAATCTTCATATTAATGCGAAGATTGCAGTTATTCCTCAATATCTATTTTCGGTGAAAGTAGCCATTTATGTATGCATAAAAGCACAAATGGAAAATTAATTTATAATTAAAATATTTCCAATAAGGAAATAATATCATGTTATTACAAACATTATTTTGCGAGAAATAATACAAATATATAATTTTATTGCCAATAGCGAGAAATTAATTTTTTGAGCAAAGTTTTGAATTTGGACGCAAAACGAATGCTATATTAAATACATGTTACAAACTAGAGTTGTTTCCATACCAATACCCGATACCACTGCCGATACCCCGATACCAAAAATAGATACCAATGCCCTTCGCACTGAATTTTAGAAAAAGTGTTACTGTTAATAATACATTAAAAACATTTCTCCTAGACTCATTTAAATAAAGAAAATAATGTCTTAAAATACTGTACATAATTTATTGTAATCCGACACAAAATGCAAGCTGACATACAACTTTGAAACCCTCTGAAAATGCAAATAATATGACACCAAATGCAAGTCAAATTCCAAATGTCCCGCACGCACTATCAGCTAAGAGTGCACAGAGAAGTTATCGATTGGGCAGTGTCATGTCTGTTGCTTTACGAGGGGATGGGCGGAGGGGAGGGGGGATGACCTCTTCACATCGCTACCTGTTGGCGACACCTTGCACACGTAGCAAATGCCTGTCTTTTAAAGTAATTAATCATATTTTACTGCAAGGAAAACTTTAATTTTGAGATGCAAATGAGGTGAATATAATTGATTTATTCACTGTATTTAATAATTAATAATTCAAAACAACGTCCTCTGATTTTCCCTGTCATGAGTTACACTGCACTCAGCTCGGTGCTTACCTACCCATTATTAGACGTCAAAAGGTGTCGAATAGGCACTTACATATTATCAGTTTATTCAAAGATGCATGTCTATTGAAATTAATTAATATAAATTCTCCTATATCTCGGCAAGAAGTTACTGAAAATGAACACTTATAATACAAGTCGCTTGATGTTCAAACAATTTTTTGCTTACAAGTTTTAGAGTATATGCTTTTGGGCATATAATTTTATTCGTAAAGATGCTGCCCTTTGAGATAAACAAATATTAAGTTTTAAAGTCATATTAATTTTACGCCAGATACAATGAAACGCCAACCTTACAAAATAGAACAACTTTTAAACACCTGTTACCTATTATTACACACACAACCACGTTTCTGTAGCTGCTGTTTCTGCTTCTACTCCCACTCCCAATAAAAGGACACAGCAACACTGCACATGCGCAGTGTACGTAGCTCATCCATGGGAGATCTAGCAAGCAGCTAACAAAGCACCGGATGTACTCTTGTCTGTGTGGTTATCAACTACTCTCTCCACTTTGCACTCCACTTCTAGAGTATTTCATGCATTACGTTGAGACTTGCTAGTCTATCAAAGTATCAAGAGTTAGAATTGAAGAGCGAACTCAGAGTAGCAAGGTTAAACCAAATGTCTTAAATTTTAAATGTGTTTTATCATCAGATAGGCATATTTTGTGAGCACGCAATGAATATATCAAACATTACAAATTCATAAAAAAATTGATTTACGATGACGCTGTCAGGTGAGACACGAGACAAACGATGACTCAAATACTTACTGGTAATATGGGTGGCGGTGGTGCTTCACAATCACCCCTCTATTGAGACTCAGGGTTCTCAGGGATGCTGTGGGTTCTGTGTGTCCATCTCACCCGTGTGTACTTACAAATATGTTGGCAATACTAAACTTTTAATAAACATCACTTTGAAAATAATCATTTGATAAAATACATGTGGCTAGGACACTGTCACTACTGAATAAAAGAGGTAGGTTACTGATGCTTGCTTTTATTGTTACTATGCATACACATCAACATGCCAATGAAATTATGATTATCTCAGTCATGATTAGCCAATTCCGCTTGGGTGCTCCCCAGCTCGCAATTAATGTAGTGCACGCCTAGATGAATGATCTCACCGAGGTGCGTAAAAGTACAGCCTTCACAAGGGAAGAGGGCTGATAGCCACTAAAGTGGACTGACTGTTTTTCCCTGAAGACAGGACACTGTGAATTACAAATGAAACTCTTGATGAAAACATTTTAACATGTGTGACTACTTGGCATCACTAAAGCAAACTCGTCTGGTCTCGCCCGCCAGCACGTGGGTAGTGTGGTGACGGCCTATACACAGAGCTGGCTAAGACCGAAGTAATTGCACCGAACAAAATTGCAAAACTACACGAAATACATAACGACCCTTAAAAGATGATGGGACACGAGATGAGTAGTCACAATAAAACACACATGTGTGAATACAAGTTTTATGTGGAGTGAATGCCGCTGGATAAAGTTTGTAGCGAACCATGTGGTGAATATGAAATTGCAATATTTCTTCTTGAAAACTGCAAATTAAATTCGGACAAAATATTATTCTGAGAGAGGAAATTATCCTCTTTACGATTTAAGTGATTGCAGGCATGTAGCATGCCTGATGGCAGTAAAATCTAATATTAACATGACCGCATGGTCAAGTACAAAAAGCATCAATTACACGAATAATACATTGAACCCTGAATGAAACATACATAGAACCCTGAAATAAATTGTAGCATACATCATTTTTCACAAATAAACTCTCAAACTGCATGGATGGTGCAGATATAGACTTGGCATATGTTAGCCACGTGAAAAATAAAAGTGGCACAAATTAAATAAAATATGGTTTACATTTTTATAATTTTCTTATGGATTTTACATATTAATTCAGAGTCTCTTTATTACGGTGTTCACGCCAGAATATCAGTGTTCTTAATCTTTGTGCCACAAGCACTTTGAATTTCATAATCAAAAATTTACACAACAAACGCTTTAAAATATTTCAAGACATATTAAACCTTGCAAATACAAATACAAAGCACGTTTTACACCGCAAAATATTATTGATGTGAGAGTTAAAAAATATTGGCCTCTTTGCACACGTGCATGGACATGTGACACATGCGTGGTGAGCGCCGTCATGGGCTCTAGTCACCGCTGGCTGTTAGCAGGCGTCAACGATGACAGGATATCTTCCATTGCAGAATTCCAAAGTATAATAATCAAATATTTGAATATACACGGGTATACGTCATTACACAATTTTTACATGGATGCTTGTAACCAAGTGTGTTCACATATCTTTTAAAGTGTTAAAATTAATATTAAGAAAAAATTAATTGGATAAGTTAATTTCGATATGTATTTGTATAAACAAATTAAAAACTAGGAATGGGATCCTTGATACTGCTATACCTCAATACCATTGATACTTTATATTAGTGAGTGTCGCATGAGAATATCAGAAAGTATTGAATTTTAACATTGTGCTAATAGTATTTACCATGCACTTTTTTTATAAATCACAAAATCACAACATTTATAAAAGTTTGCATACTGCATTTTATCGCATAATTATTACCATTGTGTAACAGCCACATAGTAATTTTTAAACACTTATTATTAGAAAACAGTCTATGAATAGTTTGTAACACCAGCCGTGTCACAACATGTGGGACAGATGGGAGGGGAAGAACCAAAGCTAGAAGTACTATGACAAGTTGTAGCTTCTCTTCCTCAAGAAAAACAAAAATAGGAAGGATATCATGGTAGTTATTAGGCAACCATTTTCCCTCTCACCAGGCGTGTGAGGGGAGAAAGTAACATTGAGCCTGGCCGTGATTAACTACAGCCGAGCATATCCGAGGGTAGCTTTCATCTACCAAACTAGAGAGAGAGAATGTGAGGATGGCACTCTAGTTGCTAGGCAACCACTTCCCATCTTACCAAGCATATCAGAGGAGGAAGCGAGGCTGCACCTTGCATAAAGTGCTGGAATGGATGGAAAGAGAAAGCAATAGCATAGTTTGCAGTGCTTGTCACTTAATTTACTACCAGTTATCTGATATTGTAGTAAACAAATATCAGCATTATTTCCTTGAAGTCACAAAATAAAATAAACTGCGAAATTGCAAAATAACTTTATACTGAGCTATCATTTTCCTTAAAGTTTGATTACAGCTTTCACTGTGGAAACAAGATTCTATAGAATCGTAGGAGACTGTGTTGCTGGTTTATCATTGGTTAAGGACATTTGATTTACAGGCTGTCCACCATTTGTTTCAAGTGTTGGTTGGTTTTTATATAGTTCCAGTACGTGTCAACAACACTGTTTAATAAAATAAGCAATTTAGCAATTTTAATTTCTTATCAAGAAAAGTTTCAGTATGGAGTATCGTGAGAATATTTTGGTATTGATACTGGTATTGAGTAACTGGGGTATCAACCTATCCCTTCTGAAAACCTTCTTATTTATGTAGTGATAGATAAAATACTTGCAACTGGGCAAGGTGCATTATCACCACTCAAACATGCAACTCATTTCTTATCAAGGGGTAAACTGAGCCCGTAAACTGTCTGTGTGACAAACGTAAAGTAAACAGTAGTAATTTGTGTGTTGTGGTCATTACCAAGTATGCACCCAGCTGGCTGGTGACAGGAATGGTGTGTGGTTGCAGCGAGTCTGCTGTGCCACAGGGCTCTGGCTTCTTCACGGTGGACCCAGAGCTGCGGCGTGGGGATGGGGAGGTCCTGCCACTGGACTGTGTCCAGTGCCAGACTGTGCTAGCCAAGAGTCTGGGCCCCTTCTCATCTTGGGAGAGCAAACTGCGTGTCACCAAGGAGTCTGGCTACAACATGATCCATTTTACTCCCATCCAGGTGCGTATGCCCTATAATTATTATAATGTTGAAACCTCAATGTACTGGAGGGTAACTATTATGTTTTTCAACACAGTTGTCATACTGTTAAGGTAGTGGTGTAAACACAATGTAAATCTAAAGGAAAAGTTAGGAAGATATTCTATAAAAACGTTGTTGTTTCTGTACAGTAACATTTCAGATTAACTGTTGAGCGTAACATAAAAATTTACTAGTTAATCCTGATAGTGGCAGAGCATGTTTTGGCTTAAATTTTACTACCAATGCTACACTGTCCAGAAAACAATGCTGCATACCATGGGCATGACCAAAGTTGGACAAAATCTGGTAATCGATGGTCACATTGCATGGACCCAGGAGCAAACACTTTAAATTAACGTGCATTGACGCCAAGGCTAGCGTACACGTAATAGCAGTACAAACAATCTACAAACAAAACAAATAATACAGTGAACTTCACTGTATTTAAGACATTTTTGGGATTGTAAGCCACACGGGATAATATTAGTATGTATTAACACTTCCTAAAGGGTGGTGCACCACCCTGGGGTAAAGCCTATGCTGTGTACATTTTATCTATATACATAGATTGCATGAATAAGGGATTATGCAATATTTTTCACAAAGTAACTGTTTTGCGTGTATTATTGTTGAACTTTGATGGAAATGGTGTAGTAAGATTACTATGAAAATTAAATAGTACTGTTTTCATTCCCAATACAGTCATACAGTCCACGCTCATATTAATAACGCGTGTACCGATAAACCGCATTGACAGTTAATTTTCAGTGGTCCCAGCAAAAATCCTATATAAATAATGATAAATATAACTGCTTGTATTGTTTATCGGATGTTGTGTCGATCATACGGTGCGTTGTCTGTCTTCCCAACAAGTCTGCGGCGTAGTGCGAAGTAGAGTCTGGCTTGCTACTTGCCCTTACACACCTGATGAGAGGGGAAGTTGTTACCTAGCATCCTCTCTCTCTCTCTCTCTCCTCCCTGTTTCTGTCTCTCTCAGCCCCGCACCTTTCTTCCTCCCCTTACATACCTTCGACAGGCGGAGCTGTTCTCTAGCAAAAAAAGACACCCTCTCTCGGCCGCACACGCTTGCTCTCACACGCCGGCCGCAGAGCAGATAAATTGCGCCTGGCAAACGTAGAAATTTTATCAATATCTGTTGCTCAAAATAGTTGCACCTATCATCACTTTTATTTAAAAGCAAATGGTTTCGCCTGAAAAAGTTACGCAATACATTTTAACAAGGAATTATTATTTGCAAAAATGTTTTCATTTGTGATTAAAGGTAATTTTTTCCTGTAAGGTTGGTGTTTCATTGTATCTGGCATAAAATCATCATGATTTTAAAACGTCATATATTTAACTGAAGGGGCAGCATTTTCATTAATGAAATAATATGTCCAGAAGCATATACTTGACCTGCCCTTGTCGCCAAAAATTGTTTGAAGATCAAGTGACTTGTATTACCCAGCATAAAGTTCATCAAGTGGCTCTCGCACTGTCGTCGACTAACTGAGATTAAAAATAAGGGTTTTACATAGAAGGTTTCTTTGAAACTTGCTTCAAAGGAGTTTCAACGGGGTTGCGTATCTGGGGATAACTCAGGCTGTGACTGACTTAGTTCAAACAGCTTAGTCTGAACTATTGCTGTTTAGCCCCACGTTGGGCACAATTTTGAAGCCTGGGGATTCTCTGTTTTGATATAAATCAAGTAAAAGGAGAGAATTAGTTGACACTAAAATAGGTGTTAGAATGCTTTCCTTCAGAAGCGCATCTGAATTCCTGTTCTCCAGCCCCTTCTGGGGTATCTGCTCTTTAGTTCCTTGGTTACTAGACCGGCCCAGGTTAGCTCAGAATAAAAAAAAAATCTAACTGCCAGCTGGTCGGGGGTCCTCACGTTGGGAAGATGATCGAGGTCTAGAATTTATTATCTTAGGCCTAGACCAAGATGAAAGAGCATTAAACCCTAAAATGATAAAAACTATGCATTCCTCTAAACCAGACGCCTGAGCCTTATACACCTTCAGATACTTCAAAGTAAAGTGTGAAGTCAGTTTCGCTTAGGGCATAGGTGGTTTACACCTTGGAACAATGGTCAAAGGAAGTTATTCCCTTTCCGGGATGCTACTGTTGTAAATAGTAGGATGGTTGTTTTCCTACTTGGGACAAAGTTATCCACTGTTCTAGCAACGTGGCATTTAGTTGGGCACTGTATGTGCAATGCAGCAGGAAGCTGCGCACTCTGCTTAACAAGGTGGCTTATTGCAGGACGCGAGTTATTAATACCTAGTAAGCCATTGTCTTCTCTTAAAATTAAAGCATTTGCGGGATGATCTTCACCTGGTACCTTGATAAGTGGGCCAAAGAGTGGGACTAGTAATGAGGGTGAATTGTTAATTGGCAAATTAGAGCTATCAACAAGTGAATGACTAAACGTTCTCAGTGTTCTCTGAATTTAAACAATTAAGTGCTCTTACTGTTTCTCTGAAAGCTCATCTGTCTATTCGGCTCTGCTTACCGTGTTCTGCATAAGGCATTAAGCTACTAAAGAAAAATTGATCAGAACGATAAACAAGTAATTAATAAGTTTGTAACTTGTTGAACCAAGAATCAGTGCTGTCACTACCCACTTTCTGGCCTTATTCAGACTGGGACCGACTGAGAGTGGCCTGTGAATTGGGTGAGGCACCCACCCAAGATTGAGTCGGTTGCAGGACGTTCATTTTGCCCTTCAGCCTTTTCATACTGGGAAGGAGAAGTACAATGCTGGAGCAGTGCTTTCATCCCTTATCTATTCTGCAGGTGTTGGTAAATAGGTGCTGTCATCGAGTGGTGTGCAATGGCACTAGCATGACCACTGGAAGGAGCCAGAGGCTCAGTCAACAGTACAATTTTGGGGTAGGGGGTGCTGGCATGATAGCCTCTTGGTTAGTTTGGGTGAACAGTACAAGCTAAAATCACTTGTCAGTAGTAGCTCTTGATGGGGTCAATGTACTCTGTAGGCAGGTGTCCCGCCTCTTCAGTACTGTTTAGGGTTTGTGACCTGCTCCATTATGAACTGCATGCTTAAAGAAGCTGCAAAGTTGTAAAGTAGAGTGCGCATCCCTAATGAGCAGGAATGCGTCAAGTGTAATATGTCTGCACTAGTCTTTAATAGGATCTAAGAGACAATATAGTTGTGTAGTGTGGAACTCCCTCACAGATACTGATTCTAAATGTTTAGAAAATATTCAGATTAAAGTTTTCGAAATATTCATGACAAGTTTCACACAAATAGCACAAATTTTGACTGCAAAGAAATTTTATTATATTACAAAACTAACACCTTAAAACATAGACACTTTGCTGTAGACGCCTTTTTCTTTTCTTAATATTTTTTTTCTCCATTTTTGAATGCAGCAAAATTACAAACAGTACATGTCTTAAGAGTTCCATTCTGCAAGCAAAGACATTATGAGACTTTTAAGTCATCATGAACCTCTTCCAATATAATAAAACAATGTTTAATCATTACTAATTACTTTTGTAAAGATAATAGATCCCTTTATCAATTATGTTAAATTAATTATTCATGATCTGCTGATGTAACTTCATGTTATTTAATGTAATATTTATTGTATTAACTCTGAATCATTCTACTATTTTGTTCATTTTATTTAGGTGTTTTGGTTTTTCTCTGTATTTTAATGTGCCCGAGTGACAGTGGCTGGAAGGTAGGCAAACCACATCAGTTTCTCTCGCTTAGGGACAATTACAAAGGAGTAGTTAACAGCTAGTGTGTTTTCTTTTTCTATATATTTGTCCAGAATTCTGTGTTTGTGTAGTAATTCTATGTTCGTATAGTAGTGTATAGAATTTAGTGTTTGTATTTTTGTCATGCCAGCCTTCATGGTCTGTTTGGCTCACACTTACATTTCTGAAATAAATAAACAAGTCATTGTCATTATCCTTATAATGATCTCACAAATGTTTGTCTCTAGTCTAGGCTAAGCAACCCTGGCGCTTCACCTAAGTGATGGCAAGCGCACATGAGTAAGATGAAGCATACTGTCATCTTCTAACGGAAAAGAAAATTGTGTAATGGTTAGTAACTAGGGATGGGATCCTCAATACCCTCAATACTTTATACTTTATAGTATTGAGTATCGCATGAGAATTGCCAAAAGTATAGAATTTTAACATCCATTTTTTCGTGCCATTGCGTTTGGAATGTGTATGATAATTTTGAAAAGTGTACCATAACCTGTACATACCACAATTATGATTTTTGACAAAATTTACTCTTATGGTACATAATGAGGTATAATAAAACTAGTTGAGAGTTGCAAGCAAGCGCCGATAAGTGCGAGTGAGCAACTTGAGTAGTTACTGTACATCCAGTACATACAAAAATTATATGCTGCACCAAAATTTTTCATTTAATTAATTTAATCCCATTAATCACTGAGGTAAAATAAAATCAGGTAGAGATTTGAGAGCGAGTCCCGATAGGCACGAGTGAGCAAATTGAGTAGTTATTGCACATCCCACACATACCAAAATTGTCTGCTGCAACTGCATTATTAAATATTCACAAAAATAAATACCATAATTATCTGATACACCTGTCATGACCTAGACCGCGTATTCTGTGGGCTAGGCCACGACGGGTGTATCAGATAAGTACAATATTTACTTAACGTTACAGTAATTTCCGTGAAGTCGCAAAATAAAATTAAAAAACTGTGAAATCGCATAATAAGTGTGTACTGAGCTATCATTTTCCTTAAAGTTTGATTACAGCTTTTACTGTGGAAATTTGATTCTATAGAATCTAAGGAGACTGTGTTGGTTTACCATTGGTTAAGGACGTTTGGGTTACAGGCCATTCACAATTTGCTTCCAGTGTAATGTGGGTTTTTATATAGTTTCAGGGTGTGTCAACGACACTAGTAAAATGAGCAATTTTCTTGGCCAAGTTGTTTTGTGTTAATGACAATTTTAATTTGGTATTGAGAAAAGTATCGGTATAGAGTATTGTGTGAATGTTTTGGTATCAAAAAAATTTAGTATCAACCCATTCCTATTAGTAACCAAAATAAACGCAAAAATAGGATTTTGCATTTTAATATTTTTTTATTATTTAAACAAATTTTTCAAGGTTCCCAAAAAATTTATTTAGAGAGGGTCATCATTCCTGGAGTCTTAGTGTCAAGAGTTGAAAGATTTAAAAAAATGTACTTTCTCCTTTTGTTGTGATATCTCCATCTCCCTTTTGCTTGGGCACCCTCCTTTACTTTTTGTTTTTCTTCTAGCTACTCATGTAATCAATACTTTTCTCCATCCCTTATTGTTTCCATGAATGCAACTTTGCTTGGCAGCCAAGATCAAGAGCGAAGTGAATCAGCTGTATCCTGTAGATGCATTGTAGTGGTTGAGAGATCCATTTCAGAGATGCATACATGGCATTGAAGCTGTGTTTGAAAGTAGGCTTGTGACTGTAGACCACATCTTATGTATTACGACTGAAGAGTTAGAAGTGATGTCGAGGTGGTGGTGTTGCAGGAGCTGGGAGGATCAAACTCCTCATACAGTCTGAGTGACCAACTGAAACTCAACCCAATCTTCAGTGAGGAGGGAAGGCAGGTGATGATGGAGGATGTCACCAGCTTGATAGCCAAGATTCGTAGTGACTGGAAGGTGAGTTATTTGAGACGAGTGTTGTGCTGAGCTGAAACATGTTCTTACCCTGCGCAATCTGCCCAATTTCATTTCCAAATGCAGCATTCGAGAGATATTTGCAGATTTATCTTTTTTGTAAATATTGAGTTAAGGTTATGAGTAGGCGGCTAGGCTGCCAAAAATATAAAAGGACAGAAATTCAAGTACTCACAGTCTAGCATTTGTCAACAAAGCACACACTCAACGAAGGATGACACATTTTTCACATGGTTGCATGATCACAACTAGTGCTGAGCCGATAGGATACCTGATGTCAAATATAGGCCGATATTAGAAATATCGGCCACCCAAACCAATTTTAGTTTTAGCCTATATTGAGACCCGATATTTTCCGTTAAGCCAGAGGATGATATGGTGGTAATTTGAAGTAAGAGGGGCTCAACTGCTGCTGTTTTTAGTCGGCAGTTGCCATTCTGATTCCAAGTATTAAACTGACAGATTGTCACTCCAGGACAGCAAAGGACAAAGGGCAGACAGGACATGCCTCCCTACTGTGGATAATCATCTACAAATGTGACTCCCACTTCACTGTGGTCTGCTGTGACAGGCACTTTAGGAGATAATCATCTACAACTTGTATGGCAGGTCACCGAATTACCAGCTTTGCAAGGGCCGCACTTTCTTTAACCTTGTCATATCAGTATTTAAAATCTTTTAAAAGCAATGATTCTGACATTCATAACCCTGGAACTAGCAGTGCTTCAATTTTACTCTTAATAAAATGAGGGAGTGCTGAATTCAAAAACCATACATATTAATAATTTTTAATTTTCTGAATATGAACAAAGTTGAATTATGCTGAGAACTGTAATACATGACCTTGTAGATTTAATCTTTTTAATTTTATTTGTTTAGAACATGCTGAAATTGCCATGACCCAAATTTAAAAATAAATTACTAAAGTATATTTTGAGTGCTGCTTTTAATCTCTGATTTTGAAGAATTGATGTGAAATTAATTTTCTTAAGGTTTTGTATGTTTACTTAAAGCATCTAATAGTACATTGTGTGACACTGATTTTAACACAGATTTTCATCAGCTTCCCAAAATACTTTTAGTGCTAGTAGAAGTCTTTAAGTCCATTACTCATGTATCTATTGTATCAGTATCGGATATCGGTTATATCGGCAGGAAGTATTGGTTTGTACCGGTATCGGTAAAAACCTGTATCGGTATCGGTAAAAACCTGTATCGGCTCAGCACTAATCACCAAGGGGTGGGGAGGGGAAGGGGGAAGAGTGGGGGAGAGAATAAAGTGCTGGCGATTATAGAAATGTTATCAAGATTATCATTACTAGTATTTCAAAGCAAATGGTTTACCCTAAAAATGTTATGCAATGCATTTTAACGAGGAATTATTCTTTGCAAAAGTGTTTTATTTTATGATTAAAGCTAATTTTTTCCTGTAAAGTTGGTGTTTAATTGTATCTGGCCTAAAATCAAAATTGTTTTAAAACAAAACATTAATTTAACTCAATAGACAGCATCTTTGCATATAAAATATGACCAGAAGCATATATGTGACCTCCCCTTGTTGCCAAAAATTGTTTGAACATTGAGCGACTTGTTTTGAAGCCTATCACAACCATCCAGTTAGGGACGAGTGGGGGATCTTTGATTACATTAATACAGGGCTGCCATCAGCCCTGAATCTGAAATCCTGGTTCCTGTACATAAAAATCCTGTAAAATCCTTGGAATTAAAAAAATTGGAAGTTACAGAGAAAGAACATGGATATGAAAGACGCTTACGTATTTAATGTAGTTGTTTTGGAATGTACAAACCATGGTAATTCTTTTCTCCACTCACACTTATACTTTCATTTATACGACTGTATCAGGATAATTTTTGTTTCTTCACCATTGTGATATTAATGCCAAATGCAACACACAGTCACCAAATTCGGATTGCGTGCATAAAAACTGATATTCGCGGTAAAGGTTCTTTTCAATAATGGCCTTGGCCTTTGCATGTGATCATACAGCCAGGAACAGAAATATATAGGTAACTGTATACCCGTGCCAGTGAATAATTAAGGAAAATATTTTGGACATACACTATTGCGGCAATGGCGTATGTCCAAAATATTTTGCTTGATTGTCCACCTCCATTATAAGAATCTTTCAAGCAAATGCATCAGTGAAAGTGACATTAAAAAAAAGGCGTGGATTTGGATTTTGTTAGTGTGTTAAAAATCCGCAAAAAACTTATAAAATCTGTTAAAACAGCAGGCAGGTCTGCCTTAATAGTAAAATCCCTCTCGTCCTCCGCCTCCCTGGTGGCTTGGTAAGGTTTGCTTCATGGGAGTTTGGCCCTTGAGTTGCGTGGGTTGGTGCCTGGCAAGGGTGTGCTTCTCCACGTTGGGAAGGAGACTTAAACACATGTTGGTGGTATGATGCACAATGTTATGCGTCGTGCCGGATGATGCCACTGGTCGGCGGGTTTTCTCGGGGATCTCTTATTTGCCCCGCCCTTTCATTCTGGCACTGCTCCATACCTCAATCACCCTCATTGGCTCTCAAGACCTCGTTACAAGCCGTCAAAATCTCTTCACTCATTGGGTGGGGAATCCCCACTGAATTCTTCCGGGTGCAGAAAGGGTTGCCTACTCACTAGGCCTTAATATTACTACTACTGTACCCTTCCTTTGCGATTTTACCGGAAATGGTGGGTCCTGGAGAATTGCAAGGAGGGCTAATTTGCTAAATACGACGTCCTGCTTCAGTCAATGGTATCCACAATCACTTTAACCTCACGGTGTAAATGTTGCATGCAATCAAAGGGTGGCAACCCCTTATATTTACATGATGGGGGTGTGTACAATGGACCACATCGTCATTTTATCCAAGATATTGGTTTAATTAAAACCCATATACCAATGTGTGTGCCCCTAACACAAGTACTTTGCATAATATCCCATGTAATATGATGCTCTCTTCTTCAGCTTTAGGGGTTTCTACAGCCTGTATTATTTGAGATGGACCAAGGGTGTCCTATATCAATCTCCTTTTTACCGGTCACGAAACACACGCCTGAATTTGTACATGTGTTTCCTAAACTAGCTGTATATGTGAACAGTTTGCCAACGGGAAAAATTTTGCCACTAGGTGCGCTGAAAATTCGAAGGGGTACTGTTTAAATGGCGTGATTTCTGAATATAAGCAAATTGTTTGAAATGCTGTTTCCTGTTTGGCTACGGCTAGATTTTTAAATGTAGGCGAACTTTTTTAAATGGCCAATTACAAATTGGCGGTAAATGGCTGAATTCTATTAATTTTCTTAAGAAATACACATAGTTGCAGTAGACTATTTATGCTATACAACTCAAGGTAAATCAATAAATATTTTTTAACCAGCAAGTCAAGAAGGATAAACAAACAAACAAAAAAACTCACGACACACTGTTTCTATTATTTAATTGCTTGTCATTCGTTGGTAGGCTTGCAAAATATGTGTGCCTAATATTATAAAGTTAATATTTAAAACTTATAATAATAGCACTTGAGTACAATGCACACTGCTCTTGGAGAGGACCACGAGGGCCTAAGTCAGTAGAGAGCCCCTGCACACGAAGTGTTGAGGCGAGTTACCGGAGACAATAACTCCCGACCTCTGCCATGTACGGCCTTATATATGGCTCAATGACAGGTGCACGCCGGGCCGGAATGGAACGGCGTGACGCCTGCCTGTACCGAGCGGTGTGAGAGAACCACCCTTGTGTGCTCAGTATATGGCCTCGGGCGCTCTGCGGTGCTCAGCCATCTTCGGCACATATGGTGACACTCTGTCTGCCGGGTGCTTTGGCGAGGCTGACGTGTCATGTGGCCGCTTAGAATACTCTTTGTTTTATGTGCAGGAATCGTCTGCTTGGGTTGAAATTAGAGATGGACGAGTATGCAAATTTTAAAGTCGAGTCGAGTCAAATTTTATAATAATCAGTTCAATTCGAGTCAAGTCGAATTTGATAATGGTAAGTTTGAGTCAAGTTGAATTTGATGATGATAAGTTCGAGTTGAGTCGAGTTTGAATTATTTGTGAGTAATTTTTTACGTAATCAAGTTGAGCTTGACGCCAGCTAACAGCCAGCGGCGCTAGAGCCCATGACGGCACTCCCACACATATGTCACGTACGTGTGCAAAGAGGCCAATAATTTTGAACTTTCGTATAAATGTTATGTTCAGTGTAAAATATGTTTTATTGTATTTGCAGTGTTTAATGTGTCTTAAAATGTTTTAAAGTGTTTGTACTAATTTTAAATTGTTTGGTTATGAAATTCAAAATGCCCGTGGCACCGAGATTAAGAACACTTAATATTCCGGCATGAATGCCGTCATAAAGAGACACTAAATTAATATGAAAAATTCATGAGAAAATTATAGAAATGTTAAACAATACTTAATTTAATTTGTGCTATTTTATTTTCACTAATCAAATATTTTACTCGACGTGCATAGCACATCTGCTTATGTGAACCCCATAGGTGGCCATGGTTGGTCCGTGCCACGCTTGTCTCTGGACAGTCTGTCGAGGCGAGGTAAGACACTGTCACGTACGCACTACAACTTTTGTTCACTGTTAATATGTATTAAGGGTTTCATTTATAATTCACCGTGTTCTATCTTCAGGGAAAAACCTTAAGTCCACCCTAGTGGCTGTCGCCCCTTTACCCTTGTGAAAGCTGTGCTTTCATTCACCTCGGTGAGATCATCTATCTAGGCGTGCGCTAGAGTAATTGCGGGTTGGGGAGCACCCAAGCGGAATCGGCTAGTCACGACTGAGATAATCATTGCATGGGCACGTTGATGTGTATGGATAATAACAATAAAAGCAAGTCTAGAGTGAACCTAACTCTTTTATTCAGTAGTGACAGTGTTTATTTCCAGTGATGTTTAGTAACAAGTTTAGTATTGCCTACGTGTTTATAAGTATGCACGGGTGAGATGGACACACAGAACCCACAGCATGCCTGAGAACCCTGAGTCTCAATAGTGCGGTGATTGGAAGCATCTCTGGCACCCAAATTACCGGTAAGTATTTGTGTCATTCTTAGTCTCGTGTCTCACCCGATGGCATCAAGCTTAAGTATTTGCGCTTTACTGCTAAGACTCCAAAAGAAGTCCTTAAATCACTAACAATAAATATTTAGAAATAAAAAAATCTGATAATTAAAATTACAACAAAAATGTGACATTGATGTCCTATATTTTATGCCCCACTTAATCATAAATATTTGGAATACAATTTATTGTACAATAGGTGTTAATCATCAAACTGGCAATTGTGAACAAGTCAGACATTGCCCCAATGTGTATCAAACTAAGTGTAAAAATTATTTTGACCAAAGAATATGAACATACGGAAGTGCAGGGCTTTCTTGCACATGGAAGTAGATTAAAAATTCCACATAATATAAACAAGCCAAGATTATATGTTGTCAAGAATCACAATTCTGTTGAAGAAAACAAGTACAGGACTTCAGAAAGAAGGAGACAAGCCACATGACTAGTGGGTTGCTTAATTCCTCAATTAGTATATTTGATAATTTCAAATATCAACTTTTTTTTTTTATTTTGGCACGTTCTACTCTTTGAGAATGTGTTAGAAAATGGAAAGAAGAAAAATAAATTGCAATTGCCAAAGGAAGTGTAGAAAATTGAATATCATATATTAGTATCAGAGGAGATGGGGAGTGGAACAAGAGGATCTACAGAACAGTTACAATTCGAGTGGAATGATGAATTTGGGAAAATTGTTACTTTTTTCTATTTACTTCTGTTTAATTTTAGTTTACCCATCCTTATTTGTTACGCAAAAAGTTTGTTTTGTAACAATCAAAAGAAATAACACCCAAAAATCTGAAATTTAGAAGTATGCTAAGTTTAATGTTTATTTACTTTATTATCTTTTGATGTTTCAGGGCATGTAATGACATTAATTGGGGAGAATTGTCGAAAATAGCTTTGTTATACAACACACACCCAACAAAATCAGTGTATTTTTGTTAGATAAATTTTTCTTATTCGAATATGTTTCGAGTGTAATATAGGGCACAATATATTTGGTCCTGGAATCGTTCTATTATATATAATATATATATATATATATATATATATATCTATATCTTACTCTATTTCACATTTACTGTTTATTGTTTATAATTATTGTAATTTTAAAAGATGAAATTAATAATGCTGTAGACTTAGGTAAAATACGTGAATAGTAACGTTAACGTAAGAATAGTAGATAAAATGTGCTCTATATGAAATTCAGCCAAATGGCTAAGCTAAAGATAATCTTATTTATATAGTTACAACTGCATTAGCTGTAAAAGCTTTAACCTAACATAATAAACCACAGTAAACCTTTCATTTACAAGACTAAATAGAATAGAAAGCCAAACAAATTGTTGTTTGCCTGCTTCTGTTGGTGCAAATAATTCATATATACTTTTGAAAACTTATATGAGTATTTGCCTTCCCTAAACAGTAGCGTCACTATTTTATAATATTTTGCAGTCTGTACTTAAGTATATTGTTTTTGTAAGTGATTGATTTACACCTGTCTAGACTAAAAGAAAAGATCTGGCATTTAGTACCCTGGAAGCTAGTGTTTTATCCAAGCAAATGAAGAGTCAGCTGCATAACTGACTTCAATAACACTAATATAGCACATGATAATGTGTGATTGATAGAGATGAAAATTTTTTGTATAGAAAAGTTTTTTGGCGGAATATTTTTCATAATATCTTAGCTGCTTTGTACTTCAACAAATAGCTGCCTCATTTTTATGTACAGTAGTTACAGGCGAATCATGGGAATTCACGATTAGAGTGACAGTTTTATCACTAGCAAAGTCAAATTGGAAGACAGATTCTCGCATATTTGAAAACCATTAACTACAGTAAACTTACGGACTTGAAGATGCAATGCTGAAATATAACGAGCACTTTGATAATTTTGCGATAAAAATCGCATCTCTAACAATTGTCTTTTACTATGAAACGTTTTGAAAATTGTCATGTATAACCTACAATAAAATTTTTATATTTTATGCTCACATGAACCAACTGCTGTACCTGGGAGTGAAAGGGAAATTTTGCTCCATGTGTGAATTTGCAAAACCTAATCATACAAAAGTTACGGAACATGTTTGTTTTAAGAACTACAGTTGACCCAGTACTGGCATGAGACAGCTCATAATCATAGAAGGCTTCTGCATGAGCATCGCACAGCATGGGTTGAAGTACAAATTCTATATTGGTGATGGGGACTCAAAGGTTTATTCGAGAATCAAGGAGAGAGTTCTGTACGGAAGGGAAGTCATCAAAGTTGAGTGTGCAAACCACACTGTTAAAAATTATGAAAAACCATTTACACAAGATTAAAAAAAATTTGTCATTTCCACTTCCTTTGCGATGCCTCCTTGAATCACGGATATTAAGGCTGAAATCTGGTGCCAGAAAAGCAATTGGAAGTGCTGGGAAGTTAACTGAAAGTAGAGTTGTTGTTCAGTTGAAACAGGACATTTAAAATTGTCGAAGTCCAGGAAAGAATTTCAAATCTGTTTTAAAAAGAAGAGAAAAACACTGTTCAGCTCCTTGTCTTCAGTATGAAGAAGGGCCTTCAAAGAAAAGAAAGCTAGTTGACAGTGCTGGCCCTGATCTGAAGTATGGTCCAAGTGCTGCAGAAGAAGACATGTTAAGTCCTAAAGAACTGGATGAAAAAATAAAGTTAGTTTTGGAAGATTTGAACAGTGATACAGTAACACTCCAAGCAATCCATGAACTGGAAAGAAATACTATTGGTCAACATGAGAGCATCAAATGGAGGAATGTGCATTTAAACAGACTTACAGGATAAAATTTTTATCCTGTGTGTAAACAGAAAGCACACACTTCCTGCCGTGGCTTAGTGAGGTCAATTTTGTATCGCAGAGAGATAAATTAAAATGCCATAAATTCTGGAAGAATGAATGAAAACATCGCAAAGAACTGTATTCCAAGGTAAAAAACGTACAAGTAGACAAATGCGGTTTTTTGTACAATCACAATACCCGTTTCTCGGAGCGTCTTCAGATGGATTAGTGGGCGAAAACGGATTGCTGGAAATTAAATGTTTATTTTCATCTAGAGACTACAAACTGAAAGAATTAATCGCCAAAACAAAAAATACATGTTTAAAGGAAAAGGATGGAATTCTTAAACTAAAAAGAAATCACAATAATTTTTTCCAGGTACAAGGGCAGCTAAATATCTGCAACAAAAAATTCAGTGACTTTGTTGTTTATGCAAACAATGATTTTTACGTTGAACAGCTTTGGTTGTACACAGAAATGTGGAAGAACTGCATGCTTCCAAAACAGAAACAATTTTTTTGAGAAATGCATGCTTAGAGAAATAGCAGATCCCCACATTCCTCGATGTTTGAAAGCACGCGAACCCAACTACATAAAGAAACTCGAGGAAAACTAATAAAAAACAGACGAAAAATGACTTTTTTATAGTCATGTTTGGTTAGAATTTTTTTCTGCATTTGTGATAGTTTTATCACAACTATTATGTCCTAATACTCAGAAGAGAAAATGTACAGTGTAGGTACATACAGATTAGAAGTAAAAAGTACATAATTGATTACTGAGTAAATGTCATATTTTATACAAACTCATGGTCTTGTTTTCGTGACTGTCACTTTATTGTAGTTTTGCTAGGTTAAGAATTACTTGAGTCAAGACAGTGTACACCTGTGTTTGCAGTATGTGTACAAATTTTGATAACTATACACCCAACAGTTTCGATTAGCCAAAAGAAAAAATGAATATAGTAAAATTTATGTTAATTAAAAATACATCTTGGATTGCTATTTAAATATTTAGTAAACAGCAAATTTGTACTTTGTATTTTATTGGTGGTTGTTTTCATTAATATTGCTGTGATAACATTGGAAAATGTTCTGCATTATAGTGTAGATAATTGTATTCGATAGTATAAACATTGAATTATATGTTGGTTTGTATTTACAGATGTGACTGTCCAAATTGCATTTTAATTTCTCTTTTTATTCTCATGCAACAGTGTCATTATTTAATTTTTCACTAATAGTTGAAATGTTCCTCAGAAATTATGACTGAAAATGTTGTGCATATCAGTGTAAACTTTTTGTAAATAACCAATTACAACACATTTCATATAACCATTAACTTTTTGTGGGGGTTTCAATCCCAATAGAAAGATATTTATATGCTATTTATTTACCATACTACATCATTTTCTAACATATTAATCACTCGTAAATTCAATTGTGATTTAAGTGATAAAAAATTATAGTGGATTCAGTCAGATTCATTAGAGCAGAGAAACGCCGTCAAAAGCCATTTACGTACAGTTACTGTATGCTAAAGCTTGGCCTATCGAACATACTGATAGAAATGAACTGAAGCAGAAGAGTTGCAAACGCGATAGTAGTTGCACACAAATGAATAATTAAAGTTGCTTAATGATACTAACAATCATTGAAAAAGTGGCTTGGCCAGTTATACTTGCTGCATTACATTGAAAACTAACTAAATGTCTTATTGTGTGTGCCAAATATTGGTTAGATGGTCACTAAAGCATTTCATTGGATCTTCTTCTAAAACAGCAGCTTACTACTAATCACTGTAACATTCATCACTCCAGACAATCTGTCTTTGGGGGTCCATGTCACCACTATAGACTTTTACAGCCAAGAAAAATTAGGCAATAATTAATTTTTTGTAAGTTCAAAACCTTGTCTGCCCATTATTTCTATTAATGATTCTTGATTCTGAAGTATACAATAAGTTATACTGTCAGTAAACGTTGTTCAGTTCTGGCATCCATTTCTCTAAATCTAATGATGAGAGAGAGAGATATGGATGTATGTAATATATATATTAGATAGATAGATACATAGATAGAGCGAGGGATGGGGCAGCAGAAGAGGAAGTAGAGAAAGGGTAAGAGAAATTGTTTAATAACTTTGAAAGTAATATTATAACATAACATATTCATGTGTGTACATGTGTATAGATGTATATTTGTATTATATATAAAATGAAATGCAGCACACATGTTGGGAATGTAAATTCACAATTGTAGATAATGTGGTGTTTGGCTGATGTGCAGGTGCTGAGTATTTGTGACATAGTACTAAACCACACTGCCAATGAGTCTGCCTGGCTGCAGGAGCACCCTGAGTGCACCTACAACCTGGTGGACTGCCCCTACCTCCGCCCTGCCTACCTGCTGGATGCAGTCCTACACCAACTCACTGTTGAGGTTAGCGAGGATAAGTGGGAGTTCTCTGGCATACCCAGGGAAGTGAATGCAGAAGAGCACTTGACCGTAAGTTAACCTGAATGTCTTGCTACCTATGATAGTTGGTGTAAATATGTAGTTATTACCACATACTTCTTTCCATCAGCACTGTTACTGTACTGTTCATTCAAAGTTTTTTTGGCAGGGGTACAGGATACGGAGACGCGACGGAGGGACGAACGAGATATCTGGTAGGAGAGGAAACAGGCTTATCAGCGGTGGGCATGGCTGTGATAATACCCATTCTAAAAACATAACTGTGCAGTCTCTCCAGTAGTGTGTGCCATGGTGACAATGGAACAACTTGGCCAGCCCAAAAAGTGATACACAGCAGAGAAAGAGATGTGATTAAAAATTTGGTGGGTAGGAGTTGTGACTCCTACCGCTAGATATTCCGTGAAAATCGATATGCATCGAGGTCGGAAATCAAACACTAGTTGCTAAGAACTTAAGTCTGCGGAGGCAGGTAATCTGGTTTGGATGGATAAATGAAGCCTTTCGACTTGCTGAGCTTGGGGAACCTTTCCCGAGTTTCTCGGCAGACACTATAGAATCATTGTCTGCCTCTTGCTCGTAAGGTGCTAGGTGCCGAACTTGCCTGACGCTTCGGTAGGCCGTTCGTTTTGGACCCACTAGGGCCGGGCTGGGCTTCAACCAGAACCTCGGTCTGCTGTTATTTCTGCTTCAATGGGTGCAGGTGACTCCTCCGTGCTGCTGAGTGATTGGACCCATTTTCTTTTTTTCTTGGTGGATTTTTGCATTTTGGTCTCGGCTTGGTGACTCATTTTTTTTTACTTGTCGGCACTGCTGGTTCCACGTTTCTGAAATAAATAATATTAATAAAGTACTCGAAGATAGAGAACTTATCGGGCTACATGATAGTATAATTGTTTTTCCCGAATTTGCAACAAAGAAGGGGTTATTAATTTTTTTAATCTGATGGTCTTGCACAGAACCGCGATTTTGATCACTTAGTTTAATGAGTCAATGCAGGAAGTGTTATTTATATATACGAATGGTTTAGTCGCCAAACAGTTTGTGCAACCTTAAGCCCTCAAACTGCACGTGTCACTCTGGAGCTAGGGAACTGACTGAGCTATGGGCATCGCCGAGGAACGTGTTTTCCTCTCATGCACTTTTGAGCGCAGACTTTTCACCTAGTGACAGACCGAGAAAGACGTTCATTCAAATTTCGCATCACAAAGTAATTCTATCATTTGATGACGAAGCAAAGGCTAAATGTTTGTGCTTACGCATTATATATTTTTGCATCTTTGAAACACACACTACATTTTACTTCACCCCATCTTGGATGCAATGTCCAACCCTTTGGGCAAATTACTCCAAGCAGTACTGAATTGACTGAGCGCATGCCTACAAGATAGACTGGTGCCATGTTGGGTGCAATTACAGACACGTAACTCCAGTTTGTACTGTTCGCCAAGATTCTCCAAGACATGTCATGTCAATACCCCCTTGATGCAAGATTGTACTGCCTGACTGAGCCACCGCTCCTTCCATCCAATACCACGTAGTTCCACAGCGAGCCTAGGGAGGGCTGCACCCATTCTACGTCAGCCCTGCAGCATAGATAAGGAATGATAGTGCTGATAAGGGATGATAGTGCCGCATCAACACCTTTGAATTTTGGACCCCTGTGGCTGAGGCTATCACCTCCCCTTCGCGCCCCTTTGCCTTTGAAAACCCTGCTTTGAGATTAGTTTAAAAGGGCTGGCTCGACCAGCAATCTTCAGTCTCTGTTCCTTCACCACCCACTTCGGGGCTGGAAGCAGCCACCACCGTTATGTGCTCGTGGGTCTCTGATCCTCCACCGTCTTCGTACAGGGCCAGAGATAGCGATCAGTGTCGTGCTTGGCTGGTACGTCTGCAGATTCCACCACTCTTCTTGGGCCAGAATCTGACTACCAGTGAAGACATCCTGACCAGAAGCATGTGTTATAGACTCCAACAGCTTCTGGGAGATTGGACCATTCAGCGGCTCCTGAAGACTTGTGCTACTTCCTTACCACCCCTTGGTATAGACCCCAGAACTGGTAACAGTTACAACAAAGTCCTTTCATTAACTCCCTGCCTACCTGATGGTGCTGGCATTGTTGACACTACCCCTCTGGCAGCTGTCCACCCCGTTTCTGTTCCTTCAGAACAAACCAGTGATAGTTTGGCTAGAGTTGAAAATTTTAACTACCATATTTTGGCGTGTATAGGCCTCATGCGTGTATAGGCCGTACCATAAGTTTTTGATGAATAATTAGTGATAATTATTATTTCAAGTATAGGCCGCACTGAATTTTTGTATTCCTGTAAATATTGTTAAGTCACGATTCTGTACAACATAATAAATTTTGACTTAATTTCTCCCCTACAAATGTCTAGAAAATTTTTGTTATGTTGCAATGTTTACGAATATACATAGTGCAATTACTATTCCACAGATGGAAACATGACTTGAGAAAGCAAAACCATGGCAACATGTTACAAAAAATGGTGGTTTATCAATGTGCACTTGTAGAGCCATGGTGGGCATGCAACCTATGTAAACTATTTTTCTCTTGTTAAGCAGACAAATTATTTTCTCATGTACAACATATATGGCTGAGCTCTCCAACGTGTCACCATTTTACACTTGCAGGATGGTTATTTTGTTTATAATGCAAGTGAACAAATAATGGAACTTTTTTTTTTTTTTTTTTTTTTCCATTCCTTTAAGAGTTAAAACATTAAGATGTATTGTATGTTGGCAAATTTCTAAACATGTTCTGGGGAAGAAAATTTGGAACAAAAAATTTTCATGCCAATATCTCGTATATAAGCCTCACCCCACTTTTTGTAGTCATTTTGGGGGGGGGGGGGGGGGAAGTATGGCCTATACAAGCCGAAATACGGTAATAGGGTTATCACTTTTAACCCCTTTTAACTTTTATCCACGTTGCCTTCCCCTGACAGAATATGTTAGTCTGAACTTTTGTGTGAAGTTGAATCAGCTTAGGAGGTAGTACAGGGCCACTGTGTTATTATTACTATGTTAATATATCACATGAATTCAAACTATTCTCTGCTTACTAAACTTTTTGAAGTACTGTGCTATTCTTACGTAAACACACCACCCAAAGTGAAGCTGGCACACCATCAAGCACAAAACTCAATAGATATCCATTAAGTGGCCACCCGAGCTCTGCCACCCGGTAGACTTTGGTAGAGCCTGTACCACTAGCAACTCCTCCACCAGGTGAATCAAACAGACTGGGTTGTTCCATACTCCACCACTGCTTCTTATGGGTCCAAAAGGAGTTGGAATTAGCTTAAACTAATTGACCCCCAGTGGACCACACCTGGGTATTCCTGTCAAAACAACTCGAGCACCGCATAACGCTCTGTCCACTGCTCCTCCAAGGCCTAGGTGAAATGAGGAAAAGGTAACCGTTCTGGCTTGGGAGACTGTGAAATATTCAGAAGTACACAGTAGGGAAGTGAGTTCCCAGTTTGCCTTTTGCGAGGTTATATTAGTCCCTATCCCTTTATTCCGAACTCTCGAAAGGGAGGTGTGTGGAGAAGGTTGAAAAAGGCAGCATACTCGTCTGAAGGTAATCCAATTTGCCTACCCCCTTCCTCCACTGCTCTCAGAAGTAGTTCAACTGAACAGAGTCAAATTCAAGCCGCCCACATCACAGAGAGGCTTCACCCCTCTGCTTTACCAAACCCTTTATTTCCACCATCAATTAAGCTCCCAGGAACCCCTCACCCCATGATTGAGGCATTCTTCAGGGTCAAGGAACCTACCTCAGGAATTACAAACCCTTTGTTTTGGCAGTTCCCTGACCTGCAGTCCCGCAGCACCCAGCAGTAACCCACGAGTCAATAATATTTCACCACCTGTGAGTCACGAAGGCAACCACCAGCCCTCACCGGGACCCCAGCAGCAGAAGACCAGCGTATGCCAGGGAAGCCAACCCATATGGCTGTGACAGTGTTTCTGGATTTTGTGCCCCTCAGACAGGCTACTAGACCTGTCCTGTACACGGGCCATGTGCCAGTTAAACATTAAGGTGCTTAATATCGTGATTCTGGCATCACGAGTTAAAACTGTAAAAGTGACTAAGACCCCTACTTCCTCACTTAAACGTTGTGTGATAAAAGTCACCGTAACTTTTAACCCCAAAAGTCTTAAGTCATTGTTTGATGCGACTAGCCCCACTGAATAATTGTTATTTTATTTTCACTCCTCCCTTGGGCACCTGTCAAATTGGTTTTCGTGGTGCCCAACGTGGGGCTTTAATTGAATTAGTTTAGACTAAGCAGTTAGGACTAAACCAGCCACGCCTGCCATTAGTGCCTTAGCCAGGCGGTTAAGTCCACTAACCACTCCATATCATGCCTAGCTCATCATAATATTATTAGTTAAATTAGTGTTCGCTGCGGTCTACATAACCTTTTCATCTTAGTAAACCCTGTCGACTAGTGCAATACTAGCTGTGAGTCAAACCCTCCAGGGACTTCAGAGAGTCCGCCCTAAACACCCTGTGGCGCTCAACGCTATCCCAAGTCATGTCAGACTCTGGACGGAGTCTACGTGATGCTCCCGATGGTCGACAACCACTTTCTTGACGTGCTCAAGAAGTGCAATTTAGACACATGCCCTGGCACGGGGGTCCATGTGTTCTATTGCGAACCCTGTTTCCACACTACCACTAACAATGTTTGGGGTGGGTAGACGAACTCAGGCACACAGACGGTTTGGAATACCGCTGTGTAGACTATCACCAATGACAAGGAGCATGCTACAATTGGCTTTACTGGACAGGGAATCTATATGGTATGGTGCATAGTCGGTGTGCAAAACTTTACCATGTGTCCATAGGATGGCGTGACAAGCGAGTCACGCATCCTGGAATGGTGTACGACTGTGAGGTCTGCAAGCATAACCAAGACTACCGGCTATCGAACCCTGGACAACCCCAGAGACCTGTCACGGTTCTGGTCACTTCCAAATTTCAGTTATCTGAATTCGAAGCTCGACCACACGAAAAACCGATTTCCTTCGTAGAGGAAAAGTCCTTGAGTGGTGGGGGAAATATGGGGAGTTGGTGAACAAGTGGGGGCAACTTTGCACCAGGCTTGCCTCCCAATTTACTGGCAAGGAAGTTGTTGTTTCTTTCACCTATGAATTCTGTACAGCAACCCAGCCTCTAGAGGAAGAAGCGGACGTGTTCATACACAAGAAGGTGCAGATGTACCGGCATATTTACTCAAAAAAGACCTAATAACGCTGTGTACGAAACATTTTGCACATGCTATTCCCATGCTAAGGAATCTCCTCCTGATTCTGAAACCAACAAGTGTGGATGAGCTAATGGAAAGCGAAAAGGAGATGGAGAGAAATCACAAGACGCAGGTGTTGTTAGACAAGCCACGCTTCACAAAGATCACCGAACCAGCCTCTCCTCCCAAACGGAAAGTCATTCACATCCCACCTCCTCCCCTTTCCACCTCGCTACCCCAGTGCTGGTTCTGCCAGGGCCGGCACTTTAACAGAGACCACCCATGCAAGCAAGGGCAAGGAGGGGAAGGGAGAAACAACACGTGGGCACCAGACAAACATTAAGGGAACTGCCCAGTCGGGAAATGCCTCAGCTGGGATGCACGCAGGGCAGCCACCCCAGCCGAACCAGGGTCCATCTACATCACGAAACTGTACCATGCCTGTGAGGATGACATACCACCTGAAGCTCCACACATACATGTAGCGATAAACAGTCAACCAATCATAGCTTTACTTGATTCTGCTGCAATGGGGAACTTCATACGAAGTGACTTGTTGACAGATGACCAGAAAGCTAACTTACTCCCTCAAATTCACCTCATACAGTTGGCTCAGCCCAGTCAAACTTTAAATGTTGGCGGGATGACAACACTTACGGTTGGAATCCATCACTTGACACGCACAGCCAAATTCACAGTATCACCAGACATTGTGGAGGAGGTTATGCTGGGCCAGCCCTGGCTCAACAATCAACAGTGTGTAATGGACCATGGAAAGAAACTAGCATATCTCGGAGCAAATACAAGAATCACTACTCACTGGGAACACAGCCCAGTGGCAATTCTTTCACCCTTGATTAACACCACTAGAAATCCTGAGCTCTGTAAAATCCTAGATGAACACGCCAGTGTTTTTAACCACTTAGGTAGACTACGCCAGATGCATAGTACAGTAAGAGTCCCGTTATAGTGAGATGGGACAGTTCAAAGTTTGATCCTCGCTATAAGTGTGTCCTCGTTGTTTCCAAATTAGACCGATTTTGATCTCCAGTACTGCTTAAAAACTGCCCTAAAATTGCTTTTAAATTGTGTTCAAACCACCATAATGTAAAAATATCCTGTTATATAACTGACTGCGTGAAAATGAGCAGAAAATATGACAGCGCCACGTAAGTGGAGCCGCTCAGCCTGCAATCAGTTACTCGATGTACGCAACATTGTCCTGCAATCAGTTGCCCAGCCTACGCAGCATTTCCCGCTATAGCTTACTCGGCCGCTGAAGTACTGCCCTGCAAGCGATAACTCACCCGTCACAGCTCTGCACGACCACCTCAAAGCCTGCATGGTGCGAGACTAACTCAAAACCAGAAAAATTCAAGAAAACTTGATCAAAATGGATTAAAATTACGTTCATTATAGCACAGCGATAAAATGTAATAGTTATGTCCCTATCTTTAATTGGTATTTCACATTTTGGAAAAAACCAGGCAAAAATCTTTTAAAACTGCTGTTGTCAGTGTTGATTGTTATTCAGACCTGGCCGCCGCCGTAAACATTGCAATTTTGTTGATAATCTAATAAAATTTTGCAGTACATATTTCTTATGCATATGTACTGTATTGCCACATTTTTTCAATTTTTTTTAATTTCATGCTCTCTAAATACACAATGTGTAGTCTGAGATGTCTGTTGTTATTATTTTTTATTTGTTACCCAGTACAAGTTAAGTGAGACATCGCAACTCAATAACAGGTTATTTCGGAAGTGGTAAATTACATAAATAGGATGTGTCAGAATAAAGGGAATTCCTTCCTTCAGTCCTCCTTAGGACTAATCCTGTCTTACCCCTGCTTAGTTTTCCTAGCACCGTGCCAATACAGTCAACTCTCAATGTATCGTTATTGCATGTATCAATAAACCACATCTCCCAACAATTTTTGTGGCCCCGGCGAAATCTCTATGTAAATAATGTTATCATAAACCATATGTATCATTTATCGCATGGAGCAACAATCAAAGAATATTTTGGGTCCCTTCACTCAGTATTTCCCACAACTATTGTTGTAAGCTGGTTGTTTATGCAAATGTCTAGTAACTGGATATGAATACGTCACGCACGTCGCCGTGTATAAGTGCTCTGCGGTGCACTGTCTAATATCTTGTCTTCTCAACACGACTGTCGACACTACGGTCCGTGTGGTGTGGTGCGAGTCTGTCTAGCTACTTCTCCTGATGGGAGGGGAAGTGGTTACCCATAGCAATGAGCCTGGAGATATATGTGTGTGTGCGCGCGTGCTGCGTGCGCACGCATGTGCACGTGTGTGTGTGCATGCACGCGGGTGTGTGTGTGCGCGCGTGTGTGTGCGTGTGCGCGCGCATGTGTGTGTGCGTGCGCGTGCGCATGTGTATGTGCGTGCGCGCGCATGTGGTTTCTTCTTCTCAAGATGTGCAAACACTCAAGATCCATTTTGAAAAAAACTTCTAGTAATTACCTTGGCCACATAGTGACCCCGGAGGGTAATTTCCCTGAAACAACGTCAATTTACGCTATACAAGAGGCAGAATGACCAACCAACAGAAAGCAACTTTGCCGCTTCTTAGGGCTGTGTAATTGGCTACGAAACTTCATGCCAAACATAGCACTCCAAATGGCTCCTCTCCATAACCTATCATAAAAGGAAGCCTGTTGGAATTGCACTAAGGACCATCAAGATGCCTTCCTAACGCTTAAGACGAGCTTTGCCAATATAACACGCCTACACAGCCCGTAAGAGTGAAAACCTCTTATTTTACAGGCAGATGCCTGCCAAGATAGGTTAGGCACCGTACTGTACCAGGAGGATGCCTCAGGGCTGCCACAGGTCATTGCTAGTTGCACGGGCAAGACAGACAAGAAGTTCTCCCGGAATATTTACATACAAAAAGCTAGGCTTTGATACTCGTGACGGAAGCAGGATAAGATGGGAAGGAGATGGGGATGGAGGGGGTTACGTGGAGGTTGGCACAGGCGTTGAAGTTGGCGCGGTGGAAGAATTAGTGTGGCTAAGAAAATAACTAAGGCGGCGGAGTTCACAGTTCATAGATGGCGCCTCAACACATTAACGTTGAAAAACGTTTTAGGGCACGCGGCGGAACGGCCCACCGTTGCACTTGCATACAGAAACAACAGTTCCGGGCTGTTTTTTATTTAAGTTCACATGGTGAATTTGTTGAAGTAACTAGAAAATGTGATCAGAACATTCAGAGAACTAACTGGAAGGCGCGCTGGAAAAGAATGTCAATGCTGGTGGAAAGTCACACAGGCTGCGTTGCAGGTACATGAAAACTCTGCTACAGCCTTTATCTTGGGTCATTGTTACTTGTATGAAACATTTAGCTACAGAATTTGAACATAGGATGGCTCTGAATAAAATTTAAATAAATGAAATCCACCAAGATGATTATATTTATAATATCCAATATGTATTTCTATCTGGTGAAAATAATATCATCGAAATCAATAAACATTAAAATAATTAAGTTATTGAAATTAAATATATCATGAATACTGGGGAGATTATCAAATATCTTAAGAATGGTACAATACAAGTATCACAAGCTTTTTTTTTTTTCCTTTTCAGTCATCGTTTTCATGTATCACAAGAGATTTTTGTATATCAGCTCTGTGTGCCATTTAAGTTTATTGCTTATGGATAAAACAAGAAGAGTATCATACCATTGCTCTTTGAATTTTATTTTCTGATCTATTTTACGTTAATAGAATATCACACTACAGCTAATGTGGTTTAACACACTGAATATATGTCGTTCTGTAGAAACAAAGTGGGTAAGTGACTTGGTAAACATGAGCACAGAATTTTACCAGTTTTGATGCCAGAACAGAAATTAGTTCTGCATCTTCCAACTGCTTCAGGTTTGACTTGAAATTGTGGGTTTAGTTCGTGGGCAAGTGATTGGCTAATACAGCAAAGCATCTAATGAAAGTAATTGACTTTTATGTTATGTGTGAGAATAACTTAATAAACACTTAAAAAAAAAAAAAACTCTTTCAGTGTCAGTAAGCCGTACATACTAATGTATGTATGTACTTAATAGTGTTCAACAGAGAACTCAAGACAACTTTTATTCTTTTTATTTTATGGTGGTGATAAAAAAGTCATACAACACAACATTAGAAGATTAAGTACATTATACTGTGTCTTTTTTGTAAATAACTGAAGAAGATATGACAACATTCAGTCAGAAGCAAAGGATTTGTTGGAAATAGTGTTGCAGTGGATATAGAAAAGGAGGTTTTCTTTATTTTATTGTGTGTCCACATCAGAACAGTGACAAGATGTTGTCATGCCACAGCTTTGACATTTGAATGGATGTTGTTTTCACCAGCAGATGTGTTTGTTCTTGGCTTTCTATGTATTTGCACTTCACTTAGTTGAATTTATCTTGCACTCCAATAATGGCCCTCAACCAACACACAAAAGTAGGCTACTTGATGATTGTGGAACCACAGACAGACATGAAAACCGCATTGGCATGTACACTGAAAACTGTTAACTTTATTGTACTGGGTAATCCTTCCAGCACCATATGAAACATACTAAAACAGTCTGTGTTAACATTATAGTGAGTTACTTCTAAATATAAGTAGTATAAGGCATTAGAGTTGGTCAATGCATTTGCTTGTAGGCAATCCGCAGTGCGTTAGGCGGGTACTTCCTGCCCCAAGTAAAGATCCCAGAGCTGTTCACTATGGACGTAGGGCAGTTGGTGAGTGAATTCTACTCGCTGGCACGCAACAAGCTGCCTCCCGTGGCCAGCTCCAGCAAAGAGGAGGGTCGTCTGGTCATCATTCCTGACCCTCACTTCTGCCGCCTCAAGGCCACTGTCAACATGGAGCTTGCCCTGCGCCTCTTCAACGTGTACAGGTGTGTCCCATACTGCTGATGGTTTATACTACTATATTTATGAGCACCAAGTTACTTCATTAGGGGTTCACACTCACTGTAGTCATAGAGATCCCAACATCTTTAGCATTTTTTTAAATAATAGTGCATTGAAAATTGTAAACCATAACCTCTGAACTATTAAATGACAAAGTAAAATAAAACATTTTTCTCAGAAAATTATTTTAAAAAGAAATAGCTTGATAGGTTTTCTAAAAGTTTTTGTGTTATGAGAATCCACATTTGGCTCCGATAGCTAGTGCATCATACAATCGCAGACTGCTGACAATTCATATACTTCCACATGATTCAGCACTGAATTGGTAACCTAAGGGTTGGAGTGTGTGTGTAGAGGTTAAGGCAGCTTGTAACAACGAGGTCTTGAGAGCCAATGAGGGTGAAGTGAGGTGAGTATGAAGCAATGCTGGAATGAAGGGGTGAGGGAAATGGAAGATACCCGAGAAAACCCGCTGACCAGTGGCACTGTCCAGCTCAACTCCCACATGTGAAAATCCAGGGGCGACCCGGCTGGGAATCGAACCCGGTTCTCCTTGTTGGGAGTCAAGTAATCTAAACCACTACACCACCACAACCTGTAGGGGGTTGGAGCTTATGTGTAATTGAAGTGGTTTGGTTTACTTTTATTCATGTTATCTACAACCATGCAATATAAAACTGGAGACAATGCAACAAAATTGCAATTATTTTGAAGTTCATGCCATACAGTAGTTTAATTATGTTAAATCAATGATAACTTAATTATGTTGTCATTTATTAAATAAGTGTAAGGTATGTGTAATAATTACAGGAGCATTACTGACAGTATTGACTACTTTGTTAGGCCATACCTTTGTAGTGGTCTAGCTTTTAGCACTGGTTGTACTTTGAGTACAGAAATGTCCCCTTCCTCGCTGCAGGAGCAGTGGCCACGCCTACTGGCTGAGCAGGTGCTCTCGAGTGGTCTGTGAGCAGGGTGGAAGTCACTGTAGGGTAGTGTGTGGCATCTTGGTTCCCTTGTCTCCACTCTGCAGGTAAACAAACTCCATTCAGGAAACTGAATTCCCAGGACAGTAGACAGTTACTGCTAATGTATCTTTGTATTGTGCCATGCGTAAAAGACAATTCTAAATCTGTGGTCTTAAAATATTTCTCCGTTGACCAGAAGCCAGTCTTTACAAGACAGCACACACCTCACCTTAATTCCGCAGTTTTTCTTGCCAATTTTGGCTCAAAGTGTTTATAGGTCTAGTGTCCTAATTTTGATGTATTTCTACTTCATAAGCACAGTAAAACAATTTTAATATAGTCCTTTTCAAAAAGTTTTCCTGCTTAATAAGTTTACATAATTTGGCTTCACGTCTACACACACCAGAGTAATTGAACCCTTTTAAAAACTTTTCTTATATTTTTCAGTCTCTCCAGAAACTTCTGAAGAGAATTTTTCTGTATGTTTGAAAACCACTCCACTAAGGGAAAACTAGCTGTAGCGTTTATTTGACTTCGATAAGGACTCTGATGGTATGATAAGAACTGATGTTATGATAAGGACTCAGATGGTATGACCGATGTTTTGCTTCGCTCCCTGTGGACTAATGGAGCTGTGTTCCCTCAGAGCTACACATGTGACTATGTATGTCGAAAAGACCATAAACCCATAATATATCATATTCAACAAAGAAGTGCAGCTAGTTCTTGGCATGAACAACATACAAAGGCCACAAACAACACTAAGCAAGTAGCAGGGGAGAGGGGGGAGAAGGGGAGACACACATGCAGTGCGGGTTTAAGGTGCTGGTCAAGAAAGGAGGGTTGGCGGTAGGAAGTAGAGGAGCCCTTGGTCGGACTCGAATGAGAGCCTTCTGCAAACTGGGTGTAGATGAGTCTTCCGCAGACTGGAGTGGAGAGCAGCAGAGCCCTTTCGGACTGGAGGAAGGTAAGTCCTTGCAGACTGAGGAGGATGAGTTCTTGCAGACTGAGAAGAGTTTTCAGCAGACTGGGGGTTGGGTTTGCGTCTTCTTCGGTCGCTGAGCCTGGCGCCACTCACTGGTGCTGGCTGCCGGGGCTGTATTTATACTAAATTTTCTCTGGGTGCGGCAAGGGGGGGGAGGGATAACGTAGCCTTCCACCGCGGGGGCGCATTTATCGGGGGTGCAGACGTGCTGCAAGTTTATCACTCCGCGTGGAGGTGACGACAAATTAAAACCCCTGTCTCTGAGGCGGGCCAGCTGTGACATCACAAGGTCACAGGGGTGCTGCCATCTCTCATGATTGCAGGAACTTCTTCCAGGGGCCAGACATGAGTAGTAAATTCTCAATAATAATAATTCCAATCACGGGGGTGCCTTTTGCATGCATAATTCTGGGTGGGCAATGGGGATTGTAATTACTCACTTAATATACAATGATGTGATCGGGCTACCCAGGCTCGTGGGCTTCTCAGTGCGATACATTAATTTTGGTTTGCCTCTTATATATTCTGCCCCGGAGCACAAGTGGATTGTAGATGGGTCGAAGTTGTCCTTAGAGCATGTAGTTGCGCTGCACAGCATTCTGGCATGTGTCAACCACTAGCAGATCTTTGTAGCTTTCATAGATCACCACTCTGCCTGGATGTGGTTTGCCTTCTCTTTCATATACCAGCTTTGGCCACATCTATAATCGAGCATTGAGCCTTGGGTGGCACACTGGCAGGCAATGGGCGAGTGGGTACCCTGGTAGGGGTATGATTGGGTGTGACATTTAGGGGCTGACTACACTAGTAGCTTTGGTTGGCCGGACGAAGGTAGGCATCTTTGGCGGCTGTGGAGATACTGCATATGGCAGGTGCCTCTTTCTTTCAGGTGTATACCTGAATGACACCTGAACCACTACTCTTCAGTACTCCAGCCTGAGATAGCCCAGCCCTATGGTGAGGCATAAGTGGGGTGTGAGACAGACCAAGTTGGTTGATAGTGTGTGGCCAGTAAGTGGTAGACACAGCCTGATGGAGAGTAGGGTGCTGGAAGTGAGGTTAGGTGGGATGCCTGACTACTGGTCTTCAGTCTAGTAGATTGGTGAGCAGGACGTAGCTTGTAGACCCAATTACCATACTGAAGGTTACATGGCTCCCTGGCGAGCGAGACATTGCTGGAGGACTCAGGTGTCATGTATAGTAGGACTCGTCAGGGTTTGGCGTATTGTTTTAAAGCAGGTGACCTGGCAAGTGAGGCATCACTGGCGAATTCAGGCACTTACTGGAAGGGCAACAGTCCAAGTAACAATTGTTCTCGTGGTGCCTAGGAAGATAAGTTTCCTAAACTTCACTTCGAGACAGTTACAAGTAGGAGTGATACGGAACAAGGGTTTGGCTCGTAGCTATCCCTGGAAGAACTGGTGATGAACAGGAAATAGTTGGAGCAAGGTGTAGAAAAACAGAGTGCTGGCAGGGACAACTCAACCATGTCAGATATGTCTGTTTTATTGATTGCTCAATCAAACGCACACAAACCAGCCTGTACCCTGACTGAGGCCTGAAGGGCCAATCCTTAGTTGCTAACTGGTATTTTTACCTAGTCTCGGAAGACGTGGCAGCATGGTGGGGGTGGGGAGGGAGGTTAAGGGCAACGCCAAGTCAGTGGTACTCGTACTCGAATCAACTGTGGTTGAGCTACAAGGTAGCTGGAAGCATGGCAAGTATCGGCGTGCTGGCAGGCAGCAGGGCTGTGTCGTGCAGAGTTCTGTGAATTTAGATGCAGTGTCTGGTGGCTCTCTGGCAGCCTGGCGTTCTGCAACTATACTGGCGCAAGACAACCTCGAACTGAGGACTGTGTGGTACACAGGGCCAGCGCGGGGGTTGTGGGGTTTGGAGCGAGAGAAAATGCAGAGAAAAGAGAGTAAACGTGAGCGGCAGAGATTTCCTCTCTTGCGGCCAAAGGCTGGATGGTTAGAAAGCGCCCATGTGATGCAAAGTGGGTTGCAGCTCAGCAGGTGGCTAAACTCTGGTTTGTAGGCATGCTTTAGCGTGTATAGCATAACGGCTCTTCTTAGGAGGGGACCGTGGCTGTGACAAGGCTAGATGAGACAATGATGTCGCTCTTGGTGCATCAAATTCTGCCTTTGCGTTAGTCGAAGCCATATGTTCGAAGGAAGATCATCCTCTTGAAGGTGTCTGTACTGTTGATGGTGACTGAAATGGTGGTGCTCTTTCTCTGTCTCACTCAATGTCAAGTGTCCCCCATACATTTAACCTGTAAGACCGTTATCAGCAAAGGGTGTAGGAGTGAAAATGGTCAGCATGACCAAACAGCTTATGCTTATGGGTGTGGATCTGATGGATCCTTATCCCTACCCTAGTCAATGAGACTGTGGTAAAGATTGGGTTGAAGGCCTTGTGACATACAAGTATCCATGTTGATTATGTTGAATGCTTTAAATGGAATAAGCGGTTTAAAAATTATTTCACAGCCTGCTGCAAAGCTAGTGATAAAGTAAAATACACCATTAGAATAGAGTTATTCCGATACTCAGCCCATTTTTGAAGTATCGGTTTTGGGCTGATACATTAGTATCTGTTGTAGACAGTGAAATCAGATTATTTCTTTCTTTAAACACAAAAATTACAGTATTTCAGCATGTATAGGCTGCACATTAGTATAAAATAAACAAATAAATAAACAACATATGAATAGCTTTTCACTCGTGCAATAATTTGTTCACTCATGTTCATAAACAAAATAACCTTGTGCGGAATCACAACATTACAATATTTAAAGGAATACAAAAATTAATTGCGAAGGGCTTGGGATCGGTATTAGTATCTGTATATCAGCAATGGTATCGGGGATTCGGTATCGGTATAGGAAAACATGGTATTAGAACAACTCAAATTAAAATTACATCAAATCCTAGCCTAAAGGGAGTAGCTAAGCTCACTGCAGTGCGTGTAGGTAAAAGAAATTAACTGGCACAAATCAGTGAGAAAATGCTTATTTGGTTGGCAACTCCTACTTTCATTGAAATTAGAAGCTTCTACAGGATACAAAATTTGGCTGGTTACATTTCATAATACACAAAAGAACAGGTAGTATGGGGCCATCCAATTGTTTATCTAGAGGTAAGTGTCCTTGTAAAATTCTGTCATACTTTACATTATTGGCTTTGGTCAAAGAGAAAATTAATAGTGCAAAATAATTACACTATGTTACAAGTGACAAGACAGTGGTTGTGAAAATATTACACAATATATAATATTGCATTAGATTGACAATTAACAAATTGACTGTGTGAATAAAGGTAAGTTACACAAAGGTAAACAATGAATAAGGACATTATTTGCAATGTGAGTATAGGTAAATAGTAGTATTGTTCACATGAGGCAATCTAACAAGGTTAAAACTGGTTTTAACATAAGAGATGTAGGTAAAAATGGTATTTTCACAATGATAAGAGCAAGAATTATCTTGAGTAGCAAAAATGCTTGTGAGAATGCAGTTTAAGACACGTGAATGTGAATATCTTAAAAAGAGTGGTATTTCGAAACAATACATGATCAAATATGTAGTTTAGAATGGGCTAGCCATTCAAGTGTGAGGTGCATTACTAGACAACATAAGTAATGAAAAAGTATTAAGAGTGAGCTAAATCATCTTAGCATGAGATGCTTTACTATAAAATAGCAAAGTATAATGAGTGGTACAATAGTAGTACAAAAGTGATTTTACAAAAGTACTGAAATGGGGTGGGTGTACAAATAGTACAATAGTGAGGTACACAATATGGCTGGCACAAAAATACTAGCTGGCACTATGCATAGCTTGACTTCCAGGCATGCTTTTATCTATGATGTATTTACTTCAGGCTGGTCTTTGTTAAACGTGCTTTAACTCTACTAGTTCACTTCTGGCTCATGGCCTCAATTCTCAAATGGCAGTTAGGCTGCGTAACAACATTTAAGTGACTTAACTCAAGCAAAATACAAAATCAAAACAAGTGAACACTTGAAAGCAGAAACAACATTAAATACTTTTATCCTTCATTAGCCAGTGCACAGTGTGGAAGCATAGCTACTACCTTGGCCTACTTCAGCAATACATAAATCTGTTGACAAGCCATGCATTCCTGGTTGGCTGCGTGCAATACATGACCAGGTGTTCCCTTAGCTAGCATTTTTCTTGACGTGGCACACACTTGGCTAGGGGTACGTAAAACGTGGTTTTGCTTCGGTAAATACTAAACTGGCTAACATGTACACTAATTTAGGGCTAACTAATCCTATTCTCACACATTCACATGTGGACGGGGCATTTCACACTGTGAGACTGAGGCCCTCAGCGTGTGTGATGCTGCCGATGACTGCATCACACACAGTGTCTGTTGGCTCTAAGCGGGTGAGGTGTGCAAAGGCAGTCCCCTCACACAGTGTCTTTCTTCTGCGGAGCTGGCCACTCTTTGTGGGAGGGTGACGCCATGGCGTCTCCTTGTAATGCCTGGGCCTCCCTTCGATGCTTGTGTGGCAGGTCCGCCAAGGCTGCACTCTACGCTGCAGCGGCATGTAGTGAGGCTCAGCTGGTGATGCATGCAGCACTGGGTCAGTGGGCTGGGGTTCAGCGACGCGGCACGGAGGTGGTTGTCTCCGGGCTCGGCTGGCTGGAGAGGTAGCAAGCACTTCCCCTCTCAGAGGTCGAGCAGCATACTCCTTCCCCGTCTGTGCTGCTGCAGGCACAGAAGGTGAAGTTAGCAGAGGAGCGGGCAGCGCAGGCTGCTGTCTGCGTACTGATTGGCCTGCCAGAGGTGGCACTGAGGATTCTATTTGCTCCTTGGTTGGCGCTGTGCCGGCGAAGGTGGGCACAGTGGCTCTGGAGAGACTGACAGTGTGGCATGGGTAGGAGCCCCTGCATGGGATGCAGCAGGGCTCGTTACTGGCTCCAAGAGGTCTGCTGGGTCACACATCACTCATCCATGCTCTACATGTGGCAGCAGCAGTGCATTTTGCGTAGCTTCCTGCATGATCTCAGGACTGCTTGCTTTTTTTCACCTTTGTATTATATACTTTACATACGTTGCTGCTGCTGTTTTTTACCCACAGAATGTTTACTTGTGTTTCCATGACTTTATAGGGGCCGTCCCATTTCGGGTAGAAACCTATGTTGAAATGCGTGGCTTGGGAGCTAAGGGGACGTGTTCTCACCCACACACTCTCCCTTCATGAATAGCTTCCCCAGGTCACGTAGGGCTGGGTACTTGCATTTGGTGTAGCAATGTTGGTTGGCACATGCAGCTACCATTCACTTCATATTCTCCTGGCGAATTTCTTTGACTTGCTGAATTTCACTGAGTTCCACTTCCTAGTCCTATTCCTTAGAGCATTGTAAGGTGCGGCCAAGCATTAGCTCACAAGGTGGTGCTCCCAAGGTCTTGCTGTGGTGATGGCGGAGAGTGAACAAGATGTCCGGCGGGATACTGATCCCACTTCTGGTGATCCCCTTGCATTCTGATTCTGAGGCCTTTCTTGATTTCTGGTTTTTTTTTCCATTCTGTCGGGTTCCCTTGCGGGTGGTAGCTAGGGGTAGTCCAAGGCTGGACGCCCCATCTGTGGCAGGCATTCTCCCACGCTGCTCCGATAAACTGGGGATCATTATCAGTTAGGATGCAGTGGGGATATCCCCAGCAAGGGAAAAGTTCTCTTTCCATGGTGGCTATGATGGTCCTGGTGTCACTCTTGGCTAGGGGGTAAGCCTAAATTCACCTATGAAACAGGTCGGTGATCACCAAGTTTTACCGCGTTTCCTTTCTAGGTTTTCAGGTATGTTCCCATCAGGTCGACGATGATCTAGGTCCACGCTTGTGTGGGCCGTTGTGCGATGCTTGTAGTGCATAAGTCGTCATGTGCCTTTGTTCTACCGCGGACCTGATATTGCCTGAGCCTGATGTAAGCCTCCATGTCCCAGCATGCATCATCCCAGGTGTATCTCTGGTTAACTTAGAGGAGTGTTTCTTTAACTCCAGGGTCCCCCAAATGGTGATGCTGTTAGTAATAGTAGCAGATGTCTCATCAGAGGCTGTGTGGCACCTACAATTTCCAGTCTTCTGTATGCTTAGGGGGCAGGCCCCTGTTCTTCCTTGAAGTGCTTCGGGGGTATTTGGCGAGCATGTTACGTACTTCGGGGTCAGCCTGCTGTTGCTTGGCGAAACACGGTACAACTGGTTCAGTCTTCCATGTTCTCTGTCTCCTGGTAGGGGTTGGGGAGCACGTGACAAAGCGTCGGGAAGCTCATTCTGCTTCCTCGCTGGGCAGTGTTGAATGGTTAAGTTGAACTCTTGCAAGAGTAAGGCCCAGCAGCCTAGTTTGGACTTGGTTGCTTTGGCAGTGTGTAACCAAGTGAGTGCATGGTTATTGGTCTGTAAGATGAAAGGTACGTCTCTGAGGTGGTAACGGAACTTTTTAATGACCCAAATGATGGCTAAGCATTTGTGCTCAATTAAGTGGTACCTCTTCTTTGTTTCTGACAGGAGTGTTCTGGCTTAACTTATTACCTGTTGATGTCCTTCTGGAGTCTCTTGGTAGAGAACCGCTCCGAGACCTATCCCACTGGCATCTGCCTGGAGGATAAGCGGTAGGTCAACGAGGGGTTGACAAATCATATCGGGTTGCGCAAACTAATTAAGGAGTTCCTAGAAAGCATTTTCTTCCTTTCATCTTTTACCATTTCCAGACTTGGTCCTTGTGCAGCATGTTATTTAAAGGAACCAAAAGTTTGGCAATGTTTGGTATAAAATCTCGAAGCCAGTTGTAGAGCCCTATAAATGTCCGCAACTGTTTCTTGTTCTTGGGTGGAGCAGTTGCGGCTATAGCACAAATTTTTTTCGGTCTGGATGAAGTTGCCTTCTGGAGTGACTTGGTGCCCCAAAAAGTCAATCTCTGTCTTGCTGAAGTTGCCTCCCACCAAGGCAAACAGAGATTTTTTCCCTGCTGGGGTCACATTATTTTTGCATGTGTTAATCATGCCGGACCTTGCCTATGGTTGGCAGGTTTTCTCAGGTATCTCACATTTCCCCTGTTCTTGCATTCCAGTGCTGCTCTATACTTGTCTCTCTTCACCCAATTCGGCTCTCAAGACCTCGATTTTAATAGCTGTCCAAATCTCTTCACTCAACTCACTTGCTCGCACATTTGCTGTTTTTATTCGTTAAAGTTATAAATGAATTAGTATTATAAATTATAGGTAAAATATAAGTCCAGACACGTCATATTTGGTGAGATTTTTCAAATATTTGATTTTAAAAATGTGTAGATATTGTAGATGGACTGTGTTGTTAATGGCCTGCTAACACATTGCTGATAGGTTTATGGTTTTCTTTAAGTTTTTTAATTTCTGTCTTGTGCTTTTTGTCTTATACACAACTTTTTTATGCACCATACGTGCTTAGTTCCACTTTGTACATGTGCGCTTGTTTACTATTAAGAAACAGAAAATAATGTGAACAGTGTTTGTAAAATTCTGTCTCTCTCCCTCAGTGTGTTCATATTTAGACATCTTAAATGTGGAGGTGTCAAGGTAGGTCACACAGCCAGTGTTTCGGACTCTGAGCAAAATTTCGTAGTACAGTGGAAGTTTTGTCCTGCTAAAAAGTTATGAGCTGCTGTATGTCAATTTGTTTTTGGTGTTTTCAGGTAGTTGTATATATCGTTATAGGGGTTATTATTACATTGGAAATACGTCTGAATACTGAAATAAATTAAACCACTTATTTTTCTGGAATAAGCAATTGAAAAATGGACTTTGCACTTAATAAGTGACTCAATGGATAGTGTTTACATTTTTGGGACCAGTGGAGGTCTTATGTGCTGTTCTGTAGTTTACTTTTGTTCAGATGATGCTTGTCTGTTAAAATAAATTAATATTTAATTGATCATTTTTTTATTTTTATGCAAGAAGCTACTGAAAATGTGCTTTTCATTTTCTAATTGACTCTTGTTTCCAGTTTTTTTTTGGGATAATGAGAAATAGTATATACCATTCTGAGGTATACTTTTATTCGGAATATGTGTGTCTATTGAATTAGTTAATATTTCATTTATAAAATATTATCTGATTTTTCTGCAGAAATTACTGAAAATTTACGTTGCATTTGCTAAAATAAACTCTTACTTGGTGTTTACTTTTTTTTTGTGACTGGGGGTTGTTGTATGTACAGTTTTAGGGTTTTATTTGGAAGATGTCACCATATAGAAATAAATTAATATTTCATTTGAAAAACCGGTTATTTTCATACTAGAGACAATTATAAACTATCTTAACATGAAAAATAAAATTTTTGGGTTTTCGGATGGTCAGAATTATTGTTCTGTTGCCATTTTATGAAGTCATTGATTTTACGAGGCCATTCTCAGAAACCATGAGGTCTCGTAAAATCGGGTCCTTGCTGTAATTTTGCACCATTTATGCATATATCACATTATTGTTTGTTGAAATTACTATAATTAAATAGTTACATTTTCATACCATAGAAACATTTTTTAATCAATTTGATTGAATAAAAATTATAAAAAATTCTGTTTATTTGCATTGATACATGTCTGAGAAAAAAAAATTTGACAAAAACAAGGAAACTCTGGAAAAGTTAGGGAATTTAGTTTTGTCTTTTGTGTAGCCATTCTGTGTATCCATAATTCTCCTGTTATGAGCAATGAGGAGGACAGTGAACTTCCTTGCTTTATTCCGTTTCTTTTTTTCAAACCAGTTCATCATCTGTCTTCCAATTGCCACACAATTTCTGTTCCTGTATCACATACTCTTGACTCAACTAAATAGTCCGTCTATCCCATCTGCCACCATTATTTGTCAAATTCATCTCTTCACTGTCTCATGACTTTTTACAAGAATTCCATAACTGAATCTTTCCCCCATAGTTTTTTCAATTATAATTTCAGTCATTTGTATGTTTTGAGATTATAGTAGGTGAATAAATAAATAATAAGAAAAATAATTTTCAATTATGTTGTGAAACATTTGTCTTTCAAATAAAAATCTCAGCCAAGACAACAAATACATATTGACACTTTTACCACAGCAGATGATATATGCCTGCTGGTAGTTCTTAACCATAGAAAAAGATAACTTTCACAATAAATAGACTTTAGTAGTTGTTTTTTTTTTCTGTTCCAGTAAATATTTATTCTTGGTGGTAAATGTGTTTTAGAAGTGACTGCTTTGATGAAGACACTCGTTTACGACGGTGTTCGGAGGACCTCAAGGCTTGCCTAGAGGATTTAAATAAGGAGAAGTACAGTGAAATACAGGACCACCTACACAATGCAGTGGAGAACACAATAGCTGGCATTCGGTACTTCAGAGTTCAGAGTGATGGACCACGCATAAAGGAGGTGTCTGCCAAACATCCTCTGGTGCCCAGGTATGCTTTGCTTACGTGGTTTTAGTCCACACATGTATGTATGTATGTATGTAGGTAGGTATCTGAACATAACAACCAGTTAATGACCTCTGCATTCCTTTTGACTGTTATCTCCATACTTGACCTCATTGCTTCATGAGGAATTATAGTAAAACTGTAATTTGATAGTGGTTAATTCATAATTCTGTATAATGTGAAGGAGATATTCCCTAAGAATGAACAACAGTATATTATCTGTTTTACAGTCTGGTTTATTTGGAATATGGTTAATTTGTAACTCAAAACTTATTTGCTGGCCCAGTCAATATCAAAGTCTATATACAGTAATTCAAAGTTACTTTGTTAACATCTCGATAAATTTTGTGGAAATCAAAAGATTTACAACACATTTAGTTTGTACAGACCTGAAATGTTCCGTTGTTGAATACCGAGCTGGTGACGATAATGAGGGTGAATGGAGGAAGAAAGCGACATGTTTATTACATTTGAAGGACTACAAGTTAAAATTAATTAAATGCCACCTGATAGGTGTTAACGGAATGCCGCGCCAGCTGAGGCGGCTGGGTGAGGTTTAGATCCTCAGTTGCCAACTGGGATACACTAAATAGGAGATTGAACATCTAAGTTGACGCGTGCCGCTCAACCTACTAATTAACAATGCTTACGACTCACCGCCGATTGTTCCTACTTCCATTGCTACAGAAGGGAACAGAAAATTTTCTACATGAATTCTTGGGCCCTACGCTACCAGGCAACAGAATCATATGAGTAGATTCTCTTCACCTGAAGGTTACACAACCCAGCAGGCACGCCACCCCCTACCTTATGCTGAGAGCCTATAAGCCTCCTGCTACGGGGCAAGGCTGAGCTCCACCTACGAGGCACAAAGCAGAAATGCTGATCAGAGTTTTTTGACTCCCACGCCAACCAGGGCAGGAGACTCGCCCTCCCTGCAGCCCGCCCCGGCAACCTACAAGCTTCACCTGTATAAGACCTGTCGCTGCCGGGCTCGGGCAGTTCATTGTTTGCAAAATCTCTCATGACATCTCAGAGCACTAATTCAGTGCTGGACCTCTGGGAACTTCAGAAGCTTTGAATACACCCTCAGTGTCGATATCCATTGAACACTTACACATATACTTGACTTCACTTTGTCTCCTCAAGACTCCCTTTTCTTAGTAAGTTTAACTTTAAATAATTTTGCATTCGTCTAGAACCAGTCACTCCCCTTTTTACTAGCACCAGGTCGTCTACACCTGGAACCGCAGTTACCTTCAGCTCTCCACGGTCTGATAGGATGTACCACAAGTTATGTGTTTATGGCATCTCCAACAAACACCCATTGTTCATTACCCTTCTGCTTTTCATTTACAGGGTACTTGTCTGTGTGACGGTCAGGGACAGAATACGACATGCACAGCCAACAGGAACCCAGAGTACTCACATCCACATTAGAGGGCTACCTGTTTCTTCCCGACCCCTGAGCACTAAGTCAGTGCTGGTGGGGAGAAATAGCAATGCCTCAACCACTAGAAACACCTTCATGCAGGGAGGGGCTACAAGCTCAGGTTATCTTTCACTCAGAGCACTAAGTTTGTGCTGAAGTGACCTTAGCCTGGGGGTTGCCACACAACCCGGTGCGAACGCTTAACCAGTAGAGGCTTGGTGGCCCACACGGCTCCACGTCCCTGATCAGCCCGCATGCGTGCTGGCAAGTCACTATTGGGTTACACTTAAATTACCGTTCTTGTTTAAGTGCACGGCGTAGGCTGTCAGACCGGTTTGCCCTATGCCTTACAAGGTAAGGAGTGGCAAGAGGCATAGAGAGCGATACCCGGCTCATGCTGCTATCAAACCGTGGATAGTATTACCTCATCCTATGCAGGACAGGCAGGTGGAACGGGACTGCGCCGCCCAACTTAGACGACAAAAAGTAGCATCTGCTTCTGTAACAGAAATCTTCTTGTCACCATGCATTGGAATTCACCCTTCCTGCCACCCGGTGGTAAGAGGGTTGCTAAACCAAACAGAGACCAAATATGGCTGGGTGAAGCCCAACTTCTGGAGCAGTGAATCCTACAACTGGAATCGCCGCTTCGGAGTAGACCGAGGTCGTCGCTATTGGGTGAAACCCTCTTAAACCGCAACACCCAAGACGACAGAATAAGTAAGCAATAGCCAATACCCCTTGCCTTGTACCATAGAACCAGGGTAAACCACCCCGCTTTTGGTCTAGCAGAAAAATCCTTGACATATGTGTCAATCAGACTTAACCGTCACACAGCAAAGTAATCACCCAATGGAAGTCGCACGCGCATCCCGAGTATAGCTCTGGCTTGTGTGTTGCTTCCCACATTGGTAGGTGAGAGTATGTGGCAATTGTGCTGTGCGTGACTTGGGGATTGAGACCCCGATGAGAAACCTGAATTGATGTGTGCTCTCGTACAGTAGGTGGGTACGAGTGTGGGTGGTGGCCCTCAAATATCTCTGCGTGACCGTTCGGTAATCATGTCCTGGGGAGTTAATCCCTTTTAGGCGTTATGCCAGTATAGCATGTAGGGTGTGTAGGTTTCCGGGAGGGGGCTAAATCACACACTGCAGTAGTCACAACTCGCAGGCTCGTTACCTGTGGTTTCAGTGGAGGCGGAGCTCTCCTTGGCCCCGCTAACCTTTGCTGTGGCGGCCTGCTGTGGAACAGTGGCCGGCTCTGTTTGCGGTGGAGTAGTGCTGGTACTGCTGGTAGAGGGAAGGGTAGGTCGAGGGGATATGGCTGTGTATTCCTCCGTGAGGTCTAATGGTTCAATTCCAATTATAGACTGTCCACTGTGTATCATTAATAAATATTCATATGGTAGTCTTCCTTGGGCTCTGGAGAGTAATGCAAATAATGGAATGCTCTCAGCTGTCTGAGTGTTACTCAAGTTATTTATCTCTGTTTCAAGGTCTTTAAGAGTCCTTTTAAGTTTATTTTTAACACCTCTCTTCCAAGCTCGTGGCATGAGGCTGTTAATATGGCAATGCAAACCAACTGTATGTAAAACAAAGCTGGTTATAATAGTGGTCCTATTGTCTTCTTCCAGATGCACGTTTAGGCCCAACGTGTCTCACCACATTAACTTCTAACTTTTCTCTAGTCCCAAAGGTTATACAGCCAAGATCTGTAGGCAGTCGTAACACCTATATGTAGAGAGTTCCTAGTGAAGGGCTTCCCCCGAAGATTAGCCACTGCAGTACCCTGAGCATTACCGTTGCCAAACTCGGAATTCCGGTTGTGTTCCTTGTATTTGCTCTATGGCTGGTTCATGAAGCCGGCGTTCTCTCACTTATAATCCATTTAAATATTGAAATCCGTGAGCTCGTACAACACTGGGGGATACAAGGGTTTAAAAACTCTGGAAAGGATAAGATCCTAGAATTTAATACTAATGTTGTTATTTCATTTATGTAATTTGCAATTGAATAATTACAGTGAAAAGTAATTAATAAAATTACGTTTAATAATTTTAACATAAAAATACGTACTGCGGAGGTGTAATCAACAATTCTAGTGGAGGCATCCTGATTATATTATGTTACAGTGTGGGTATTAATAAGATTTGATAATTTAATAAAATTATTCAAAAATCTTAATGAGTCCTGGGAATTCCTAGCCTTAGGGGCATGGGTTGTCTAGAAGGGACCTCGAAGTGTCCAAGGTTCTTTACCCAACTGGTAAAGATGGCCAGGCTAATGCCTTAAGGGGGTTGTCCTCTAAGGGACTGTGTCAACGTGACCTTCGGTTACCTGTGGAGTGGTAGAGGTTAGGAAGGTTTTAAGGTTGATGGGCGGTAGCAGTAGGCGGTGATGACGACCCCGGAGGTTAAAGACACTTGCAGAGTTGAGACCCTCTGTTGGCAGCCCCTGTGGAGTGGTTGGTGTTGAAGTTTCACATGTGACTACCAGCGCAGCTGAGGGCTTCCAGCCCTTGTCAGGATACTCCGGCCTTCACAACCAAAAGTGTTGCAAGCCAGAGTTGCCGCAGGGGCTAATGAATTTTCACCCTTATTCTTGCCCCTACCTTCGCAGCCTCGGGGACAAAGAGCAACTACTGAGTTCTCATCCGTTCAGTCTTTTATACTAATTTCTGCAGCTTGTGGGTGCTCCAAGGGGTGTGGGGAAAGCTAACCTTGCCTCTCAGGGATTGCGCTTGTATCAATGCACGAGCGCTGGATCCTTATTTTATCTGCCTCTTGGCGCGGGGTGGCGAGCTCTCTGTCCCATAGGCACTCGGGTAGGCAGTGACTCTTTGTTGATTGACCCACTTCTTCCAGCAGCTCGAAATGTGAAAGGAGCGCACTCAGGCTAGCGGGTGCGGCGAAGTGCAACGGTGTTTCAAATAGGCAGGTGCAATGACGTGACAGCTTCTAGGATATTCGGTGTGATGGTAAAAGTTAGGAGCACAAGGTTGGAGGTGTGTTGAGTCTGTGCCAACATCTGTAGGTTCCTTGTGTCTTGTCTTCATTACCATGCATGGAATGGAGTTGACTTACCCATAGAACTACTGCCATATTCAAATGGGGCAAGTCGGGTATTCTGATTGTGCTTATTCTAAGCATGAAATGTGTCACGCGGGCGGCACAGTTGTGACAAACGTTGACATTGTTGTCCCATATGCTACAATGAACCATACTGCCTGAATGTTTCTGTGGGGGTTGTATGTGGGCAGACACCACACCTCCGCATGAGCACTGGGCTTTGCTACTCTTTGTGAAGGTCAGTTCCAATAGTCTGCAAGCTTTCAGATATACTGTACGCCATTTAAGTGGACCAGGGGGCTGATAGTGAACAAACCTCGTTTACGAACAATATAGCATTATGTCTTTGCATGTGAAACTCATCGAGCTTTGATGACGTCATGTTTTATTTGGCTGAATTTCTCCTATATTCACAACATAATCGGTCATGATGGTGGGCACGCAAGTAAAATATACCAAACACCATATATATTCTTTTAAATGAAAATGTTGGCGTCCATAAAATATTTTTTAAAATTCTAAATGACATTTAATGCTAGTCTGAATAAATTAGCACTCCTCTAATTGCTCAATTTAGTAATAAAAGATGATAAATATAACTTCAAAAGCATGTGGTTTGTTGTATACTCTATACATTTTATTTTCCACTTGCGCCCGTAACTGTTGAAAGCCTGCTGTTGGACATGTGTTTGCTCGCCAAATAAAAACTGTTGACACTCCATAGTTTTTTTCGGGGTTCGCCACATTGGGATAAGACTCTTGAATAGTGGGGCTTGTTATCATCCACTCTGGTTAAAGAACTGGCGACCTTACCTAGAACATCAGGATTAATCTAAAGTTAGAGGCTCTTTTAAGGGTTATTTGGGTTTTTATTACAGAGGAGGACTTTGACCAACGCGATGCCAGTAATACGAAGGACATTTAAAATGACAAAGAAGGGGGTGGGGGGCGATAATAATCACGTTTATGTACTTTACCATTTTACAATGTGGGTCCAGTGAATTGAACAAAGTCGGGCACAGTGTGCACCACTGTCTGTCAAGATGTTACCTTGAGACTGCCAGGCTGCTGGGTATGCTTCTCCTTGCTGGCTGGTTGGATGCTGCGGGCAGCGACTGAACAGCGGCCCATGTTGGCTGCAGTGAAGTGGTGCTGTGCAAGTTGTAATGTGGCTCAAAGCTGAAGGGAGGTATTTCTTTAGGGGATATTTTAACCACTGTCTATCCAAACCTAGTAAGGCATCTCCATATCTTATTATGGCTAGATGAATTGGGTGTATATTTCCTCCACAATATCCTGGCTTTATAACTTAAGACTATATTTCACTCCACCTTTCTTGGTGTACAGCAAGAGTTCAGTAAATAATCCTGAAGTTAAGCCGGTTTGAAATAACGATCCTATACAGTAAAACCAGGTTAATTTGAAGTGCTTGGGACCTAATATTTCAACTTCGAATTACTTAATTTACAATTATCAAATTAAAAAAAAATTGTTTACGTGTATTAAAGAAATGCACATTTTCCCTTTCCAAAGTAAACACATCTACTGCCCTGGGAATAAATACCCTCTCGAAGTTACAAACCAGTTTTGGGGAATCATAAAATTTTTGGTTTAAAAAAAAGGCAAAAAATTTGAAGGAAATAGCTAAAAAAATCAGTTTGTTGCATTTATCTTGGTCATTAATTATATGTTCATGTGTAGTAAAATATAAGTGTTGTTATTGTTGCCAAAAAAAAAAAAAAAAATTGGTTAAAAACTGCAATATTGGTAGTCAGTATCCTCTCGCTCCCTCTACTATGAATACTATGAATGTACTTCTGGCGAATGTTGTCTTAATCCCATGCTGCCTGGTCGGCCAGCCGGGCACTGGAGTCAAGTGCAGTGCTGTTTTTGTGTCAAGCAGCACCCCTCGCTTAGCTGGGTCTGGCCTCTGAAAAGGTCACTCCCTACTTCTTCCTCTTTGATCCCCCCCCCCCCCCCCCGACACCAAAATGGTCTATCCTCCATGGGCTGCCCGTCATCCCTCCCTTTAGCCATGCCGCCCACACCACTTTACTCCCTTGCTCATTCCATCCAGCCACGCCCACACCGCACCAAGCTTCCTCTCCCCCCCATGTCTATCTTCGACAATGTTTTAAAGTCTCTTCCACCTCCCTAAGCTTTCTTCCACCCCCTATGCTCTTTTTTTCTTCTCCCTTCCCTCTTTGTACCTTTTACTTAATATCTGCATTCTCATCCTCTTGCTCCAAACACCTTTCCCCCTTTAAATACAACTGTCACAACAGGCAGAACCCAAATTTTTCTTTGTCCTACTCTCCCTAACTTCACGCAGTACGTGGCACTAGCGGTCACATTTTTTTCACCTCTTCAGCGGGCAGAAGAGGCGATGAAAACCAGTCAGCAGGCGTAAAAACTCTGGCATGATCAATTACATCACTGTGGCGGCAGTGGCGGCGTCCGTTGATAGCTGCGCCGCCACCCATTGCTGGTTTACGTGCACGCACCCATGACAATCTAGGCGATGCATGTTTATTATTATATTTATTATAGCTTTGATTAATTAATCTTAACTTCACATACACTTTTGGATGAAATCCAACTTCGAATGACATAAAAAGCGAATTTCGAGTTAACCTAAGTTAAAAGCATATAAAATTATATTCTTCCGTTTGGGGGTGAATAAACACTTCAAACTATATATGATTTCTAATTAATCGACTTTGAATCAATGAGGTTTTACTGTAGTGTACTTCTGGAAACTCTGACTTCGTGACGAGACAACACATTCTGTTGTTCGGCCCGGCTTTGCGATGGTGGGTGGAACTTCCGGCCGTTACAGCGATGGAACAGAGCTTGGGTTACTGTCACGTTGTTTATGCAGAAGTGTGCAGGTGAAGTCTCTATAGTGGGTCGTGTGACCAAAGAACTCCTCCCTTCAGACCGGCTGTTACCAATGGTGGCGGAGTAGGGTGGTACTTCAGTTGACTCGATTCCATGTTCGAATGTGTACCTAAGGTGTTTTGGGCACTCTTGAAGATATACCGATTGGCAGAACTCGGTTTGCTTCTTAAATATGTGGGTATCTGCCTTTGTGGCTTTATACACATGTTTGCCGGCTTTCCCTCAGAACAAGCTAAGAGTTTATTTGACCTTAAAGGCTTAGAATGGGGTGCAATTCTACCAAAGAGATTTATCAAAGCAATACGTTTTAACTGATTACATATCTGAACGTATGGGTCCGCACTCTCTTAATAAAAGTATTAAAAGAATTAATAATAATTATTATTAAGAAATAACAGAAGTGATACCTAGTTGAAAATCAGGCGAAGGCAACCTGAATGCAAAGACTAATTCTTTTATGTAGTGTATTCTCTTAGTGAGAAAGGATTAATTTAATTAAAGCCAAAGATAATTAAAATCCCTAATTGAATATGGTGTGTGTTCAGAAGGAACGTAATGTAATGGAGATTCATTAACAGAAGGGCAATGTGGAATGGCTTGGCTAGAGCCAGAGGTGATGTTGTAGTAGTGACCTGGTTACCTTGAGGTAAATAATCAAGGAGGAAGGGTGGGGTCGATGAGGGCGGTGTTGGCAGGACCCTCTGATTGGCATCTGCATCCAAGGGCCCCTGGCGCTGGAGGTTGCTGAAGAGGTGTCCACCCTCTGGTGGACACTGGCTTTCTGATGTGCAGAGTACTTGGCCAGAAAATGGCAGGACTCTTTAGGGCCTAGTGGCTAGCTCACCCTAAAGAGAAACTCCGGCCTTACAGCGATGGAGCAGGGTCAGCAAGCACTTACCAGTGGCTGACACTCCAACCGTTAAAGCGATGAAAGTGCGGCAGACTGCCCTGAGGCCTGCTCCGCTAGTCCTTTTATACTAAAATTCAGAGCTTGTAGGACCTCAGAATGGTGAGGGTGAAGCTCTTCTCACTTTGCAGGGGTCGAGAAATTCCTAGTTTCCTAAGGGGTGCCTTTTCTTATTGTCTGTGATGGAGGCATTGACATATATTATTGCTCATCTGGAGGTTTTGGTGGCTGTGGCACTCCAGTAGAATGTGTGCTGCCCTCCAGCGGCATGTTGTGAAACTGGCACGACCTTCCTGGAGGGTGTCGGCAATCAGTAGATAGCACAGTCTTCGGAGAGGGGTGTGGACGAGATGACTTCTGGGCGAGTTTCGGTGAACAGTAAAGTCTAGGAGCATGTGTCTAGTATTTGTTGAGTGTGCCTATGCACCTTGTAGGCACGTGTCCTGCCTCAATTGTTGTTTTAATTGGCGTTAATTGCTTTGTAAGGATGAATGTGCTCCAAGATGGGGCAAAGCCGTTCAGGAGAGAGCGATTCCTAGATGCGCAGAAATGTGTCACGCATCAGGTTTAGTTGGAACACCACGACATTGAACTTTCTAACATGCCATGCTGCTATTATTTTGGTGATATCATGATTGCAAAATTTAAAGTCCATGTAGTTTTGAAACAAATAAATAATTCCTAAAAGTTGTTAGAAGGTTCTTAGAAATTCAAAATTTACAGAATAAAATCAATATGACGTGAAATTGTTACTTAACAAATAAGTATGGGGCAAATCCAGTTTTTTGTCAAATCTGAATTTACCCTTGAATCCATGTGTGAAATCATTGAATCTCTGATTTTATGATTTTCCATGTGATATTTTTGCACCGCAAAACAAACCTGAGACTTTTGTGCTATTTTTTGCTGTGCATTTACAGAAGAACCCTTATCGTATACTTTTCTAGGGTTCTAGGGAAAAAGACAAAATGGTGTAGATGAGGGAAAAGTGTAAATGAAGGGAAACACTAAACTGAATGTAATTTACCTTTTGTTTGAAATAATTTTATGTAAGCAATATTCACAACCTGCTGTATATTCATATAGTCCAAAAAATTTATTTAAAAAAAGAAATTAAAATCCTTTGCAGAAGAAATTATGACATGGGAAAAAATGGCATTACTTACTATTTATTGAATTTTTATAAAATTGTCCAAGATTGTATTATTTTGCTTTCACCTCGGCTTAGAATTGGGACAAGCAATATTAAGTACTGTTCCGACCAAATATATATATAAAAAAAAGCTGATAAAATGGACAGTGTATATTTATCAGTACTGTTAAGAGCTGTAATACTAATATAAAGTGGTCTCAGTTCATAAAAACGCACAATTTTGGTTTAAAATGCACCACCTTATTGATTGACTGGGTCTGACCTCTAACAAAGTCGTTGCAGGCAGCTGCTCTAATTTCTCCTCTCTCCCTTCCTCCATCCCGTCAGGCCGCTCTCCCTCCCCAGGCCATGCCCACACCCCTCTGCTTCTTTTTTACATCTGCTCGCTTTCTCTTGCCCCTCTTTATGCCTCACACATTGCTACCTCCCTTAGGCAGGTCACTGCCATACCCCTCTGCACCATACCCCTCTCCCATCCTTCTTCTCTGCTTCCATTACCACTTCGCCCATGTAGCCACGCCCATACCTCTCTGCTCCTTTTTTGCACCGTCCTTCTGTCTAGCCACACCCACACTACTCCAAGTTTCCTTCCCCACCCTCTTTACCTTTCACTACTCTTTCTTTCTCCTTCCCTGCCATCACCTTATTCATCATCCGCATTCTAGCAATCTTGCTCCTAACACCCTCCACGCCCTGAGTAAACGCTTAGGCCACAACAAGCTGCTCTTTTTTCTTTGTCTTACTCTCTCTCCCTCCTACATCGCACAGTGGTGTGGCACTAGCAGGCTCATCTTTTCACTACTTCCGCTGCTTTCCACCCCCTTGATGAAACCATACACATGCAGGGCATCGGCTTACATGCTGTAAATACCGTACCTAATACATGCACAAAAAAAAGTGTAAATCGCGGGAAGCCATATTTTCACCTGTCATGAACAATAGGAATGGAAAGCATTGTAAATATAGGGTGTGCGACGGAAAATAATGAGTGTGTTGTAAGTAACGGGAAAGTGTAACTGACGGGAATGTGAGATCCGGGTTCTGCTGTACTATATAGGGGTGATTTTGTGGTAGATTACTGAATTTACTGTAAGTGTAAATATTGATGAAAATTATGTACGTTTCATAATCTGACCCATGACAGACACTGCGGATTGTCTTCCCGCGTCCGTGGGTGACTTGTTTGACGCTAGGCTTGTCACGTCTTTAGATATCTAGTTGTCTCTTGGCACTAGTGCCCGACCAGAAAATAATATTGGCCTAGTAGGCCGCCAGCTTGGTATGAAGTCCGGCTCTGGTAATAACACTCTGCGTGGTGCTGGCTTAGGGTGTGGACTGAGTTCAAGCGAGCAGGACGGTGTGTCGGGCCCTGGTGTGGTTTAATCGGATCCGATGAGGGTGAAGAGTAGGAGGTCGGAGTGATACTCAAGAAGTTAGGCAAGATCAATGTTTATTTTGCCGTTAAGGAAAATAAACAGAGATGGTGAAGTACTACCTCCTATTCACTCAGGTCTAGTGTAAAACAGTGGAAGGTGCCCTGTGCGAAGCTAAAGGGAGTAGGCAGTAACAGGTGCGTGCAAACGTAGCTTTCTCCTCTGGGCTAGCTCTACTCTATGTTATCCATAAGGGACCGAGCGTGTATCAGTGTGAGGTGCTGATGACGCCGCTGGTGCTTCCTTTTGTAGATGGTTGGAGAGCATCTTCGGCCCAGTGAGGTAGCGATGAAGCATTTAGGATTGGTGCGGGCCTTGGCACCACTTGCATGTGCGATGAGAGCCCAGAGAGAACAGGTCAAGAACTGAAGCAGTAGTGATCATCTGGAGGCTGGGAGCTCTTCGCATTATATGCTCCTCTGCCATCCCTTCCTTCACTGGCATAGGGTGTCTGGAGAGGGGGTTAGCAGGTTTATGCCTAACGCCTAGATCCTCAGTGCGAGCAGCATAGGGGAGAGTTGTGGGATCTAGGCATCATACTTGTGATGGCATCCCGCAGCACACTGCTGTACTAGCCCTGGACCTCTTGCATGGTCCCGGTGGCTCATCGGGTGAAAAAATTTCCATTATTGGAACATCTATCCCAGGCCGGTAGATCAACAAACATGTAGGCGGTGGCGGTGACTCAACTCCTCTGACAGTTGCTTAGTAGTGTAGTTGCACTGTTGAGTAGTACTCGTTTATTAATAAGTATAAATGACGTCATGCATCAATTCGCCCCCCTCCTCCTGCGATGTATACTCAACAGGGCAATGAGTAGAGAAGAGAAAAAAATCTTGTGAGGGAATATGGAACTGTCCCCTTATAAACAATTTTATTCTTTCTCGCTGGGCTTCTGTAGGGACCCTGGCTCTGTGCTTGTGCGCCTCACTCCCACTACTCGAATAACGTGCTGGCAGGCAGCATGAGGCAGGTGGCTGGCTCAGACGTATTCTTGCAGTGGCGGAGTCGGCAAGACGAATCCATCTCTCTCTGTCACATCCTGGGCTTATCTTCCATCTCTCTTGTCACAGCTGGCTGGTGGGCTGGAAGCAGCGTGTGTCTTCTCGGAGTGTAAGGTGAGTGTCGCTGGGGGTATCCAGTGTCGGTGATAATGCATGGCCTTCTTGATTATAGTGTGCCAACCTACATCAACAGCTGTAAGACTTGGTTACGTACAATATGGTTCTTACAAACCTGAGAAGAGAGCAAAACATACTGGCAGGCACACGGAATAAGTTACGACCCTAGTGGAGCTGATTGTGTTTTTTAGAAAAAATATAAAATTTATAAAAATTTATAGAAATATATGTTAACAAAATATAATTGTGCCCAAGGCCCCCACTCACAAGGCGTGTATTCTAGCTATCTGCTGTGGCTGGCTGGTTAGGCCCTGCCTTCGGCCTCCCTATCTTAACGTACAGCAGAACAAGTTGTAGAAAAAACTATGGAGTTTGCCAGCCGAGACCTTCCATCATCTCGTCTGCACACTAAGGTGGGGATGCAAGTGTATTGGCAAAACAGGGAAACAAAAGCCGTACTTCACCATCTTACATCAATATAGAGAAGAGAGACACAGAAAGCACTTGTCACACATAATGCACTCAAATTCTTTGACAAATTGAAACAAAAGATTTTCTTTTAATACTACGTTCTTGATCTCTTGTTCAACTGTCCTTTCGTGGTTTGATTTTATCATCAACAGATATTTTGACATACACCAACAGGCTTGGTTACAATTCTATTCTAATTGGCTGAATTTTACATTGACAACAAAACAAAGATCATTATTAACTTGAAGATTATAACATCATTATTGAACTTGCATCATATTATTTGTTATTTAAATACTTTACTAGTAAAGATTTTATGCCTCTTTCATTGCATTTATAGCAAACTTTAACAACATTTTTGCTAGTTTCATTGACTGATAAACTTTGATAAAATTGAACATACTAATCACAGTTCTATTGGTTTTACTTCTCTTTTAACACAAGTCTATTTACCTTCATTGCTTTGCATAGTCTTTTAGATCTAGCACCATTATTGTTTAGAGTAATTTACTGTGTTCTCTTAATTTACATAATTTTCATAGCTCAGTGGACGAAAATCTCTATTCGTTAGTTGAAAACATAAACCTTTGTGATTTTCTACATATCCCTTGTAAAAATGCTATAGTCCACTTAGTCACTGGCTTGACTTTTCACAGTTCAATTTTAACAACCTCAGCAACTTTCTTTTCAACAAAGAGTATCAAATATTACTATTCACACTAAGCCGTAGCAATACGAGCTAGAACCATCGGTTTAAACACAAAACAAGAGGCAAAGGCAAGTTTTCTTTAAGCGTTATTCATATTTACACTTGTATTTGTTACTTGAGAGAGCATATACAAATTACATAACATACATTTGGATTGATTAGCCTGAAGTATCTTAGAGAAAATTTTACATTTGTGTTAGTACTTGGGCTTACTCAAAGCTATTAACGCCATTACTTGTTACAGATCCACAGGATCTCACGTATTGAGTTCACCCCTAGCTACTGTAGGGCTTTTTTCTTTGTAGCACTGCACTTTACTGCCCTGTCTGCGTACGTCGACGGTACGCCTACACTTTCTAGGAGGGGAAAGAGCCTAGTCCATCACTCACTCGTTGTGGCATGTTGCACTGCAGGATGAGGCTTCCCTCGCTTCTTCTTGAAAGGTCACCCCCGCACTTTCACTGGGCAATGTGTGGTGGGGTAGGCAAGGCAAACTTTGCGGGTGGCCTCCAGGGCGGCACCTAATATTGGCCTGGCAGGTTCGCTGAGGCTGCAGATGTCGACGAGGCAGGAACTGCTGTGTGGGTTCGCCCTTGCCCGTGGTCCAGGACTGACTGGCAGGCAGTGAGGGCGTATTGACAGGTCCCCTGTCCGACGGGATTGCAAGCAAGGTGGCCGCCAGAGGCAGCTGTTTGGCTGGTGCTACTGCCTCTCTGGCAGACGGCATTGGGTTTGGGGACTCAGTAAGTCCCTCCCCCATGTTGGTTGGCTGTTGGTCCCCTTCTCGTACAGATGAAGTGCTCCAGGTGTCTGCCTTGGCATGAGGCGACACCAGTACTGCTGGCACTGTTAGGGGCAGGCCTTGGGTCTGCCCTTCCAGCTGGAGTTGAAGAGAAGCCCCGAGTGTCGAGAGGAGTCACTTGGGCTGCAGGTTTCGTCTGGGGCAGTCCGTGTGTTGGGCTTTCTTCTTCTGCCCTTCCGGCTGAAGTAGCAGTATCTCCACCTTCTGTAGTGGAGAATACGTCTGCGGTCATGGTTTCTTCTGTTTCGGATGGCGATTCCTCCAGGTACTGAGCGGCTGCCGGCACAAGCTCAGCAAGGGTCTTCACAATTGGTTCATTCAGGTGGAGAGTTCTGACTTGACCCTCACTGTAGGCCGTAGTGGTTGAGAGTGATTCCATCAGCTTTTCCTGGTGTGGTCGGGTTTTCCTCTTGAGGTTTTGTGTTTGCGGTTTGTCTTGATTCCGGGGAAAGTGGTCTTCTTACATGGCTTGTGACTTGGTGCTCTGCGTCTCTCCCCTTTCACAAGTGGGGTTCGGCAGTGACCTCAGTGGTACTTTCTCCCTGCCTAGAGGGCTACTCCATAATAACTCATTGGCGCTTGGGGTCCACCTCGCCCCTCGTGTTTCCATTTTACTCTTGAAGTCAGTGGGGGTAGATGGCAGCATAATACTTGCAGACCATGCTGTTTTTTGTGGCCCCTTATGCCAAGTGGGTGGAAGAGAGCTGTTTCCTTGGCTGGCTATAGTTTGTGCTGTGGGCACCAGCTTCTCCGTTGGACCCGTTGGTGTAATAGTGACTGTAGGTTCGTCAAATTCCTCTGAGCCTTCTGAGTTTATAGATGCTGCAATCTGCACTTAGGCTCAGTGCTCTCATGTGGGAAGGGCTGCATTTGTCCTCGCGCTACCTTGCAAATTTGCTCCTGGAGGTCTTCCACCTAGTAGATGTTATCGTGCCGACCGACTACCTTATACGGACCTTCCCACTTGCAGCAAGGCCTGCGCTAAACTGGTTACTAGACTTACTAAACAGATGGAGTCGCAGAAATACAGTCTTGCCCATATTGAATGTTGACGTGTTCCTTTTATACCACTATTAAATAAGGATTACGACTTATCGCTTGTCACATCAAGTATACCCTCGCTTCAACCCATGTGTCAGTCAATACCGCAAACCAATACACGGATGTTGCACGCTGCTTAAATCTACCAGGCGGCCAAACACGTGGTTTCAAGATTGCGCAACCAGCGAGAACACTGCCTCCCCCCTCCCCCATACTGAGTTCCTACAAGCTGTCAGCAACTTCGGGGCATGGCCAAGTGCCACCAAAGATCCACGAAGCATAGCGCTGATGAGAGGGTTCTCACCTCCCATGCCAGCCTCATGGCAAAAGGACGTCACATGCCTTCCCTGCACCCCGTCGCGACAGCCTACACTTCTGACTGTATAAGTTCGTGCGCAGCAGGGCTCCAGCAGTCATTCGTATTTCTTCTCTAGAGTAAACCCCGAGCACTTCTTAGTGCTGAGGCCTCCAGCGAATTTCGAGTCTACAGTAACCCTCACGGCTACTCACTGCCACGGCATCAGTCTTCAACAACCATCGAACACGAACATACCTTGCTACTATAGCAAAGGAACTTTAACTTCTTTTTGTCTCTTCCAGACACCTGCAATTAGACAGTTTTAGGTCAGTAGTTGTTTACAAACAAAAAACCATTCTGATGTGGTGGTATTTGTGATATGTGACTTGTGCTGTTTTTGTGTTCAGGCACATGTTAGCAGCTTCTTTGCCATGAGAGGGCAGTAGTGTCGCAAGATGGTGCGAATGGAGGATGAGCACGACTGCTTGTCCTAAACATTTTTTTGGTCCTCCAGGCTGGATTATTTACGGGAGATACAGTTTTGTTTACAGAAATGTACGCTACAAGTGTAGTATACACCTTTTAACGGTTTGGTGACGACAAACAGGAAAGTTTATGTGGTTATTGTCAGGTTTTCTTTACAGCATGTCGCGCCTAAACTCAATGTCAATAAACACGCTGCAATAATGATCTCCGCCAGTCAGAGGAATTTTTAATTCACGTTTCTCGCTCACGTACAAGCACATGATTATTCTGCCGCTTTATGCAGTGCTCTTCATGCATTAGTGCAACTTGTTTGTTGGATATACTTATTCGCATCTTTAAATATAATGGTGGCTGCATCATCGCCTGAGCTATAATTTGTAATTTTCAATTATCTGCTAGCCCAGGCATACGAGGCCAGAGGACTGTACGAAGCATCTAGGGAAGATGAATCGAAGGTGGAAGACTTCGATTTGGTCTTCGAAGAGGTTATGTTGAAGAGAGATGAACTACTGGCAAATTTTTTCGCCCAGCCACCTCAAGAAGATCCGAGTGTGTTAAGTGAGTGCAAGGAACAGTTTACAACATATGAGACAGTTTTCCGTGAACTAAAAAGGGTGTATAGTAAACTGAAGAAGAACACTTGTGGCTACATGACCCACAGTGATTGTTCGCAAAGGTTAGGAATCCCGACAGCAGTGCTACCACCTCTACCATCGCCGGTATTCAGTGGCAATAGAGCTGAGTGGATAGGCTTCTCAGAGTTATTTAATTCAATTGTTGGTCAAGCTCCGTACTTTACCCAAGTCCAGAAAATCCATTACTTGTTGGGTTGTTTACAAGGGGAGGCCAGAGAGTTGGTACACAATATACCGGTCACCGAAAACAATTACTCGGAATTTGGAAAATATTAGAGAAGAGGTTCAAAAATTTGAGACTCGCAGCATTACATATCTAGAAAATCTTGCATCTACAAAAGGTTGACAGTAAGAAAGAAGGTGGGTTAACCAAGTTTGTTACTATAATGGCAGAAAATTTGAGTGCGTTGGAGGCTGAGAAATTTCCAGTGGTTCAGTGGGATTTCCTGCTGCTAAATATATTGCTCGAGAAGTTGAATGCACCACTCAGGCAGGCATTTGAACTCTCCCACGAAGAGGATGTGCCATCATATTCCAAGTGACTCAAGTTTTTGGAATGGATGGCTAGAGCTGTGGAGCATGTTCAGCTTGCTGCCGACGATCAACCTCCTGCTCGCCACACCTGTAAGAATCCACCCTCTCAGAGGAAATTTTCCTCCTGGAACAAATTTTGGTCAATGAGCCATGGAAACAATAGCCAGTCAGCAGAATCAAAGACAACCCTTGTTTCATTTCGGGACAATACAGATAAGCAGATGTTGTACCAAATTTGTGGTGCAGCTCATGCCCTACACAGATGCCAGACATTTCTTTCAAAGCCGACAGATGAGAGAAGGGAGTGCGTGCTAACCCACAAGTTATGCTTTAACTGCCTGGAGCAGGACATGCAGTGGTAAATTGCTATTCAAAGTTTCGCTGTCAGCAGTACCAACGCACACATCACACCTTGATTCACTTGTCACGAGATACAAGTTGTGATGAGACAGATCAAGATGCTGCAGACCCTTCTGGTGAAGAGGAATGTAATAGTAGCACTGTCGCAATGTGTTCATCGTGTCTTTCAGAGGAGGATGGTCCTATGACTACCGTTTTGCTTAAGACTGCTTGCATCAATGTTAAAGACAGTAGTGGCCAATACCAGGTTGTGCGTGCATTATTGGATAGTGCATCCCAGTCATCATTCATAACTGAAGGGTGTGTGAAGCGCTTGGGACTTTAACGACAGCAAGCAGGGGTGAACATTTCTGGCATAGGGCATACTAGGACATACTCGAGAGGGGCTGAAGTATGTGAAATTGCCTTGCTTCACATGCAAGCGTTGCATCTTACTACTCGAGTGGTAACTTGCCTTCAGCGGAAATTGATACAAAAAATCTTGTACATCTTAAAAATATTCCCTTAGCTGATCCCGAATTCGCCTCACCTGGTTGCATTGACATGTTGCTGGCAGCAGATGTAGTAGCTGATGTGATGACTGGCTGCAAGATCGAAGGAAAACCACATGCATTTCATACAGCATTTGGTTGGGTAGTTGCTGGTAATGCTCCATGTGCAAGTAAAGTTGAGTCAGTTTCCTTATTTGTATGAGTGGATGCATCTCTTGGTGTGGCCCTTCAGAAGTTTTGGGAGGTAGAAGAGGTTCCATCAGTGAAGTTTCTGTTAAGCGATGCCCAACAGTGTGAAAATCACTTCTTAAGTACCCACAAACATGGTGAAGATGGTAGATTTGTCCTGAGACTTTCATTCAGATCATCCACGTGTAATTTGGGTAACTCATCTTCAACAGCAATGCGTAGACTTGGTGGACTAGAATGTCGACTTGCAAAGATGCCAGAGCTGAAGCAGCACTACCAGTACTTCGTGGAGGAGTATGAAAACTTGGGTCACATGACACGTATTGGACAGTTAACACCCACACATGATGGCTATCACGTATCCCTTACTACAAGTGATTTTGCTCGGCCAACATACTTTATTCCTCACCAAGCAGTATTCAAGGAGGAAAGTGTTTCCACAAATGTGAGGGTGGTTTTCGATGCATCCTGCAAGACCACAAATGGACAATCACTGAATGATTTTCTACTTTCTGGGCCGAAATTACAGAATGAAATTTTTGATATAGTTTTGAGCTTCCGAACATTTCCAGTTGCTGTGACTGCGGATGTATGCAAGCTGTTTAGACAAATAGTTGTTGCTCCAATTGATAGGCAGTACCAGTGTATTCTTTGGTGGAATTCAATGGATGACCCATTTAGCGTGTTCGAGTTGAACACAGTCACGTATGGGCTGGCTTCTTCGCCTTTTCAAGCCCTCTGCTCCCTGCAGCAACTTGCAACAGATGGGGGTAACAAGTTTCCATTAGCTGCTCATGCTATACTCAATGATGTCTTTGTTGACAATATAGTTAAAGGAGCTGCAACTGTTGCCGATGCTCAGATACTAAAGTCTCAGCTCATCGGACTCTTGGCAGTAGGAGGGTTCAAACTGCATAAGTGGTGCTGTAACCATGAGGAGCTCTTGGATGACCATCGACATGAATCTATGAACTCATCTTGTATGTTTGGTTGTCCTGATTCAGTGAAAGTGTTAGGTCTATGCTGGGACCAAGTACAAGACCACTTTTTGTACAATGTGACTGTCCCTAACCTACCAGTGACAAAGTGTGGTATACTATCAGCTGTAGCTCGTCTTTCTGACCCAAAAGGAAGGGTAGCACCAGTGGTCACAGCCAGTAAAATATTGTTACAGACCTTGTGGACTCAAGGCCTAGGTTGGGATGAGCCATTTGGAGAAGAGATATGAAGAGTGTGGACACGTTTTAAGGACTCTTTGCCATCCTTGTCTGAAGTTAATGTGAGCAGATTTGATCCAGTCCAAGAACATAACATGCAGTTTCATGGGTTTTGCGAAGCCAGCGAGAAGGCATACGCTGCAGTTATTTATGCTTGTTGTGTTACAGCGGGTGGTGCCACTGAAGTGCACCTGCTTGTTGCCAAGTCCAGGGTGGCGCCACTCAAGACTCTGTCTGTTCCAAGGTTAGAGCTGTGTGCAGCAGTTTTGTTATGTAAACGTTGGCAATGTGTTGTAAGACTTTGATTCAAAGGTTGTTAACCCGACATGCATGCCTGAACAGACTCCACAGTAGTCCTAGCCTGGTTACGACTGTCACCACACAGTTTAAAAACCTTTGTCGCCAACTGAGTTGCAGAGATCCAGTCCATTGTACCACCTAGTTCCTGGAGGCATGTTCCGTCGGAACATAACCCTGCTGATGTTGTTTCACGTGGCTGTTTTCCAGACCACTTGGTGTACACAAAATGGTTTTCAGGACCACGTTGGCTGTTGCAACCTCATAAGAGCTGGCCTGTGCAGCATTCTTGTGAGAGAGTATCTCTTCCTGAAGTTAAACCAGTGATGTCAAGTGTCTTAGTGGCAAACTCCAATCAGATGCAGAGCTCCGATGACCCTTTCGGCTTGTTGCAGAAATCATCTTCCTTTTCTAGACTTCAGAGAGTTATGGCATGGATCTTACAAGCGATAGCAATTTTCTGAAAACTGCCTCATTCCATTGGCAAGTTGCAGACAACTGAAGAGTTGTGCACTGCCCGTAATTACTGTGTCAAGATTGTGCAGCAGGCAAATTACTTCAGGAAAGAGATTAGTGTCTTGGAAAAGGGAGAACCGTATTCTAAACCAATTAAAAGCCTTGTGCCATTCTTGGACTTGAAGGGTGTTGTAAGGGTGGGTGGCAAGGCTGCATAATACACCTTTGACTGAAGAAAGTAAGCATCCCATCCTACTTCCAAAGCAAAGCAGACTGTCCGAATTGATTATAATGCATTGTCACGTGACCAACCTGCACACAGGTCCATCAACCACACTGTAACTGACACGTTGAGAATACTGGATAATTTCTGCTCACACTTTGATTCGTAAGCTCCTTCATAACTGTGACACATGTTTTAAAGTGAGTGTAGCTTCATCAGCCCCACTGATGGGCACGCACCCTGCCTTGAGACCCAGGGTATAGCATTTTGCAATATTGTAATTGACTTTGGGGCTAATTCCTTGCTACCCCAGTTAAAGCGAGTAGGAAGACCACCCAGAAGGTTTATCTGTGCTTGTTTATCTGCATGGTGACCAAGGCTGTGCACCTGGAGCTCATGACCGACCTCTCTGCAGCAGCATTCCTTGCTGCACTGAAGTGCTTTGTATCCATTCGAGGGCTTCCATCAGAGATATCCTCAGACAATGGAACCAACCTGGTGGGTGCCAGAAATTACCTGAAAGAAGTGTACAAAAGTCTCTTCCGTGGAGAAAGCCAGCAACAAATTGTCAGTGAGGCCAGTCAGAGAGGGATAGAGTGGCGGTTCAGTCCCCCTGCCAGTCCCCACTTTGGTGGCCTCTGGGAGGCGGCGATTAAAAGTGTAAAACAAGACTTGAAATATGTGGTGGGAACACAGCTGCTTACCTTCGAAGAGCTGGGAACTCTATTTGCACAGATATCTGCAGTACTGAACTCTCAACCGTTATGTGCTTTGTTGGAGGATCCTCGAGAGTATGATGTTCTCACCCCGGGGCATTTCCTAGTGGGTGATGCTTTGGTAGCTCTGCCAGATCACGACTTGTCAGATCTTCCTCAGAACCATCTTGACCGGTGGGAGCTAATCACTCAGTTCCAGCAGAGTGTGTGGAAGCGGTGGAGTAATGAGTATCTACACATACTCCAGCAGAGAAACAAGTGGACATCACCGCAGCCCAACATTCAAGTGAACCAACTGGTGCTGCTGAAAGAGCCAAACTTGCCTCCACTTACGTGGAAGACAGCACGTGTGACTGAAGTTCACCCTGGGCAGGATGGGATAGTGCATGTCGTGTCATTAAGAACACCTCAAGGCAACTTCACCAGGCCAGTCACTAAAATCTGCCCTTTATGTGAAGAATAATGGTGTATCATGTAAGATTTCAGACTCATACTTTTGTTTGGTGTTTTTTTAATACATATATTAAGTGGTGTACATTAGGACAATTGGAAAAAAAATGTTTATTTTTGGTGGGCGGAATGATTACAAACAAAAAACAATTCTGATGATGTGGTATTCGTGATATGTGACTTGTGCTGTTTTTGTGCTCAGGCACGTGTTAGCAGCTTGTTTGCCATGAGAGGGCAGTAGTGTCGCAAGATGGCGTGAATGGAGGATGAGCACGACTGCTTGTCCTAAACAGTAGTTATACATTCAGTTTTCTAGTTCAATCTTTCCCTCTAGCCTAGGATCACGTCGCCTACACCTGGCTAATGTAGGTTACCTTCAGTATTTGATCTGCTTGGTAGGAGATAGCACGGTTCACTGTGTTTGAGTCGTCAATAAATACATCTTTTTTCTCTATTCGCACACTTTTATTTCTAGAGTAACATCTACTTCGCCAGGTAGAAATAATTCACACTGTGCACTGCAGACAGAAACTGGGTACATTTTCGATCCAAAATAGCTTGACCGAGGACCCCCTTTTGGAGTCCTCCAGTTTGATAACACACCCATTAGACGGCCACCTGTGGCTTCCTACTACCCCGAGCACCCAGGTGCTGGAGGGAAGGAATGTCACAACCACTACGAATACTTTCAACCAAGGTGAGACAGCAAGCCTAAGTTATTATCCCCTACCAGAGCATCCAGGTGCTGGAGGAGGTATTGATTTGAGTGTTGTGGCCTGGCCTTGGCTGAATATCACATCCAGTAGAAACATTGGTGGCCCACATGGCTCAACATCTCCGATCTGCTTGCTTCAGTGGGGGATCACCGAAGGCACCGAACTCGTGCTGCCAAGCGGCTATTGGACAACACTATTATAGGAAACAGTTTCTCGTCCGTGGTGTACGATGTGAATTGTTCAGCGACGAACCAAACTCTATGCCTTATAAGATACGGCACAGCCTACGGCATAGGGAACAAAAGATAGCTCATCTAGCTGCCAAGCAGCGGTTTACCTTATCCTTTCCTACGAAGGAAAGACAGGTGGAATGGGACCGCACCGCCTCACAAAGGTTACGAGCAATCCCGACTGCTCCTACTGGATGTGCTAGCTATGTTTTCCACCACACGTCTGTACGAAACACGCACTTGGTCTAGCGCACTAAAACCATAATGATTGTGCCAAACAATCTATAACCAGGTACCCATTTGAGGTTGCGGGTATTTGCATTGTATATACTGTTCCTGGGCTTCCCTAGGTGCGGGCTGATGTGGCCAGATGAACATCTACTGGATGGGGTGGCTTTGATGGGGAACTCTCCCACTGCCAGTCCCCTGGTCTGCTTAAGGTGGTTCCAAGGAGGAGCGGGCTTGGACTAATGTTGGTGATGTAACGGCTTACCTACCTAACACCTATGTTTTCCTCTGATATCCCTACTGATCACTTTATTTCGTGTCTCGTTCGTACTACAACTCTAGTTATGTAAGGGCCTACTTGGGGGGGAGGGGGTAGTTAATAATGGCAGCTATTCAATGAAAGATGGGAATTCAACTAAACACATTTATTACAATACTTCGGGCTATAACAGAATGATGCCTTATCACAATACTACAATAAGATCCTCCTCACACTTACTTACTTTACTTACCCTGAACTGACAAGATATTATAAGAACATATAGCAATAATTTATACAAGGAATGGTAAGTTAATTACGAGAGTATAAGAGAATATGGTTATACAAAGACCCTAGCCTTGCCACATGATTATTTCGCCTTTAGAACAGGACCTCGAGATCGGGAATGCCGCCCTACTGCCTGGCCGGATTTATGCTCATCAATAGTAACAGCAGCTTGGAACGTAGATAGCCGGAGCTCCTCCGACTTCTCTGTGGCCTTCTCCTTTGTGCCGCTCTGACACTCACATTGACACTGATCAAACTTTTCTGGATGCCTGGGGCAAGTGGGGGTGTGAGCTTGGCTCTTAAATAGTCTGGCTTCAGTGGATCACCAGGTTGTTGAATAAACAGGGGGCTCGCTCAGGAATCTATACTCTGTACAACCTTAACTTGTATGTGCGGCCCCCTGGAGCCTGCTACAGTACCACCTGGTCAAACAAGCAGTCCGTCCTGGCTGCATTATATGGTGGAAATTATATAGACATCCTTCAGATAGGTGGTGGTTAAGTTGGTGGGGTCGGGGAGCTTGGCATAATTCTTTGTGTTGTAGGCCTAACATAATCTTGAAGGCGTTTGGTGGCATTCGCGAGTTTAATTAAAGGCAGTATCGAGGGTGGAGTACCAGATTCGAGGCACCATTTCACAAAATTAAAGTTTGAATATTAAATTAAAAATTTGAGAATTAGTGGCAAGGCAGGAAAGTGAATTATTATTACATTTAAAAAAGATTTAACATAGATGTAAAACATTAAAAAATACTGAGTAATACCTGTGCACGTTGCGTAGTGAGACCACGGAAAAGGAGGTATGACCATCGCCACATTTAACATTTAAAAAGCCCCGCAATACTAGGCGGTGGACGTGGGTAATAGGGAGTGGAAGTTTTCATGCACACAGGTGGTACTTCACTCACAACGTGCTAGGAAGTAAATGTTCAATTAATTTAACATAATATTTTTGTGCCTGCTGGCTTATGTTTGATTTACAAATTAGTTTGAGAATTTAAAGCTATACAATATTCGTTTTACTTGAAAGGGATACTTAGAATTTAAATATTTAGCTGTCTGAAAAATTTATTATGTCAATTTTGGCTAATCTGCACAGTGAAGACTTGCATTGTCAAGTGCAGCGACATTAATTAGTGAGCTGGCAGTTTTGCCGAAGTCTGCTTTTTGTATTTATTAAAGATTGGATATAAAGTTACCATCATTAAACTATTAACAGCTAAGATTTATACTATGTCATTAGCAACACTCTGACAAGATATTATACATTTTACAGTATGTGATGTTTTTTTGTTTGACTAAGTTCCGTTTCCATTTGGGAACAGTTAACCCTGTTAAATATTAAGTTGAAAAGGCATATAAAATTTACATAGATAGGAATATGCATTCTTATGCTATAACATATTTGGTTTTTACATTTGTAGAAACAGTATAGAGGCAATATACATTATTGTTACAGAAAATGGTTGAAATACACAGTAGTGATATTTATACCTCGTGGGTGGTATCTCATGTTAAAATGTTCTTGCACTCATCAGTTATAGTCTGTCTCGTGTAATGTTTCCAGATTTTGACAGATTGTATGAAAGTAGTACCTTGTAAACAAACAGAATACGTATCCTTCTGCTACCATGTGCTTTCCATGTGACTTGTCAAAACATGTGAACATCATGTGAATTTTTGCTTGACATTTCAAACATGCCAAATATAGGCCTAATTGAGGAAAATATGTGATTACACAGATATTTTTTTTAAATTTCTGATGGTAACATCTACATTATGTTATCAAAATACTTTAAATAAAATATATTCATATTCTTACAATTAATTAAACAGATACTATTAATTACTATCAAATCAATAATCACAAACACAAAAAATATATATTTTAAATCAATAAATTTCATTGGACTTGCAAGTTTGCAACTCTCAAAACAGGAAAATTTTTGAGGTAAGATAGAAAGACATTGATGTTGGTTACAATTAACACTGTAATCAAAATTAAATCACACATATTAAACAATTTAACGGAGAATACAAAATCTTACTTGGCCCGAAGTATGATCAGAATTGCCTTCTTTGTACACCTCTTGAAAAATCTAATGAATTCATTAAAAAAAGAATGTGAATCTCACATAGTTAACTGGTGAGAGCATCATTAAAAAAAATCACTAATTCACAACTGAGCAGTAAAATGAACTACGAGAAAACAAAAGTCTGCTGGAGTTCTGTGTAAAGGCAATGTCACCATTAGGCCTACCTTAAAAAAATTACATTTAGGCAGTGAACAAACACAATAAGAGTTAGGCCTGTCAAATCACACAAATGGTGAAGACTGGTATGCCTGTGATCATTAAGTAATGAAAACTAGTGGCAATCACATCAAACACATGGCCGTATGTACTACTACAGTAACGTGGATATTTAATATACATGCCCATCATCCCCAAAAAAAATTTCAATACAATGTGTTGTCTTATACGATTAGTATTTATTACCATAGCTAAAAAATTTACCACAGAACAATATGTACTTTACATAGTCTTTCTGGACAAACTAAACATTATATATTTCAGTTTTAATGTAATTAGGCCTAAATAATTAGTATGTAATTACAACTGCATTCGTGGTTTTGGTCTACACACGCAGGTGAGTAATGTAACCTCAATGTTTTGGTGAAATCAATAAGTACTATTTGTTGTTTATTGGCAAACAAAAATAAATTCAACTGTAATATTAACATATTCTAAGAAATGAAATGAATGCTGAACATTTAAATGTTGTCCGCTAAATACCTGCACACAAACTTAACATGTTTAAAAAGAACTAACAAACATTTGCCTAAGATATTTATATTTCCCCATCAAAATACACCACACTCCAAATATTCATGTATATAACTTATCACTATTTACTTTGCGACGGTTTGTGATGAAATTCTAAGCAATCGGTCAGTAGTTTCTATTTTTTTAATACCACTGGATGACTTTTGAGTTCCCCCATTAGTAACATGTCATCAACTCCTTTGGCAACTTGTACGATGTCTTGCTGTCATTGGAAATTACATGAAGAATTTTTAAGTCACTGCATTTTAAATAACTATTCACACAACATTCATTAATTCGATTTAGAACTTCTAAACTGATATGCCCGCACACAAAAATTGCATCTCACAATAACAACAGGGCGTTCAGTCGATGGTTGGTGAAGACAAAGAGCCCTCTTTTTTCATTATTTCTGTTATGCAATTTAACAAATTTGAAACAATAAACACATTTAATAACCTTATACAGAAAACTACAACGTAATATCATTTACGTTTATTCCGAAATGCTTACTTGTTTTTTTTATTTGCACTGTGCATTTTTTTTCTTTTTCGCCGATGTAAGAAATAATACAAGTTATTTAGGGATACCACCATTACTTCACATGGCGGTCAGCTGACATTAGTTATTTAAAATACGACGCTACTGTATTACACTTTAAATACGTTGGCAGCAGTAGCTGTCAAATTCTGGAAACCTTAAATGAGACAGACTTTATGACGATTCGCCTTTGCGTTGCACTAAGATTTTTGAAATTGTTCGTGATTGCACGTATAAACACTATCTGTATTGGTTGGTGTGGAATTTTATAGTTTTATTACGTAGTAGGCACTGCTCGCAGAGGAGTGTCCTTACTGCCATTTCCACACTGGTGACGTCACTTTGTTTTACAACAATAGTACATCATTGTGATTTGCTTCGCAACACTTATATAGATATAACAGTTATTGAGAGTAAAGTTTGAAACAAATAATACAACATATAACCTATATCTAATACAGTGCTTAACCTAGTAAGCTTACTTAATATTACTTTTTTGTAATTTCTTTATATTTCATATACTCTACATACACATATAAGGCATTGAGAGGTTTGATATCCTCTGATAATTTTTACTATTTACTTTGTTACCCTTGAAACATTACTACAACTAGGGGGTAAGGGAAAGAATTTACACAGACAATACTAGAAAATATATACTCGATGGTAGTATGCATGTTTGCATTACCTGATATATCATAAATTATTGTTTGTTTTATAAGTCAGTCAGGGATTAGCTTGGTAATAATTGTGTTACCTCGTAATACTGCTTAATAAAAAAATGACTTGAATTTATAACCTCATGAGTTTTGCAATTGCTGTGACATATACTTCCTTTAACCCATTGGTTATAACGTGAATAATTATACAGTATGCAAAATACAGCGCCACCGAGAGTATAAAAGAACCCTAATCCGTGTTCCTTATAGGCCTATGTCTCACTGGGTATAAAATACACTCTTTTTACTAACTACATAAGAATATCAATAAAATTTTATCATACTGCAATTGAGAATTGCTAATTAGCCATAGACTCTAATTGGCAAACTAAATTAGAATATTTCATAACTGCAGCTTGGTTAGATTGATGTAGTAAAATATATAAAATATCAAGGTGCTTTGATATACCCATGATTGAATACTCCTTTACTTGTCTTCATTTGTAGTCGAGATATTTAGTAGAAATTCTAGATGGGAATAAAGTGATTATTTTTGAAATACTGATATATGGTCCCTTTGATTGCACAAGGTATCTCACGCTATTCATTTATCAGGACATATAAAAAATGCACATAACACTGAATCTACAAACATAAAATATATTAAAAGTTGATTATAATAACTCTGTACAGGTAAAGTACTAGGTGCTTTGTGGAATAATTGAGTATGTTTTTCAAAGCTGACATTTTGGAAAATTCCTGTGCTATTAACTGTGGTGTCAACTACATGCAGCAATGCTCTATTAAATATACAGTATTTAATAATTTCTTAGAAACACCATTGTAAATTTGTATCTTTGAAGTCTGAAAAAATTCAGCTGTATTTACAATTAATGACCTATTACTTTCATTAGAAGAAATATCTTTGTGGAAAATATTTATCAAAGAAATGTAACCAGTTCGTTGAGCCACACCTAAATCATTGTAGAACGTTTTGTTATCAATTTCTGTATACTTCATGATGATAGCATATAAAAAATTTTTTACCTATGGACTTTAGTCTATATGCAAGTCTTATGACATCTACCATGCTCTATTGCTTGATTAGCATTCTGCAGTAGCATTTTGTATTAAGCTGTTAAATTATTATTGAAGTTTACCTGGGCCACCTGTGGCCTCTATCGTCGTCTGCACTCTCGTACTCCTCTGCTGCAATAAAAGAAATCATAAGGTTATTTAAAAGTCACAATATGATGGTGGACAAAAGTATGGATTGCAATTAAAAATTGTTAAAGGTTTAATGTCTGCTTGAGATAATAGTGTAAAATGTCACTAAATGAACTGTTTAATGAATTTCTTGTGATTAAAATTGTTTCTTGCTCCTTGTTTCAATACCAGTCACAATATACTTTACTTTTAAATTGTACGCCATCAGCCAGAGAAATACGACTGTAGAGGAAATCTATTTTATGCATTTAAATTCAATAGGCTTTCAATTAAAACTTTATATTTCATGGAGGTTTCAGTGTTTCAATATTTGTCAGCAGTATTTGTCATCACTGAACTGCCATTCTGTGTGTTGTAAAGTGTGAAATACTGTAATCAGTAAAAACGAGTATATTGTGTTTATTGATCTTAAAAACAAAACTTTATGCTTTGTGCAGTGAGGCTTATATGTGTGCCAAAGTATCATTAAATGTAATTTGTATATTACCTTCTGTAGCTAATACAGTAGCTTACAGTTGGGGGTCCTCATAAATAAATTTAAAATTTGCCGACCGCCAAGACGTTCCGGCGTAATGCGGCCAGTGTCCGACGTTGTGAAACTAGCTGGCGGCAAAACATATTGCTGCTGTGCTGGTGGACAGCGGTAGTGGGAAGGGAGCTCCTCCCTTCCTACTGTGAGCGGGGCTGGCTGGTCCGGTTGTCATGATGATGACTGGTGCATGTGTTGCCAACCGCGTATAGTCGTGGGAACAGTGGCTCGCTGCTGTTGTAGGAACTCCGCTGGGATGTGAAGTTTGTGACCCCGTGACTGGAATGGCTTCCACTCCTAGTCTCTGGCCCCTGGGCGGTGCTGCCGTGTTATGCCAGCTAGGACGGTTGGCCAGGCGTCTCCTGCTGCTATTTGGTCCAGCTACTCACATACGTGCTGACTCCAGCGTGCTGTCAGCACGCCCTGATTGCGGTGTGGGCAGGCTGCCTCGCGATGTCCCAACAGCTCTCCCCTTGTTACACGTTAAAGCAATTTCCCACATAGATTAAATATATTGTAACATACAGAAACGAAGTTATTAGCCACTGATCCTAATTTAAAAATACAAGATTTTCCTTTTTCCCTGAAAGGGCCACGTTTGTAATGTGTAACTTTATATAGAGGTCCCTGCTATCGGCTTATTAGCGTTCTATTTCATTCATCTTAGTTTGGCACTCACACATATAACAATCTTTATTGAAGGTGCCATTCACAATACTTATGTATGCACTAATTATACTCTCAATATAAATTATTTAGTTGTATACACATTTCCATACTACTATTTTATATTCACAATGATTCCACTTAATTGTTTTGTAGTTGTAATTGGACTGTGTGTAGTAATTAATGGTGACTGCAATATGATGGTGTACGAGTAACATGTTACGAAAACAAGAATATGTGCTGTGGAGGTGGTGTGGTGTTATCATAGCAGTGGACAAGTGTGCTACACAGCAGGCATGCTGTTTGTGAGATGTGTGTTGTGATAATATGGCAACACAGCAAGGTAGGTTGTGCAGAGGCGGTGGTGTGGCAACAGTGTCCGTCTCCACTAGGGGGAGGGGGGTTTAAGGAGGAAGTGTCGCGCTTGGGTGTGTATCTTTGAGCTGGCTGCGCTCTTGCAATTCGCTGCGTGGGGTGTGTACGTGGCCTCGCTGTAATTTCAGTGTTTTGGAGGTGCGGCGCACCTGTTGTAAACTGTGTATAATGTGCCCTTCACATAACTGTAATGTTTGTTTCTGCCTGCGGCGTGAATCTCCTGTCCTCCTAAATAATTTTCAATACTGGTTGCTTGCCTCAATTTATACTTATATAAAACCAAATTTCAAACATTAACCCTTACTTGTTTACTTATTAAATTTGAAATGTATTGTGTCTCTGGTCTTGTATGCTACACTTTAATTTATTTGAGATTGTTGTAGCGCACACTGGCACTTCCCTGTTTTTAATATTTGTGAGCCATATGTTAACTTCAATTTTGTGACTTTTGGCAATTAAAAATTATATATTATTACTCTTCACTAGCGTTCATAACGAAATTTCCTATCCTAACATTTAAATCCACTTGCACACTCCATTCTCCTATATATAGTGATACTCTAAAATGGGTCGTACTTCTTCCTATTTTGTGTGTGTGTGTGTGTGTGTGTGCGTGTGCGTGTGCGTGTGCGTGTGCGCGCGCGCGTGTGTGTATATATATATATATATATATAAAAAATTACAGTCAACTCTCGATTATCTGCGATAATGGAGGAGGTGATTGCCGTAGATAACCCAAAATCGTGGATAATTCGCATACTAAGAGAAAAATACAGTTTTTCCAACATTAAGTTTCGTATGGTAGTAACTGAATACTGGGTGTTTCAGTGTGAAACCTAGCCTATCCTTGACATACTGCTGTATTTACATGCATATTTTATGGCCTCGCATAATATCTGTACCTTATTATTTTTTAACAAACCAAGAAATTTAAAAAATGTGTAATGTATGCACCTCTGATTTCTAACTTACAAAACCGGAATATAAAGTGTGTAAAATATGCGGGTAATCATGGTAGTTCTTTCATGAACATTACAAGAAATGCGCAGCTACAGTTAATACAAACAACGCAGCGGGATGCATGTGGTGTTTATCGCCACGCCGAGTGATACTGGAATCTGAAGTTGCGTAAGAGGGAAGGCAGGCTGATGTCACTCAGTTGCTAGGCGACAGGCCACCTGCTCCCCCCTCCTGGAGAGGGGAAACAAAGACGTGCAAAGCGAACTGCATGTCGCTCGTGTTACACACACACTCACCTCCCACACTGTCCAGTGCATGTGGCATACAGCCGGCTGTTTCAGCATGTGGAAAACAGTGTGTAATGTAGAAAACAACTTTCGCCTTCCATTCCCAGTTCTTCAAACAAATATTGGGCTTGTTTCACACACACTAAGCCCGACACTGGGGTTCCCGCGGCACATTTCTGGTTAAACCACTTCAGCATAGCCTTATCTAGTTTCGCGTACATCGATAGATTCATCATTTTCCTATTCGCCAATCCACTTGTCGAGTCCGCACTGCTCGCAAACGCAATAAGTTTGGATTTATTGTTTCGTATATCTCGAATTGCTGTTTCTCCCACTCCATACATAAATGAAAGCTGATTTATTGCACTTCCTCCTTGTTTATTAATAATTTCCAGCTTCTGCTGTAAATTTAAAACCACATGTTTACGTTTTGCAGACATTTTTCGGCTGAAAATGAGCGAAAACGAAACTGTACGTAACTACTGAGTGGCGAGATAAAACTGACACTGATTATGGGAATGCGATACGCGGGAGGAATGTGGCGGTCACGCCGGGTTCCGGCTATACCTGGCAGGCAGCAGCTGGGCTAGCGAGTTGTGCGGTGTTGTCAGCTCGTTGTCTTGCGACGTAACTAAGCTCATTGCGCCATTGGGAACACATTTTGGCGTGCATTTGCATCTATAAACAAACATATTTCTTTCCACAGGTATTTTCAGATAGTACCTGTTACGAATTTCATTAGTTAAGATGGGCATTTTATTAAATATCTTCTTTCTGGCAGTGTTTGAGTTAATTTCCAAAATTTATTTTTATCTTTCTGAATATGCCGCGATTAAGCCGCAAAGTGGATAATCCGCTTGTGGATAATCGAGAGTCTAATGTATTATATGAACATTTACAACAGTTTATGGGGCCTTGGTTTGTTCCGTAATATTTCTAAGTTCATATCCTGTATAACAATATGATTTTATATTACTGACTCTTATTAGCGCACTACAATAACTTATTAAGGTCATTGGTCTAAGATTAATCTTTAGGTCATAGCAATGTTGTATTTATTTACACATTTTACTGAATTCTTATAATTTTGTGTGGCCACATACTACTTTTTAGTTACTAATGATTTCTCTTGGGTAACACCTTTTGCAATTCAAATACTCTACATTAATAAGGGGCTGATTTCCACAGTTCCTGTGGTTCCTTATCTAGTGGTGGGAAGGATACTTTCATATACTTATAATGGAAGTCCCCTATTTCCGGACTGCTCTTATACTGGCTGGAACTCTCCATCCTAGAAGTGGGTTTATTTCTAAGCGCCATTTATGTATTTGCTTCCACGCTCAGACGAGAAACAATTACTATTGTGTTCTACCCGATATGTCCGTATATGAACAAAATGAGTGGCTCTTATGATAATGGGTGGGGTTGAATATGTCAGCTGGCAAAAGCCTGCACGACACGGACTTTGTTACAAAATCTTACGCACACACGGCCCACGTGATCCTACCATATGGCGCATCTGAAAACTGTGTTGTTCGATACTCCAATACAACTTGTCCCATGTAGGAGCACAAGACTACCTCTACAGCCTATTGATTGTCACACCGATACATGTATGCCCTTTGTACTTAGTGGCTGCAAGATTTCATAAGTAATGATGCCTGCATTGCTTTATAGTGATATTTAACTGTATTGCCACTCTACATTCCAAATCAATTCTGTGCGGGCAGGAGGGGTTTCTGTCTTTTACAGAGGGGGGGAGGTGGTATTCTGCCATGGTATGGGGTTTTTATTTTTAAGAGTAGTCTCCATATTTTAATATATATCCCTGCTTTTGGGGTGACTGTGTTTGAGATGGAAGCTCGCTCAGCATGTTTTTCCCCCAACACATTTTGATCATTACGAACTGGCCTCGATGTGTTGTGAAAACAGTGTGTTTTGGGTTAAGTGAAATGTGTTTTTAAAACGTTTGAAACAGCCTCTGATATCCATAGTGAAGGCAAAATTTTGTTTAGGGAAAAGGTGACAGTATTTGGCCTTGTGTCCGGCATAGACACACAGGGTACAGGTGTCATGTACGAGACTGCGCGGTCCTATGATTGCCTGTTTGGGAGCGTAGTATTGTGGTGGTGTGGCAACACCGCATTGAAGGTCGCACTGCAGCCGTGGTTTAGCAACGTCGGTAGGCTGCCCTCTGGGGAGAGGAATGCTACGCTTGTAATCCTTGCTCGTGTGCACGTGCGTGTGCAGAGTTTGTTTTGTCATGGGATCACGTGATCTAGCTGTCGCCACTGGCTTTGCTGGCGATTGGGAATTGTCGTGCGATGTGACCTTGTGATGTCCGTTGTCCTTGGACGTATGTTTGTATGTTTGGCGTGTTCAATCTGTCCCCATGCTACTTGCCCTAGCTGGCTTCGCCGGCTGTGTATAATGTATTTGCGACCTGGGGCGTTGTGTAGTAATGTGTGTAGTTGGACTCACGTTCCTTTGTATTGGGGATAGTTTGCGTGCTGCTGGCAGGTTAATGTGGAAATTGAAGGTCGCAATTTCGGCGTAAGTGCGGTGTGGCACAACTTCATTGAACAGAGCCCTACAGGCATCACGGACCTGGACATTACTCTCCTGTGTGGGGAAGGGGCGTGTTTGGTTGCCTGTACTGATTTCCGGACATGAGCTCCCGTACCAGACCGTATTTTCTGTGTTCTGCCCTGGGCCTGTCTGGTGGTGTGTTGTTTGTTTGTTTGTAAGGTCCTCTATGCTGTGACCACTGTATTACTGTTGGCCTGTTGTACCGTGTCTGATTGTATGTATCTGTGTAGGTGGAGGATGGGTGGAAATGTTGTGTGAGTGTCCCTGACTGGACGTGGGGATGGTGTAGTATAGTTGTTTTAATTTTTGAGATTATGTATTTGTTGTTTTAATAACTGTATCTCTACTTGGAGTTTGGCGTGATGTGCAGTCTGTGATTCCTTCTGTATTATAATTTGTTGGTGTCTGTACATGCCACCTCAATATTCTTGAGGTCTATTAACTGTTGTAGTGTATCAATTGCTAGTGGCACAAGTTTGTCTGCAATTGCGAGTGTTAGTGAGGTCCAAATTATTTTCACAAACTCCGACTCTGGTAATTATGTGTCACATTTGTTCTTGTAAAGTGTCAAGTTTTCTGTGTGTGCTAGTGTACTCTAATCCGGGTGTTGTTTTGTAGTTTGTAATAGGTGCTTGTAGTGATCTTGTGTTCCTTGTGTTCTCAATGTGTTTAAAAGTTTATCTTCAATCTGTTGCCATGAGATTTCCTGCACCCTGGAGTAATATAAATTCTCGTATGTCCTTTTGGCTGTCCCTGTGAGGTAAAACTTTAATACCACCTTTTGTCTTATTTTGTCCAGTTATTGAGTTCACTTGCAGCAGTGAATGTTTCCAAAAATTCCTCAACGTTTTCGTGCTTTTCCCCTGAGAAGGTGGGAATGGGTCGTGAGTGTTATAAGATGATTTGTGTGGGTGCTGAAATGTTGGGTAGCTGTGGGATTTGCACTGTGTCGTTAGTGGCGTTGACAGACTGGTGTTGTGTTGTATAATTTGTGTTTGTTTACTCATGTTCAGGAATGTGAGGATTCGTGCTGGGAATGGAAAGTGAAAACGTACATGTTGTTTGTAGTGTTGAAAGTGGGTGGGGTCGGAGATATCCACTGTTACTGGGTGTGTGTGTGTGTCGTGAGGTGAGTAATCTAATTCTGTGTTCTGCTGTGTAGGGGAAATGTGTTCAATAGGTGTTATGTGTTCAGTGTTATCAGTTGTTATTTGGATTCTCAATTGTTCGTGAACTTCTACAGCAGGTTTCGCGTAGCCTAAGTCTAACAACAGGGTTTTAACTAGTTTGCTTATGTTTTGTGTGGTAGTTGTGTTTTCTGTGTTCATGACAGCATGTTAATGTACGTGGTGTAGTATAAGTGGTGCCGTGCACTTTGTATAAACTTATACTTAACTCAAACTATAAGAGAAGTAAACACTGCGAAAACACTTCGAAATCACACAAAAACCAGTGGAGTGTTTCCTGCTAACAAAGGGAACAGATGTCCCAACATGCACTTACAAGCAATTACACATGCATTAATTCATACAGAAAAGCATAAGCAGTAAAAGGGGGATGTGGCATGCTCTGCTGCACGATTACGCTGTCTCACGCACGTGGCTCGTACTGACCTATTTCAATTGACGTATGCTGCGTGCTGCTCTTGGTTGCGGGGAAGTTAACATCTGGTCACATGCTCGTGCACCCATGCTGCATTATACATGCTTCTAAGCAACTGGATTTATTAAAAACTGAAATAGAGAGATAGACAGAATAATTAAATGTAATTTTAATACTGCAAAAAGGGGATGCACTACACCTACGCGCGTCATGGTTAGCGTGAGGTGCTGCCACGTGTTTTATGCTGAGAAAGTCTATTTTAGCTAATTGAATTATGTGCGTGGTGGAGTTATCTGCTTGGCAATGAGAGGGAAGGAAAGACCACTCCTCCACCAGTGTAACAGCTTACCTACCTAACACCTATGCTTTCCGCTAATATGTCTACTGATCACCATTCTTCCTGCCTTGTCCATACAACAACTCGAGTTAGGTAATGGCCTACTTGGAAGTAGCTAATAATGTCGGCTATTCAATGAAAGATAGGAATTCAACTAAACACATTTATTACAATACTTTGGGCTATAATAGAACAATGCCTTATCACAATACTACAATAAGATCCTCCGCACACGTACTTACTTTACTTACCCTGAACTGACAAGATATTATAAGAACATATAGGAATACAGTTATACAAGGAATGGTAAGTTAATTACGAGAGTATAAGAGAATATGGTTATACAAATACCCTAGCCTTGCCACATGATTATTTCACCTTTAGAACAGGACCTCGAGATCGGGAATGCCGCCCTACTGCCTGGCCGGATTTATGCTCATCAATAGTAACAGCAGCTTGGAACGTAGATAGCCGGAGCTCCTCTGACTTCTCTGTGGCTTTTTCCTTCGTGCCGCTCTGGCACCAACGTTGACACTGATTAAACTCTTCCGGATGCCTGGAGGTAGTGGGGGTGCGAGCTTGGATCTTAAATAGCCTAGCTTCAGTGGGTCAGCTAGGTTGTTGAATAAACAGGGAGCTTGCTCAGGAATCTATACTCTGTAGAACCTTAACTTGTATGTGCGGCCACCTGGAGCCCGCTACAGTGACTTTGTATGTTCTTCGCCTTAAGGCAAACAGTGTTTTTGGTATGTGCCTATCCTAATGTTTGTGGTCATCCCTAACGCTTAAGTGCAGGATTTTCTTTATTTCCTGATTTCTCCTCTTGGTGGGATTTGCTTGTGGGTGGTAAGGTGGAGTGGTCCATATCTCCACCCCCATTCTTTGCATGCGGCGAGCCATTTCCGGCTTGTGAATTGTGTTTCACTGTCTGTTAAAATTAGGGATGGCCCGATACCACATTTTGCAGATACCAACGATACCAATTCTCAACTGCAGATGCCACCAATTACACCGATGCTGATATCAGATTTGATGAGCACATTCATAATTCCCAATTCTCAATATTTGGAAATACTTTTTATTACTTAAATATAAGTCGGTACTCAATTTTATGAACACTTTAAGCACTTTGTATTAGGTGTGTACAGCATAGAATTGAAATACAGAACTAATTTTAATAATAAATTATAAGATAGACTATTTAACTGGGCTAATAATTAACTTAACAGTCAAGGAAAAAATGCTACCAGACAATACAGCATTAATTACAAACTGAGTTCATTAAAGTCAACCTTCAAAAGTTCAGGCAATCTGATGTGGAATTGTATTATACATCTGAGAAATACCATACATAACCTCAACATGAATGTTTGTTTAAAACAACAGCCTAAATATGTAATTGAAAAGAATTTTTGAAATCAATTTTATATTAAATATTCTCTTGAAATTGAGCAAAATTTTTTTGTTATTTATGTTAATATTTTCGCTTTGTCTGCCAAGCCATACTCAATCCCTTAGTAAAAATGACAACTGAATATTTGCGACAATTTTTGCCAATCGTTACTTTCTGAGTCTTATTCAGACCTTTTATACTCTAACCAAAACTGCAGCCGACAGTTTCCAATAAGAAATATGCCCGCCAAAATCTTGTGTATTTGCTTTCAGTGACAACAGTGTCATAGAATGTGTGATATGTTTTCATTGCTGCCAACCTACGAGTACAGTAAATGCATAAAAAAAATAAGAATACAGGTTTGCTTTCTCATTGTTGCCAACATATGAGTGCAGTAAAAGTATAAAAATGTAAGGAGAAAATAAAACAAAAAACTCTTGTGGGCTGTAAACAATGCTATTGATAGCACCAGTTGTCAACTACTGTGTTGTTTTGCCTTTACATATTGCCTAAAAACAAATGATGCAAACAATCTTTGGTTATTGTACCAACAGAAAATACGGTAAAATTTAAACAACTGGAACAAATCATCGAAAAACAATTGTTCCGAATATATTTTGGGTTTTGTACAGAATATCTGATTGATGGATGTGGTAAAGTAATGCTTTACGAGATGTAGCATGCCGGGTTATTTAACATTGTGTTAAATAAATTTGTGCTACTAATCGGTTAATAATAATCGGCAAATAATGTTTCAGATGCCTGCGATGCCGATGGTCGTGGTATTGGCTGGTTAATCGGTATCTGTATCGGCCCGTCCCTAGCTAAAATGCATTGTGGGTACCCCCATCTCGGGAAAATTTCGGTCTCCAATTTTTCAATGATGTGATGCGTCTCCTGGCTGGGTTAGGGAACTGCTTCTACCATGTGGAAAAATAGGTCTGTAACGAAAAGCATGTAATGGTTGCTGTGAGTGCTTCTTGGGTATGGGCCAATCAAGTCCGCCGCAACGTGTGTCCATGGTGTCTAAGGGCATCAGGGCTTGGTCGTTGCGGACGGTACTGGGTACGCCTTTCCTCTGCAACACTTTTCGCAGCTACCCACATATTGGTGGATGTTAGGGGCTCATCCCGACCCAGATATAATGTCCGGCTATATCTGCTAAGTTTTCCTTGGTACTCGAGAGTGCGGCTTCCGGGTGATCATGATAGTGATGAGATATATCAGCGCGGAGAGCTTTAGGTACCTAAATCCTCCATTTTACCCCGGTTTGACCGTTTCGGGACCATACGACTTTGTTCCGGACCTTGAAGCGTTAAGGGTGTGACTTGAGTAATCCCTGTATCTCCGGGTCTTGTTGTTGGTGAGCGGCGATCTGGTCTTTGCTGATTTGCAACTGTAGCAATTGCATCTTCTCTTCTGGGCTGGCCTTCTGGGGTTGGGGTGGCATCATGCGATTCAAATTTTCGTCCGCTTTTTTGGCAAGATCCAAATCAGGTTGGCGGGACAGGGTGTCTGGTAAATGATTCGATTTTCCTGAACAATGCTGTACTTCAAAATTGAATTCAGTCCCTAACATGTCCCACCTCCCAAGCTTCGCCTTCGCGGCCTTGGACTCCTGCAGTCACTGCAGCGCTTTACTGTCTGTGCGGAGAATGAAGTGAGTCCCTTCCAAGTAGTACCGGTACTTCAAATTGCCCATATAACTGCTAGGCATTCTTGCTCATTAATATGGTATTGGTGTTTGGTAGCGCTTAGCCTGGTACTGGCATACGCTATTACATGTGGGTGGCCTTCTTCGTCCTCCTGGTAGAGTACAGCGCCGAGGCTGTTTTGGAAGGCGTCTGTCTGAAGAATTAGAGGTCCTTCCTCTTGGGGTTTGTGAAGCTGCTTTATATTCTGAAAGCTCTTCTTCAAGGCTTCGTAAGCTGTCCCTGTATACTTGCTGATGGTGGGGGTTATTGCGGTCGGCTCTTTTCGCTACAGTTGATGCAATACTGATGTCCTGATTTACTCTGAAGGTGTGAGGTGGGGTTCAGATGGGGATGTCACTTATACAATTGTAACAGGATGTAAAAAATATTTGATAAGAAAAGCCAATGCTGTTACAATCTTGAATATAACGTAGCAGTAGTAGCATATATTCTCACAGAATAATTAAAGAACCATACCTATTTTAAAAGTATAGTTATTTTAATTGTTAAACGTGTTGTGAATAAAATGTGAGACACTCTCCTACTGGCTCAGAACAATATTTCTGTGTGAAAACGGTGGCTAAAATAAAAGGTGTATTGCATGGGAAAATACAATGCATTAAAAGAGCATGCTCTTCTTTTTTAGCATTTGGTTAACACACAGCAGTGCATTATGTATTTTCTGCCTAAAATGGCACGTAAAGGAGGGAATATGCTGCTTGGAAGCAAATGTGAACCATAGAATTTCTCTGCTAATTTTTTTAATCACAGTGTTGACATTACTTAATAAAGCATTTTCCTGTTGATGACACATAGAAAGGGGAGAGAAGACATTCATAAAAACATTTTGAGTGCTTGCCTGCATCCATTCACTTTAAATTTCATATTTTTACAAGTGTGTGATGGTCTGCCTCTTGTTTCCACTCATTTTAGAATCACAGTCCAAAAAAGTGTCCAAATAGTAGCGTAGGTCAACAACTGTATCAAAATAAATATGAAAAGTAATTGCCAAAAATATATATCCAAGTGATGAAGTTGTCAGAAAATAGAAATCCAAATCATATTCTGTGAATAAAAGCCAAATATCCCACTTATTACACTAAACATTCAAATATGTAGGTAACAGCAAACAAGCTTCTCAGAATAATGGCCCCATGGGATCAAGAGGGTTTGAACAGGTGAGACAAAAAAAGGAGCGTGAAAGGCGCTCTTTTTTTTTTGCAACTTGCTGCATGCATTAGTGACCACATTGGCTGGCGCTACTGCCAGGAGGCGTAGGTAGCGTGGAATGTGCCATGCTGCGCATGTGTATCTTAGCATACAAATACAGCACGTGAAAGAGAACTGCACCAGTAGTGTGGTGCTGTGGAACAGCTATTGCGCTAGTGACTGTAAATTTTTATTAAATTCTGCTGCTGATTTTTTTAAATTCCACTATGCACTGCATTGCGCGTAGGTAGAGTCAGTACAACGTATATTATTTTTTAATGTGGCAGCTTTAAAATATGTTCAATAGATTTTTGCTGCAATTATATTGGTTTTTAAAATTTTTTGATTAAGTTTATTTTTTTTTTTTTACGATTCCTCAATCTGTTGGTAAGAGCAAGGTGTCTGTATGAAATGGGTGCTGTGTGCACAAGGTTTAATTGTAATTGACTTCAAAACTAATTAAATGTTATTTAAAAACTTTCTATTCAATATAAAAATATTTGGACATCAAAATACAGTTTTTGCACACCAAGAATTTCTTTGTTATAGAAATGTATGCATAAAAATACCAAAAACATGAAAACTTCTGTGTGTGTTATTCTTCAGAAGTTTGTATGTTTTCTTTTCCTAATTGTCTCGGTAAAACCTTTCGTGCAGTAAATATGAATGTTAAATTTAGATTCTAATTGCGTAACTACAATTTTAGGTGCATTGCAGCCTAATTACAGGTGATAAGAAAATTGTATTGTGCTTCAGGTACTTCACGGAACCCCCATCAATGTCATCGCTGGCAGACAGAGAGCAGATGATGCACACCCCTGATGGGCGGTTTGTGATGGCCCATAATGGGTGGGTGATGAACCATGATCCCCTGATCAACTTTGCAGCACCTGACTCCAATGTCTACCTTCGCCGTGAACTCATTGCTTGGGGAGACAGTGTAAAACTCAGGTGTGTTTCTGTTTACCTCGTTGTACATAATTTACTTGTATATATGTTTATGTGTTTGACATTAAAATGCGTAAGTTACGTAAACAAAAATAAACAAACCTGGAGCTGTGCCGATTCACTAAATTATGCTTACATACCAAATCATTGATGAGTGACCCAATTTTGTGATGCAGATTCACTGGTGTACTGCCAATGTCACAAAAATCTTTTTGTTTATATTGGCAATAAAGGAGGTCGTAGATACCCTTCTGTGGTATCATTTTATTCAGAACATGACTGATTATTGGTTTAAATTAATATTCTATGCAAAACATGTTAATTTTAAATCGGAGACAATTGAACACTAACTTCCAATGTTTGATAAGTCATTCTGCCACTCTATGTTTTTAACATTGTCCTCATCGTGTCACCCAAAATCTGTACAAATTTCCCAAAGTATTAATAGCAACCTTCTTTCTGAGATGACCTAATTTATGGAAACTGTGATAGGTCTTTTTAGAGAAGTTCTACAGTGTAACTTATAATTTTGTCAGTAAAGCCATGCCAAAACAACCTAAGTAATACTGTATTTCCACTATTATAAGCCGCGCCCTATTACAGGCCGCACCTTTATTTCAGAAAACGAAATTTGGGAAATTAGGTTTTTATCTCACATTTAAATTTTTTTGGCAGTTCGTGTTAATTACTAACATTTATTTTAAAGGATTTTATGTTAGAGATTTACAGTCTTCTACATTATCTGCAACATCTTCCATAATTTATTAGACTAGATATTTTATGAAAACATTTGTTTTAGGTATCACACTTTTGTTTCACACATAACTATCAATATAAAAAAACCTGCGGCCATGGATTACTGCACACATTCTAGTTGTAAGTGCTTGTTACCAGCACTTGGAGGCGGCTGTTGTCAAACTACTGTAGGTTTTTCAAAGTGTATGTTTTACTGCTTGTGTAATCTTGGAATGTGTTAGTTTACATTTTGATACACAAGAAAAAATACTTAACATATTTCTACATTACCAAATTAATTTTTTGTGTATACCATTGAAGAGTTCAGATATCGTGAATTTGTCTGTATTTATAATATTTCACATTTTAAATTGTATTTCAGTGTGATTTTGTTTTATCACAGTTTACCACAAAATCGTGCCTCTATGCATTAAACAATATATTACAGTTTATTTATCACTTAGTTGTCAGAAATTTGTATTCTGTGAAAAAATTAGTTCCTTGTAGTTTTTAGTTTAGTAGTACTTAGTTTTATTACATTTATTAACACTGAAAATATATTTTCCTTCAGTGCAGGCCGCATTCCTGTTTCTAGGCCAAAATTTTGGCAAAAATATACGGCTTGTAATCGTGGAAATACTGTATTTTGATGCAATTTTTGCATATGGTGGTTGGGTGCTGGTTAGACTCGATACAAATTTCAATAGTGCCCCCTTGAAAATAACTGCAGTCTTCCTGGTAACCATGAAAGGTTGATGCGCCACGTGAAACATCATATTCTACTCTAGCCTCTGCCACAGCCGCGGCCCCCTCCAGGAGAGACGTAGCCACCACACGCCACAGAGTGCAGCACCTGATGTTACAGAAGAGCAGCATCTGCCTTCTTTCAGCCGCAACCGGCTCAGCGCAGAGGACTACTTATCCTTCCAGCCCTGCAGCGAAGGAAAAGCAAGCCGCTCGTATCAGCCGCTAGCTTCGGCCATCTCTGTTTCCATTCGTCGCTTCTCTCATTCTCATCTCTGTCGCACCACTACACCTGCGCTAGCCCTGTGGACCGTGTAACTAAGGGGTTTCCATCCCTGAGTTTGAGGCTGACTTTCGCAGCTCTGTTGCAGGACATCGCGCTGCCATCCAGTTGCCAGACAAATCACTGCCCATTAGTGTTCGCTTGACACCAGCCATCTCTACGTAAGTGGTAATGCTTGGATTATAGACAATGGATATGCAGACAGGGATGATTGTAGATACAACAATCCCTCCACATTAGTGAGATTTGGATTGTCAGCCACCAAGGCACTAATAGGTTGGAAAAGCTTGTCCAATTGGTAGAATTACTGCTGAAGTGTGGTAGTTCAATGGTGGAGAGGTGAGGTGATAAAGTCGCTGAGCTAGAACTGCGTGCAGGCTTGGTAGACTCCTTATTGGGTTTTAAGGAGTCGCAAATTGCAATAATTTCATAGAATAAGTCATTAAAATGCTCTAACCTTTCTGAGTGCGTCGCAGCATCAAATTTCGTCTTGTCCCTACTTGTTAGTTCGTAGGCCAGATGATCGTCTTCAAATCCTAAGAGCGTATCTGAGTGGCTAAATCGCAGCAGGTAGCACAAAACAGCTGCCTTATGGTTGGACCTGTGAAAACCTTTTTGGTGAGTTCGGCATTCCGCCGTAACCTATTTTCCATGCTTTCCAAGCGTCACTCTAATGCTGCGGTCTTTTCAGCCATGGTGACACACAAAATTCTTCAGTCACAAAAATTCTTCAATCCACAGCTAAAACCAACACCACAGTGTACTGAATGTGTCCATAGACCAGGTTACCAAGAATTCAAGTCACAATTAATGTTACTGGTTGCGGTATCGGTATTACGGAATACCGGAATGCACCAGTTCCAACTACTCGAACATCTAGTTTATGGTAAATGTGTATGTGTATGCTGTTGCAGAATTTCGATTACACCTGTTCGTAAAATGGTACAAAATATGTCCCTTTGTGTGTATCGGTAAACAAAGCTGGTGCTGGCGAGAAAAATAGGTTAGCAATGCAGCGATAACAACCCGAACAAGCCACACCGAATCAAGATACTCGTGTAAACACAGCAAATGATGATGGAAATTAGGCAGATCTTAATCCGGCCCGGAGGACCAAATGTTTCTACTTGAAACTTACACATTTACGGTATGATGAACTGTAACGAACACCACGCGTCCGGCCATGCCGCTGCCATTTTGTACAGCCGCACCGCTCGTAACAGCCACCAAGAAAACTGAAGTTGTGGCATTCTATAGTGGTGCGAAGGTCAACCACCAGTCTCAACAATCTTCTTACAAGAAATTGGAGTTAATTATTACAAACATTATTATTAGTTTTTCCCGCCTCAGATAATTGATAACATGTAAATTGGGAAAGAAGTAGAAAACCAGAATTAAAATTCTGTTCGTTCATGATGGAAAGTGGGATTGAAGGCAAACAGCAATCTGTCAACATCTGAACCAGCCCTGGTTCTGGAGCCACTGCCCCCCCCCCCCCCCAAAAAAAAATTGAATTGCAAAACTTTAATACAGTCAATCTTGGTAATAAAAAATTCTCTCGTAGAACTATTTTCCTGATGTAGAGAAAAATACACTAATACAACATGTTGAAGTTTCACACTTCCATTATTCACTAAACCACTGTCTTGTTGCAGAGTAACGAAATTAATTAATAAATACAGTGAAAGTTAGTTGTAACGATAGTCTATATTGGCACAAAAAATTGTCGCTATAGCAAACTTTCGTTATAAAAAAAAATTTAAAAATCCCACATTTAGAAATTTTTTATTTGTGCTGTATATTAACTTTAATGGCATAACCCAGAAAAGTAAAAAGACTGATAATACAACTCATTAAATTAAATTGATATTGCGTAAACTTCAATCACTAGCAGAGAACAGACGTGACGCATGTAAGGTTTTGGAGCGGGGAGGGTGGCAAGGCAAAGCACAATACGCGCAGCTGTCTCCACGTGCAAGGTCGGCTAGGGTCATGGCGCTTCCTGTTGCCACGGCGGTGGCTGTGAGCGGGAACGCGGAGACAGACAGGCGACGTGTGCACACAAAGTTATTATGTACAACTGTTACTTGGCACATTTTTTTTGCTAAAATTGAGTAAAGAAATTTTATTACACTATTAACAGTTAACAAAAAATTTGTCTTGTCAGTGACTAAAAATGCAGAATGATTCACGAGTTAAACACTAATTAGCAAAATGTGCGATAGTTTATAGCACCAAAATACACTTAAAAAAATCTCACAATCACTCTTTCTTGAAATAAGAATCAATGTTTGTTCGCTTTAACAGCTTGCCATTATGACAAATGACAGGACCTCTTGGAAAGCTAGCAACTCTCAAAATGTATATGTGGCATTTGCAGGTGTGCAAGGCAGTTACGTAATTTAGGCCCTTAAAATTTATGTACATACTCGTCTTATACTGTATGATAATATAAAAATATTTGGCAATCTTAAAATTGCCAGACTGGTTGCTACTCTAATTTAAGTGACGTTAATATTAGAATAAAATCAATAACATATTTTCTGAATATCACGAAACAAAAATGTCCACAAATGCATATTCCTTATTATGAAATGGTAGCTTTCATAAATAATGTCGCCCAAACAATTGCTACGTGTAGTTAACATACAATGTATACCGTATTTAAGCATGTACAGGCTGCATGGAACTGTTTTTAAAGCCTGAGGTTTGTGATATTTGTTCACGTACGGAAACAACTGAAATTTGTCAAGTACACGCTCCCGTGAAGTGATTCCACTTGGCAGACATCCTTCGTCAATAACACAATTGTGATGGACGTGACTAATGAGACCCCACGTTTTGCCAGCTGGTGAGGCGGTTTACAACTGTTCCGCCGGTACCATATTGATTGCTTCAGTTAATTTTCTCTCTCTCTCTCTCTCTCCTCTCTCTCTCTTCTCCTCCTCTCCCCCCCCCCCCCCCCCCCCCCCCCGCTTCACAAACAAACGTGAGGCCGTGTTCCAATTTGTTTCTAGTTTCATTTTTCTGAATTTGTGTCTGGCATTTTTTAAGTTTTAGTCGAAAGAATACAATGTTTAACTGCCTAACATGCAATGCTGTATTATTTGGGTGTTATCATGATTCCAAAAATAAAATCTGATATGGTAATTTGTCAAGTTCGAAGTTGTCAAAACTCAAATTTCAAAAAGACATTGTAGATTTTGTAGACAAACAGCTCAACGACCATTTTGTTAACAAAAAATGCCAATTGGAACACGGCCAAGTGATAACGGGAAAGGAACGAACGAGTTATTATGCAAAATTTAAATTGATGGTTGTAGCATATGCATGTGAACATGGAAAAAGGGCAGTTGGTTGGCGATAAAAATGTACCTGGCGCGGGGGAAAATATACGCTGCAAAAATTTCCAAAAAAAAAAGTGCTTTGCAAGGCAAAATGTGTAAATACCTGGAACTGGAATAATAGCTGTTTCATCACATTGCGCACCTCTAGAAATAATGGTTTTTCTGTCACCACAGAAATGTTTCCATTTGAAGTCAGGGAAATCGCAACTAACAAATACATTCCCGTAGTAGAATTTAATCTTGGTGTTCGCCGGCGATCAGATTAACCAATTCTTAGCAGCTGTTCAGTGCAATAATAGCACGCCTTACTTGTACTCTGAGGTATATTCCTTGATGATGCAGTGCAAAACCTTAGTTGTCATTTTATTATGGCCATAAACATTTTTACAATCCCCCCCCCAAAGTCTCTTGTATAGCCAGCATCCTATATTTTGACATGAAAAAATACGGTAATTTGTAATGAGTGATTCAAAGAAGTTTATGTAAAAACACTTATCCGTACGTAAATTCACATTTGATTTTATTTTAGTGGCAGATATTCACATTGCATTTCACTATTAGCTTTGGCCGATATTGAAACTTTCTGCTTTGCATTTACACAAATAAACAGTGGCGAACGCACAAGCAGTACGTAACACAGTTGAGTGGCGGTGTCCGGTCTGGACTGCATGGCGCCAGCCATGCGGCCACAATAGGCAAGCTGCGGCAGTTGTCAAGTGTGCGCGTGGCGAGCTGGCGGCAGCAATGTTGCCATGTTTCACGAAGTTTATGCACAGAAACCAAAACGTTTCTATTTTTTTCACGCATCATTCTTTGATTGTTTTTTAAGGAAACTGCTGAATGCTGCTATTTAAGCTATAGTTATAGCTAAAATAAGCCCACACTGCATTCGTTATTGCTGTCTTCTTTTTCCACTGAGTATATGGACAATTGACAGTGCTGATAAAAGTTAACGATATAGCAGACTTTTTGTTATAAAGTATACTCGTTACATCGGACTTTCACTGTAATGTGTTGTTCCGATACACTGTTTTCCAATACAGATACCGATACCCCGGTACCACTGCCTGCCAATACCCTGATAACAAAAACTGATATTAATGCTCTTCGCACAGAATTTTAGAAAAAGTATTACTGTAAATAATACATTCAAAACATTTCTCCTAGACTCATTTAAATAAAGAAAATAATGTCTTAAAATACTGTATATTATTTATTGTAATCCCACACAAAATGCAAGTTTACCTAAAACTTTCAAACCCTCTGCAAATTCAAATAATATGACACCAAATGCAATTAAAATTTTTAATGTCCCACGCGCTTTATCAACTAAGAACGCACAGAGAAGTTAAAGAACGCACAGAGAAGTTATTGATCAGGCAGTGTCATGTCTGTTGGTTTACCTGGGGAGGGGGAAGATGACCTCTCCACCCCATCACCTGTTGGTGACACCTTGCACGCATGGCAAATGTCTGTCTTTTAAGGTAATTAATCATATTTTACTGCAAAGAAAACTTGTAATTTTGAGACACAAATGAGTCGTTTAAAATTGATTTCTTCACTGTCTTTAATAATTTATCATTCAAAACCACATCCTCTGCTTTTCCCTTTCATGAGTTACACTGCATTCGGCTCGGTGCTTACCTACCCATTATTAGACGGTAAGAGGTGTCAAATAGGCATTTACGTATTATTAGTTAATTCAAAGTCGTGTGTCTATTGAAATAAATTAATATAAATCCTCCAATTTCCCCGCAAGAAGTTACTGAAAATGAACACTTATAATACAAGTCGCTGAATATTCTAACAATTTTTTGCTGACAAGTGGTAGAGTATATGCTTTTGGGCATATAATTTTATTTGCGAAGATGCTGCTCTTTGAAGTAAATAAATAGTAAGTTTTAAAATTATGTTGATTTTATGCCAGATAAATTAAACCGCAACCTTACTGGATAAAACAACCTTTAAACACAAAAGAAAACATGTTTACAAATAATAATTCCTCGTTAAAATGTTTTGCATAACATTTTCAGGTGAAACCATTTGCTTTGAAATACAAGTGATGTTAGGTGCAAATATTTTGAGCGATACATACCGTATTTACTCGTGTATAGCGTGCACTCATGTATAGCATGCACTATGATTTTTGTAACAAGTTCTTTGGAAAAAAATTTTTTAAATAAAATTGCACCAAAAATTTGTGGTTCCCTGTTAGTAAACATGGAAAAAATTATTCATTTTTATATTAATATGTGGTGATTGTGATATGTTCGTAAAATACTTTAGTTAAATAACTTGGGTGAAAAAAGCAAAAATAAAAAAAAAATCCAGAAAGCTCATGCTTCTACTACAAAACATTTATAGCTTCAATTTCCTTTTTTTCTCCTTTCTCCTTTTAGCAGTTACCGGCTCTTTTTTTTTCTTGCCGTGCTAGAATATCACACTACCCTTATCTAAAAAACAAGGTCTCATCCCTCCCCCTCCCCCCGACCATGGCTCACTAGCCTCTACCATGGAAACAAAGAGGGATGGCGGAATTATCGACCAGCAACCATCTGGGTGTTATTACAAGGGGTGGGGGCCGTAAACATGTGACAGCTCTGGTTTTGTGGCGTGACAGGATGCCATTGGAGAAAGGGGGGGAATGGAATTTGGACCTACATGTAACTGAAGGGTCGCTGAGGGAAAAAAGAGAGGGAAGAGAGAGGAGTGATGTAAGAGTGAGAGATGAATCAACAGACCATCCTGCTACTTCCCTCAACATCCCGAGACAATTGAGATGAGACAACAGACAGTCCCGCCACTTCCCTCAACATCCTGAGACAATTTATGGCTCCACTCCCCCTTCCTCTTTTTTTTTTCCCGTGTATAGCGCGCATCCCAGAAATGTTATCCTTTATTTTAGCAAAAAAGGGTGCTCTATACACAACTAAATACTGTATTTGTTCTTATTTTTCTTTTTGTTTTAATGTGCGACATATACAAACCAAAATACAGTAATTTTTGTGCCTAAAGAAATTAATAACCTGACTTCATTGTCTACAACCGAAACTGAAGTATTGGCCCGATACCATACCCGATACCAATACCGATACATCAGGAAAGGGCTAAGTATCGGCCGATCCAATACTTAGTATCAGTATCAGAACAACTAGAAAATAATGACATGTGCCCAGTTGGGCTTATTTGCATCAAGATTTGACCAACCACTGGGAAGGTTGAACGCAATACCGATCATGGCAAAATATGATTTAATAAAATAAGTTTTTGTTGTGATCACTTTTTAAAGCTTTCTCACACGATGCCAGTATTGCGAGAAACATTTGGGGACATGGTGGCTTTAATGTGTCTTAGGTGCCTGGCCGGTATACAAGACTGGTGTGGTGGCCTGTCATATCAACATGATATCTACAACCACTGTCATGACCCTTCTAACTGACTGACCTTTTACCTGTGGTTTGCTGGGAAGAGAGATGTTCCTCCTCTAAGGCTGGTGGCAGGCTCTGGATGACATACAGTGATGTAGGTGTTCTGGTTGTCCGAATTTGTGGAGTGCTGGGTTGCCTGTGGGTTGGCCCTTAATCAGAGGCAGGAAAAATCCAGAGTTACATCCTCTTCTCATAGTATGGTATCAACCACTGGGTGAGGCTTACCAAGAAGTTTGAACAAAGATTGTGGGAGTACTGAGGGGTGAAGACTCTCAGTATTGCAGCCAGTTTGAACTCTGTCCTGCGCAGTTGATGTTCTGCTGAAAGCAGTAGAAGAAAAGGGTAGGCAAGGTGTATTACCTTCTGAGGCACGTAATGCTCTTTTCAACTTTCTCCCGTTCACTTTCCTTCTGAGAGTACGACATGAGGAAAGGAACTAAACAGTGTGCGGAAGATAATCCGGTGCCTTACTTCCCTACTCTGTACTTCTGGATGCCCAGTCTTGTGACAATGAGACACCACCTCGTAATCCTTTCGTCCGGCCCTTACGAGCGGTGGGCAGAACATTGGGCAACTCAAGTCACTTCCGACCGGAATAACCAGTTGTGGTGTCCACATGGAGTCTATCAGCCTAAGGTGATGTTCCTAGTGCTTTGGACTATGTCAAACTCTACCAGTTTGGCAGAGTTAGAGTGGCCACTTAACGTATGTGGATTCAGCTTTGTGCCAATCGGTCTGCCTGCTTTTCCTCAGGGGGTTGCGCCAACATAGGAATTAACTCAGTACTTTCAAGAGATTAGAATACAGAGAATATATTGAAAAATATGTATTGTATTAAAATAGTAAGAGAACATGGTTGCTCTGCACTACCTCCTAAACTAATACAACTTGCTTACAGAGGTTAAACCCAACGTCAATGGCCAGTTGAAGGCAACCTGGAGAAAAAGCTAGCTGATGTGAATGCGAATAACTTCTGGCCAGAAAAGTTACTGTTACATTAACGTATTTAACAACGTCTAATTGACAGGGGTTGTTATGAAGGATCATTGGAGAGGGGGGGCAGCTACCAAAAGGGTAATTGTCGGCATTGCCACACCATCCAGGGGGCATAGGGAGGCCCCGGAGGGATGTGGACGTGACCTGTTACCAGAGTTCTGGGTTCAACACCAGTGGAGGGGTGGTAGGAGAGAGTGATGTCTTCAGGACCAGGGAGTCCAGTTTCCCAGAAGTGCTGGAATCTGCGGTGGTTCCAGCGGTGGTTGGCTTCTGGTCGGAGATGTCTTCAGCTGGGTTGAGATCTCGGCCCTTGCAAGTGGTGGGTTCTCCAGAAATCCCAGTGTTCACGCACCTGGATGGCTACCTCTGGCCCATGTAAGTGGGGGAGGTGCAGAGACTGAAGCGCATTGGCCTTGCCAGCCCTTTTATACTTATCTCTCGTAGGTGAGGGGTGCAGGGGAAGATAGCCTCAGCCACAGGGGTTGAGAATTCTGAGATGTTGATGCAGTGCTGTCATACCTTATCTCGACTGCAGTCACTGGTAAAATAAATGTTGCCCTCCAATCAGACAGTACAATATTCGGTGGGGGGTGTTGATGTGATGGCTTCTTGGCAAGTCTGGGTGAACAGTTCAAGCTTGGATCACGTGTATGTAGTATCTTCTGACGTGCGCCATGTGGTACCTTGTTGGCAGGTGTCCCACCTCTTCAGTTGGGGTTACAAGACCTGCTCCAGTATGAAAATTGCGCTTAAAGATGGGGCAATTTTGTAGTGTGCGCTTCCTAGATGCGGGAATGTGTCACGCATCAATAAGAAATAATGAAGAGAGCCACCATCTGACTGCATCCTTTAGTTACCAAAAGTTCTTCAAACATACATTATGTAAATTTCATATCTCACAAGTGCTGTGGTAACACTGATCTATTCCGCTTGATAGTGTGTGCCTACACTTAAAAAATGGTGACATGCAGAAACTACAGTCCCGGAGCAACTGCAAGGCTCAAGCCAAATGTAATATCCTGTAGTCGAATGTGCCTACATTTCTATAAGTCACTTATCATGCTCATGATGGGATAAGATACAGTATACTGCACCTGGGAGCAACACTCTAAAAGAATGCAAATATGTTAACTGGCAAATTATGATGGAAAATTACACTGCAGGCTTGGCAATGTACACTGAGAGTAGGGCTTCTGACTCGCTTAGTACCTGTGAGTAAAATTTTACTTGCTATGTTTTCATTTCACATTGATATACCAACTGCATCAAATCACAAGTGAGTCTTTCTCACTCTAAAAATTGTAGTCTTTATAAACTCTGTAACACACTATTTCAAAGGTTTCGTAATATAAATAAAATTATAAAATTGCTTGTTTACTGATTTCACTTGTTATCACCACAATGAAATTGTGTAAGTTCTCGCCTGGTTACTAACTATAACATAGATAAAGCAAATCACCATGTAACAAGTTTGTAGTTTAATAATTATGGTTAATGGCGGCAATATTTATGATAGCATTACAAATTTCTTAAAAATTATAATTTCTGTTTTCAGTGCTCGTTACATAAGTGCATTTATTTTGTCACCAAAATTACTTCTTGTATTGTGTGTGTCAGCTACTTAGCCATCGAAAAATTATACATGTATTTCAAGCTTCCTCAGTAGGTAGCATGTAAAGTCAGCAGAAGGAAAGAAACTGAATGGTAACCAAATGGACATTACGAATTATTGCAGAGTTACATGTTGACTTGTTGGTCACAGCCTTGTATACAAATAGTCTTGCAGTTACCTCGAATGTGTCAAACACTTTCAGTGTTGATTGTACTGTACTCACACTTTTATAATGCATATTAAAAGTATTTTATGTAATGTGCATGTAGAAGAAAGCATTTAAAAGATAAAATTATTTTCTAATAAAATTTGGTAACCTCTTACTGATTCATCATTTTTCTGGCTTTGCACTTAATTTTCAAATCAGTGAGTCAAATTTACTCAGAAGTTTGGGGCATAGAGGAAGCTCTGAAGAGGTAAGTGCAACAACCTGTTCTTGGGTTTATGTAACTTGTACAGAGATTCACTACCATGTATGAATTTAGGAGGCCCGAAAAATTATTTCACTAATACAAAATATTTTTACTGGAATAAAAACAATATCCAATGAGGCATGCCAAACTACATCGCAGAGCGCCTGCGCACCCTACGGGCGACTTCACCCCATAAACAAGCCAGGAACAGCTTGAGGAAAGTTAACAGTGGCAGTCTACCATTCACGTGCCGATAGAATTGACTCCATGCATTTGACACCCTAGGACACGATCATAATCAACGTGTTTGATTATAAAATTGTACTGACCGCCCAGATTCAGACATGCGGTCGCCACCCCCTTGAACCAAGATTGTTTTACCGTACGAGCCACTGCCTATAGATAATGAGCAGGAAGTTACAAGATGTACCACAGGATCGCAGCACCCCTGCTGCCCCATGACATCACACCCACCAAGCCTCGAGCGGAGGTTATAAACTTGTCAGCAGCCTTCACTCAGGGCGATAAGGAATGTGTGGTGCCGCAGCAATCCTACGTTAACCAACCCCTGCGGAGAAAGGTTATCATCCCCCGCACCTCCGGAAGAGCCCTGAAGCACTGATCTTCAAGTATATAAGGAGGCACAAGAACGCCTCTAGCCAGAGTTCGCAGGCTCGCTGGCCGCATAGGTCAGCGAGCTCTCCCTGGCCTGACCAAGACCTCCTCCTCTCCGGCAGCTTGCAAAGTCTCAACCTCACCTGCAGCTTGGAAAGGCTCAACCTCACCTGCAGCTTGAAAAGGCTCCTCCTGCACCAACCGACTGCAAGAGCTGGTACGACGCTTCAGAGGAAACCTTGACGTTCCACTCCTACACCCCTTTACCCCAGTCACTCCTTTGACTCCGCTTTAGCAGGCATTGCGACGTCCCCTCTGGACAACCACCACTTGGGAGGATAACGCTGTAAATTGCATATCGTAATATAACTAAATTATCAGACCAGTGTATTTTGTAACAAGTTCATTGTCCAGGCTCTCCTTCGTCTGAGTAATTAATCACATAATTATTGTTAGGAGTAAATTTAGTGTGTATAATCCAACCGGGATTCCCCATTGTCTTTTAGACGTGATAATAAATATTACGTCAAACTTATATTTGTTGACTTCCTTATTTTATTGTATCCCCTCATGTTTTGTTCTGTAATTGAAGGGTTGTTGTGTGTATCTAAAACCCCACTGAGGATTAGGTGTGAGCGGGCCGAACTCCACAGAAGATGGAGCTTGAATAAGGCTTTAGTCCGAAACTACATTCCGCTGCTCTTGGGTTTCCGGTGCTCTCTCGCCTACCCGCAGTAGCACCTCAATTCCCTACTGCACATCCCACCATGAGTGCCTCGGGTGTGTCTGAAGGAGACATTCCCCCAGGACTGCACGTCAGCAGGAAGGAAGAAAGGTTGGTTTGAATGCCTAATAGGAGAGGCGGGATTCAGAGTCTAAATAGACGTAAAGAGCGGTGGGCTCTACCATGGCATTGTATCACACAGCTTGAGGTAGAAACTAATTGCAAAGACGCGCCCCCACCGGCGAACCCGGCGGTCACCCCACGTCCAGTTTCACCTAGTATCCATCTGGATCACACCTTCGAGCTTGACGCTTATTTGGGCATATGCTGGCCGTGGCCAGACTTAGATTACGTAAGCTACCATCTGCCGGAATCTCCTCTGCCTTCTGCAATTGTATTACCTCCCAGGAAAGACAAGGGAAAGAGTTCAGAGAACACGTGTACGATCCGTCTCGCATCCGGGAAGGGGATCAGGGTTAAATTACTGCCAAAAGCCACTCCTAAACCTCACATAAGTTCTGCCCTCTTAAATTACATTCCTAGTCATCGGCTGACGTGACAGAAGCAGTTTGAGTCAACCCCTCCGATGAGCTCTTCCACCCCCACCATTGTAATCACTTAATTAACACCCACGATACGTAATTCAGGACAGCTGGCATCCTGCCTTTCGGCAGCCCTTTCGGTGAGAAACATTGCACTCCCTGGGCAGGAGTCAATTACAGTTCAAATCTCCCTGAAGTTTGATTCCCTTCCACTCAGGAGTAATCCCTCCATTAAGCGGTACCCCAGTGAACCAACCACGACCCACCAGGCCAAAACCGGTAACGCAATTAGAGAACACGTCGCGGAAGGATTATTGACCAAATTCAGGTGGGCAGTCAGCACTCTAACCACATAACACCAGAGAGAGACGCGCATCACCACAAAATGAATAAACATGATATAGTTATTTGAAAATTAATCATGAATTTTGGGAAAATTACCAAAAAATTTGAAATATTTTACAAAGTTAAGCTGCACACACCTGATAAGTTGGGCTTCAAACACAGTTTGCGACAAAAAAACTTCATCTCACGTACAAGTCTCTGTTTTGTCCACTTAGCATCCTCATCAGTACTCCACACAAAGAAAAAGTGTTTGCAACCCCCATTTTTATGAGTGTGGATTATGTATCTTGTGAGGTACTGATTTCACAATGTCATTCTTGGGATCTGTCAAAAAATTACAAAAATAGAAAAATGTCTTTGATAGAAGAGGAAACAGGATACATTGAAGCAGTCCAGACCTTTCGTTCGTCTTTATTCCCATGTAGTTTGGTCACAAGAGGGATGGTATAAGGACGTCATGCTGGTCGCTAAACAACCATCTCCCACTTGTCAAACACGTAAGGGAAGGAAGTTGATCAGAAGACAGCGAAAGCTTGTTCCTTCAAGCCAGGTGTTTACATGTATGTTCACTTCACACTTTATGGATGCAGCGCACTGGACATCATGTGGACAAGACAGTTTTACTGTTATTTGGCATACTTGGACCATTTAAAGTGATTATTACTATTTGAGTTGAAAAATGTGCAATGTTTCAGATAGAGGTGAATAAATAGTCATGAAAATGTTTCCTTTTACAACTTTCATTGATTAACAATTGTAAACCACATCCTATGATATTCCTTCAGTTTTCCACTCAGCACTTGCCTTGAGTCATGTGGCAAATAGTTGGTGTTTGTACATTATTTATTAGCAAAGGGGTTTCCCATATATCCTTCGAGGATATCTTGTTGTTCAGAATTTCAATAACAAGTCCTACATTTCTCCTGTGAAAAACAACTAAAAATGGACTTTTCATTTCGTGAAACTTTTATGCAGCATGATATTTAAATACTGAAGAGGTCAGTTTGAAGTGTTTTAAGCTACCTCGGTTTCCAATTTATTTGTGGCATCAGTAAAGTTTACAATGATTGGGACAACAAGCCCTGACATTGATGGTAATCGCACACAAGTCCTATGCTACCTCAGCTGTGGGTCAGGTTCCCCACGTGGGAAAAACAGGTTACTGATTTGTAGCCTTGTGGGTGTTTTGATTAGTCTGCGACTGGCTACGGATGAGTGGTGCTTGTGCTGTTTGTAGGTTCCTGGGGTAGGTGTAGAGAAATTTTGGTGTAAGAGTAAGGTAAAAGGGTGGGATGGAGACCCAGGACAGCAATATTGAGTGTACTGTCAGTAGTTGTTTCAAAGGTATTTTACCTGCTACTCTGATAGGAGTTGTAAAAAGTTCGTTCTCTTCTATTATTTCTGGAACTGGTGTGTGAGATATGTCTAACTCCTATTTCTGTTTAGATTGCTTGAGCTTAGCTTTTGTCCACTTCTATGTGAGAGTGGCATAAGGCGAAATTTTTGTAAGTATCGGAAAAAAAAATTCATAAGGCGACACCGGGTAATAGTTGCGGCCCTATAGCGTACTTCTAAGAGTATTGGTTTCGCAATACACTTCCACCTTGCTGTTCAACATCCGGCCATTCACTAGGCAGAGTGGACCACTAGTGTTGGATCTGTATATTTACTGCCAGTGACTCTGAGGAGGGGTTTCCACCGAGGGTCAAGTAGATCAAATACGTAGTTCTCTCACCTTGGCCAGGCCATTTTCCAGCCGGCAGAGTAGGAAGCTAGCAGAAATACTTGATTCCACGTATTGAAAGAGAGTAACGAGTGCATTCGGGTACTCCCGAAGATATACCAGCTTGATACACTATTTTACTGGCAGATCTTTGTTTGCCTCTTAAAGGTGTGTGTTCTTGCCGTATGGTGGTAGTCACGCAGCCAGCTTTACCTTATGTGTGCAAAGCAAATTCCAATTATGTAGAATCCTTAAAGGTCAACAAGGGGTGTAATAAAAGCTAAGAAGGGAAAAATACTAACATTGATGGTAAATAACAATATGTTTATTAAATACGTATTGAGCCGCCCTCTACCCCAGGTCGGTTTAAGGCTAACTCACTGCACTGCTATAACCATTAACTCACTACATTATGGCTGGGTAGTTACGAAGATTATTTAATGTTAAATAAAAAATATAGTAGTGCTGTATTTGCATTCTGGATAACTTAACGTGCTAAAACACCAGCCACAAGTTCATATAGCACTATTTATAATAACTTACCTGTAATTCTTAAATATAACAGCGGAGGAACTATCAGCTAGAACAAATTCGCACTCCAAAGTTCTTTTCAATGGTAGTAATATTTATTTTAATAGGTCTTGCAGATTTACTTTCACATCTACGCAAAGAACAATTTACCAACACTCTGTACGTAAATCATTGTCACTTTTCATGCAATCCAACCACTACACAATTATGATGGACAACATTATAAAACAATTTTAAAAGGTATTTACACCAACTGCTAATAAAAGTTTTTGTAAGATAAACAGGCCCACTATAGTTTAAATAAAATTACTGTACAAAGTATGGCTTGCAAACTATCAAAGGATTTACTGCTATTAAGCGCTGCATAGGACAAGTGAACATTTCAATACTTTCCATTCAACATAGAAACCACCCTCGAACCACAGGCATGCAAAACAGTTGACTTCTACCTGCATATATCATATTAGGAAGGTCAATAAGTCACCCCCTCATGGTGACGTAAGAGTAAAACCATTGCCCCAGCATACACGCCAGTTACTGGTTACCCCAGAGCTCTGGTGATGTTGTGGACTCGGCCGGTCGCCAACAGCTAATCAGTGCTCACCATTTTTGTGGGACACGTAGCACTGCACTTTCTACAAAGCGATCCCAGACACCTCTTCATACATATGTTGTGGGAATTGTCAACAAGTTTACGGCATCAAATGTAGCTTACACTTCTCACGAAAATTTAACGTGAACTTTTCACGTACACCGTGGTGGCAGGATTGCACGACGGAATAAAACAGTACCTTCATAGCATAACAATTTACACACTTATGCATGTTGCCTTCTTCCAGCAAAACTTATTCAACATAAACCTGTTACATTACAAAACCGTTGCATGCTCATAACCGCCTCGAAATGCCAGCTCAGTCCAAGCCGCCGCGTTTAATCAAGGAAGCGCCTACTGGCACGCTGCCGCTCAGACGACCAGCGTGCCTCATCGCCGCATAGCCTAATGGTAATTCCTTTAGCAAACATTTACATACTAAGAGTTTCGTAGGAAGATATTCATAGCACATAACTATCATAATAAAGCAAGGCAAAAATGTGTAATAAACTATATAGTGTAGAGCCCCGTTATAGCAAGATGTTACGGTTCCAGGTTTGATCCTTACTAAGAGTATCCTTGCTGTTCCCAAATTAGACCGATTTTGATCCCCAGTGGGGCATATTACTTAAAAATTGCCCTAAAATTGCTTTTGAATTGTTTTCAAACCACCGTAACGTAAAAAATCATGTTATATGAAAACTGATTGCGTGAAAATGAGCGTAAAATCTGACCACGCTAGTAGTCTCTGAGCCTGCTATCAGTTGCTCGGCCTACGCAGCATTGTCCCGCAATCAGTTGCCCGGCCTACACAGCATTTCCCTGTGGCGCTTACTTGGCCGCGAAGCACTGCCCTGCAAGCGATATCTTGATCGTCGCAGCTCCGCACGATTGCCTCAAACCAAATACCCATATTTAATGGCATAATTCACACCTATTTTACAGGATTTTAGTGCAAAAATTAGGGTGCGTGAATTATGCAAGGAATCGCCAAGACATGTGCATGTAAACATTATAATGGGGTCTACTGTAAGTAATCCCTCACCAACCACAGGGTATACGTGTTTTAAAAACAGCACTGTATTTATTGATAATAGATATGAAGATACATATTCAAAATTAATTTGCTCTGTGCTGGGGCTAGCAGCGAAAACATTGTTGTGTGCATGTAGCTGGGCATCGGGCGAGCATCTAGATCCTCTGTAGCGTGGCTGGACGAGTGCGTAGATCCTCAGGAGCGCAGCCAGGCGCTGCAGTTTGCCGCTGTTGCTCGGCCCTAGATCCTCGGGTGGGGCAGCTGTCTGTCGGTCGCTACATAATTACTCTGGCGGGTGCAGCCTTATGCCTCCCACCACTGCCGTCATTACTGGTCCGGTCGGTCTGGTTCATTTCCTAACAGCAGCCCGGTATTGGGAAAACATGACATGCACGTTAAACTCAGAAACAATGAATTTTCGGGCCGCTTATTTATTGCAGTGTTCCTCTGCATACGCAATTACCTGAAGATTAAATGCAGCAGTTTGACTGGCATATTTACCCATTATACATTCGTACTAAATTAAAATTAATATAAATGTAAACTATACCCTTTGCATTAAAAAATTCCACCCGCATACAAATAAACTCAGTGACTGACTTGGTTTACATGTTTGCAGCACAGGCGTGGCAGCCAGAAATCGATAACAGGACCAGTGATAGTGACCTTGAAGTGTCAGTGATGTGGCATGGTCGAACAAAGCACATGCTGCGCGGGCCCGTTAGCATTATATGCCTTGTTGAGAGAAACATGCTGCGTGAAATAAGAAAGGAAAACTTTTTTCCCCTAATTTGGCACCATAAAAACAGGGGTGTGAATTGTGCCAGTGCGAGAACTATGCCAGTAAATACAGTAGTCGCTTGAAAATTATATGTTTTCAACTAATAAAACCAGCATGGTGCAAAACTTAAAACCAGCAAAAATTTAAGAAAACTTTATCAAAATGGATTAAAATTAAGTTCATTATAGCCCAGTGATAAAATGTAGTAGTAGTTGTGTCCCTATCTTTAATTGTTATCCCACAGTATGAAAACAGAACTGTGAAAACCTGTTAATATGTAGCTATATTCGTTTCCAGCTGTCGCTTAGTGTGTTATGTTTAAATGAAATTTGTTTTCCTGTAACAATTACGTTCGACCCATATACGCCAAGTTGTTTGAAACCAAACACAGTTGACAGCACAATTACCGTGAACGACCACGGAAAAGCAGAACTGGTTCATTAAAATGGGGAGAGGGTGGTTAGGTGGCGGTTGGAAGAATGTGACACATGAGAGTAGCACAAGGTACTTAGGGAAACGAGGTGGTGGGGCGAGGGAGTGGAGATATGGCAGACAGATAACAAAAGTGCGCTTCACACGGTCACAAGTCCTGCCGCAAGCTTGCTTCACACAATCTCGACCATACATGTTTTAGTTCGTAAAATTGCAGTTTTTCATGGAATATTTTTGCAATTTTTTGACGGTTCCTCAAAAAGACCTCATTATACCTGTGTTCTCGCATTTGCCGTGCTCGCTACAACGGGATTATTTGATGTACATGGCAGATTAGTGCAATAGATTTAAGACCTATATATAAAGATTAAACTTTTATTAGAAATAACTACTTGACCTAATTTATATTTACAAGATAGAGCCTCTCCTTTAATAGAACAACTAATCTTCTTCCATGATCACATCATAATAATTTTAATAATCTATGATGTGCTCAGTTACTGTTACCCCTGAAGTTAGTAAAATTATTGTATTTAGTAATGGGATTTGTATAGGGTTAAATGATACAATTCCTATTGGGGGTCAAATATATAGATAGATAGATAGATAGATAGAGAGATAGATAGATAGAGAGACACATTAAATGTTCATAATTATAAATAAAAGATAATAAATAGGCGGGTCATTAAAAACAAAGATATAAAACAATTGTTTGTTACTGCAGGTATAATAGGCTATTACAACATTAGCACATTCACACTAGATATAAAAATACGCTGTGATGACAAGGTTGTCATAGTATTTAAAAGAATTTTGGTTAAAGGTGGGTTCACACTCTCCTATCACACTATCAAAATAATATAAAATATAATTATATTTAATTGTTTATCCTGAAGTTACTACATTAATGGCAGGCGAAGGCAACCTGGATAAAATGTGGTGTGGCCTGTGATATTGAAAATGTGAATTTCTTCAGTTACAAAAGCCCAATAATATATTCCTAACCGAATTAAGTGGGTTTGTCCTGAATGGACCTAAATGTTTAAATGCCAAAAAAAGTAGTTCTTTACTCAAGTGATTAAGATGTGGTCAGGCCACGGCCTTAAGGGAAGTCCAGAGGGTGGATGTTTTCACGTTGGCCTACAATACCTGGATGGTAGAGAGGAAGGAATAAGTGGAGGAAGTGGTGGGAATGACATCTTCTGGGCCCGCCGGTAGTCATTGATGACTCCGGGAGTTGCTGGTGGAGACAGAAGAGGTGGAAGCCTCTGGATGGTGGCGGCCCTCCGAGGTTGCTGTAGGCAGCCGAACAAGTTGAAGGCCTTCTGGTAGGTGGTGGTTCTCCGGAACTGGATGGCGTCGTCAATGGCCATTGGGTCTTCTGCTGTTACTAGCATGGGTGAGGGACTCTGCCCTGTGCTACCACCCTTGGTCTTCACTGCCAAGAGGATGCAGCAGAATTACTCCTGAGGCCTGCTCTGGGATTCCTTTTATATTAAATTTCCCAGTTCTGCGGCTCTCGAAGAGGTGCAGGGGAATTAACCCTCTCCTCTCAGGGGTAGAGTTTATAACATCACACATGGATTCCTGGATCTTTATCTGGAGTGACGCGAGGCAATAACATATCTTGCCCTCATGCGCTCATGGAGTCCGTGACTTTCTGGTGGGCAGCTCGCTACCCTTGAGCGGTGTGAAGTTCAAACATTACAGGCATTCTTAGCATGAGCGGCAAAGTGGAAACTGTTGCTTCTTCGGAGAGGGGCGTTGTCGTGACTGCTTCTTGTAGAGACGTGGTGAACAGTAAAAGCAATGATCACATGGTTAATGGTTACATTTATGCTCTGTTAACTTAGATGGTCAATGTGTCTCGCCTCCATACAGTCTTTATATGGATGTGACTTGCCTGTTGGGTGATTGCCCCTCAAGATAGGCCGAAGTCTGTCATGTAGAGTGCGCTTCCCAGAAGCGCAGGAATGCATCATGCATCAAGGTACACATGTCTGCAGTACCATTTAATTCTGTAGATGTACAACTGTTGAGTATATTTTTATTTAAGTTAAAGATCATGTTGCATTTATGCTAGAGATGATTAAACATGGATTTATGTTGTCTGATAATCTTTTTGGCGACCAGGGATAAGTTTGTTATGAAGATATCTGCCTATTAAATTATATCAGTATTTAATTTGGAAAACACGTTTTATGCCAGAGACAATGTAATACAAACTTCATGCGCGTAACATAATTTGGCAATTTTTAGAAGTAAAAATTTGTTTCAGTTTTGCAACAGAAGTGATTTCAGAACAGTATTCTCAGGAACTGTGGGCAGTAACAAAATCAGGGATCTAACGTACCACTTTTTATCATTCAATTGTTAAGTTTTAAAGCTTTCTGTTGTATGAATGCCTCAAAAATAACAACACCTTTTATAAAAATTATAAAATTGTACTGACGTGTGACGCACTGTGCAGCTATGACACACACTCGACTTCTCATCTGAATGCAGTTTCATTTTGCTAAAGAAGTTACAAACAGTACTAGATGATGCTGAACACATGCCTACTGGATATGCCTTTGTAATGAGGAATGATATTACAAACATGTCAGTCCAATTTGTACTGTTTACTCTCCACTCAAGGCATATGTCACGTCAACCCCCCTCTGAAGAGAGAGACGGTGGTCTCGGCCGAGCCACCAAGGCCGCCACCCAAGGTCACGTATTTCTATGGCACGCCAAGGGAGAGTACCACCAGTACTAAGAATTAAGGGATGAAACTTGCCACATCAGGGATTCTTCCCCAACAGAAGACGCTAGCAGATTACTCGAGGGCTTAAGCTTATCACCCCACTTAACCCTCACCACCACGGGCCAGTGGTCAAGCAGACTATTAGCCCATGAGCCGCCCAAGGATGGCAGTCTATGTTTTCTCCACCACTATGGGCAGGGCGCGAGGAAGTTACTGATAGCTTCGCTCTCTAGTACGCCTTGTTGATTCCACTGCTCACTCATGGGCCGGGTATAGCCTACTATTGCAGCCTGCTCCACCAGAAGCTTCTTCATCACCTGCAGCAACACCCTCTAGACCTTATGGAAGATTCAACACCTCCAGCTCCTGAAGACGCAGCAACCACCTTACCTCCCTCCTGGTGCCGGTCTTCAGCTGTCTCTTTAGGACCACCTTACGTTCGCCTTACCAGATGGTAACATCAATACTTACCACTCTACCTTCTGGTAGTTGGTCACCAATGGTCCCTTCAGGACAAACTGGGCAGAAGTTAGGACCAGTTGTCATTAACTACCTAGCTGTAATCACCTTAATATTCAGGTTAGAAGCAGGTCTCCTTCACTTGCTGTGGGTAGGTTAACTTCCATGTAATCTCAAGTTTAGTTTATGAGGTAGTAAGGGCCACCATGTATATTCTCTCGGAATATATACGTATTCTAAATTGCTTCTTTGTGTTTATTTCTTCATGTGACTGTGTTAATCCTACGTAGAAACCAGCCCACTGGAGCGAAGCCTGAGAATACGATTAATGCCAACTTAGCAAACACACAACCATTAGAAATTCACCTGTGCTGTGCCTCTCGGTATATTACAGTAGAGCCACCAAAACTAGGAAGACCTCAATCAGGTGGCTAGCCAGTCAGGCCAACCTATACTCTATCCACCGCTCTGAACTGGGTAGGAAGGTGTAAGAGTTGGTTGTGGAAGACTGACTCCTGTGGATCCCACACTCAAGTGTCGTTTGACATACAACCTGGGGCAACCCACATTTCTGTATCCATCGCTCACCTTTGGGCCGGATGAAGGAGCACTGGGTATAACTCTTGTCTGTGCGGCTATGGTCTTGGCTGTAAACTAAATTCGGGAAGTTTATCACCTACCTGCTTCACTGTTGCGAGGTTAGTAGCTGTATCTTTTTCCCATGCCGTAAATCCAGAAGGGTGGTGCTCCGCAGACGTTAGGAAGGGCAGCTAACGCCTCTAACATTAACTTGAGTTGCAAACCGACTCCACGCCTGCACTTTGCAGCACATCCCCACGTGGGACAGAACTCTCGCCATCCGCCCACTGGAGAGGCCCCACTTCCCAGTTCCTCCACAGTTTCTCTTTCTACCACTCATCAAGACCGCCTGTTTCTCACATTGAATTGTTGAAGCCATCCTCGTAGGCGAGGACATCCTTCTGGGCTCTTGGTTCAGGGGTAATTGGACAGCCGACAGCAGCCCATCCTGGGAACCTTCCAGCAACGCTTCTACAGCAGCACTAGGTAGCAGCCACAGCCACTATAACTGGACCAGCAGCCTCTCTGGGCAACCATACAGAAAGGTAGAGCTTGGACAGTGTGTATACCATGCCAACATACTGTGAAAGGAGTGGTTGATTGTGTACTTATTAGACAGTCCACTCACCCTACTCTATATACCGGATAATTTCCAGCATGTCAAAACCACTCAACCTAGGTCACTATTTTTCTTATCCTTGTGTTACTGGGGACACGAATAACACTTATATTGACCACGGCGACCATCTCACAGCTGAAGGCAGGCATGTAACCAGGATCCACGTGATGCCTATCTTAGGCTGTCATGCATCAGTACACAAATTGAAATAATGTGATGAAGAATAGATAGTTGATTCCCATGCAAGGTATTCTGTATTTTATAAAATTTTAATTATACTCAAGTGATTTTGAAGGAATGAGTTGTGCAATACATATCCTCACTTTGAGTTAAGACTTGAAACATTTTTGTAATCATCGACTGCGGAAAATATTTTAAAATTGCTATGATGATGGTGTGTATACATTTGATAAGTATTGACATAATCTTATATTCGACTACTAATGCTCTAATTTTGTAAAATGCTAATTTCATACCATTCAATAAATGGTTCTAATTGACAAGTAGCCTGCATTTGGCAGAGGTGTATTTGCTATGAAGTGCTTAAGTTGTGTGGTTTTTATGCATCCAAATATTTCAGGGTATTATCTTTTTTCTCTAAAAAAATTTTATTTTGTTGTTATGAAAAAAATATTTGAACTAACCTCTAGTAGATTTTGCTGTCTAAATAACAGCAGTATTGTAGTTGGTATTGCCTCAGATACTAAAATTAAATATCACTTTTCTTTTGTAGAAAAAGAAAATACCATTTCTTTATCTCAGTTCTTAATTTTTTTTTTCCCCTTGGCATTTATGACGTTGAGCAATTGCTTTGGACAATTGTAATTAAATATATATATAGTATCATATACATTTACTTTAATTTTAAAATTGTAATATATAGATAAATGGAATGAATTCATAAAATAATTGGGCTGTTGCTGTGTTTAGATCTTAAATACTGGTACTGTAGTAAGGTGATACATATTAAGATGTCTTTTCATTTTGTTCTAAACTTTTCATTTCACATAAGTTGTCCAATACTTTGATATTATATGCTTAAACATCCACCAGTGTTACTTTTTGCAGCATTAGAACCAAGAAATACAAACACAATAAAATTCGTATGAATTGTGGTTATGAGGGTCCATATCAGTAAGAATCAGTTTAATGAAAAAATTGCTCTCTTGTACCACATATTTTTAAGGAAAGAAACATTTATAGAAAATATTATACATTTGCTATGCAATTTAACTAGTGTGATAACTTTGTGTGCAGGTATGGGAACAAACCAGAGGACTGCCCTTTCTTGTGGCAACACATGGCACAGTACGTCGAGCAGACAGCTCGTGTGTTTGATGGAGTGAGACTGGACAACTGCCATTCTACACCCCTCCCTGTGCTGAAGTAAGTCTCTGGACATCATTGTTAATCTTTGTGTCGGATATGTATTCTTACAGTTAAACTTACATAAAAATAATCCACTAACATGACATTTTAACAGTCTTCTCAATTGTACACTAGTTATGCTCACATCCAAAAACAAATAGATCTTCTGTTCAATAGGTTGTCTGTCAGTGTTCGTAGTCACAGAAATGTCATAAAATTAAGAGGGTATACAGAAGTCGTGCAGAATTCTCAGTCATTTGAACAATGTCACTGAATTTGGTTTGACTGTGGCATTTTACCATTGCAGCCAGCATTTGACTGTCCACGTGCTGGAGATGGGTAGAAATTCCTACATGCTGGAGAGGTAATAAAAATGACAAAGAGAACTCATTACCATATTTACTGTTGCAAGCCATCTATAATTTAGCCCGATGAATTCCTGTCATTGAGCCACTGGTATCCAATATTTATTGCTTTGGGCTGCCCCACTGCCCATACTTGAGAACAAACATAAAAGGGAGACAATGCTATTGTTGTAAGGAACACACCATACCAAAAAAGCCCATTTTTAAGAAAATAGAAAACTACTCTTAATAGAATCCTTGTACCATGGTTGAGGAAACTGCCTAAAAACAGTACAGTCTTCAAGAAGCTATGGTTAGCAAGGGATTGCTTGTAGTAAATAATAGAGAGCTGGACCACTTCTCAGATGCTCAGAAATCTAACAAAATATCAAGAAATTAAAAATTCTTAGATATTCAATAAAATATCAAGAAACTAATATGCCCTAAAAATCCTTAATAAATTTTAAATAATTCATTGACTTTCTTACTTTTTTCATTCAAGGGATTGTCAAAAAATTTTCATGCATACAGAATTTCAGTAGATATGGATGGGACATATACATCAATACTTCTAACCGTATTAAACTTCATGTTTAGTATAGTGAGAGCTGTACATTGTCTGTTAATAGTTTAGTCTGTTTAGTAAACAAAACAAAAACGGGAATTTTCAAAACCATATTACTGCAGGCCTTACATTGTAATGTATTTTTAACTCTAGGAAAATCTCTGTGAAATAATCTAACATATTCTACTGAGGTGTACAAAATAAATTATTACACTCTTATATTTCGACTATGTTGTATAAGACGTTGATAACTGTAATAAGGAAACAAACTTATTTTATTTCACATGCCAAAGATATTGTGCATACACTCACAACTTTACTCAAAATTACTGCTGTGTACACGCGACACTAGCCCCTGCAGCGAGATGTGTCAGTTTTGGACATACACCATTGCTTCAATAGTATATGTCCAAAATATTTTGCTTAATCATTCACTGGCATGGGGATACAGTTATCTACATATTTCTGTTCCTGGCTGTATGATCACATGCAAAGGCCAAGACCATTATTGAAAACAACCTTTGCAGTGCTTTGCGGTTTTTGCGCATGCAATCCAAATTTGGTGACAACATTTTGCATTGGAACCAATTTGATATCGCAATGGAGAGGAAAATGAAAATTATTGCCAATACGTTTGTTGTTTAAACAAAAGTGTAAGTATGAGTGGAGAAAATAATTACCATGATTTGTATATTCGAAACAAAAAGAATTTCATTAAATAGGTAAACATCCTTCATATCCACTTTTTTCTGTTATTTGCTAATTGTTTTTTATTCCATTGATTTTACAGGATTTGACCCAATGATTTCAGGATTTTATAGGATTTTTATATACAAGAACCAGGATTTAGCTGCATGGCTGTAGCAGGCCAGACTGACTTCCCTTCTGGACACTAAACACCCCTCCTAACTTCGCTGTAAATTGTGAAACTGAGCTGGTTGAGCATTGTTATTACCCACTGCTTTCCGAAGCATTAATAAATATGCTAGTAAAATATTATACTTGGTGAGGAAGTCATTTCTCAATCCTTTCCAAAGTATTAATAAACATGCTAGTAAAATATTGTACTTGGTGAGGTAGTCATTTCTCAATCCCTCATTAATTTTAATAAGTTTACTAAATGTATATTGGTTATTGCTCTCACTACTAACTACGCTACCTCCACAAAGTACAGACTAGTGTGCTGAACCCTTTAGGTTTCTTGGAACATGTATAAGGCTGTAGTCTGAACAACACACATTGGGACTCATGATGTGCATTCAGTACACCCGAACGTACCTGCGGAAACGCTCCAACACTAGCACGTCAGTCTCTCATTCAGTGCCTCGGAGTGACTGAACAAGTCACTCCCCTGAGGACTGAACCCCAACTGCTGGCAGAGGAGCACACCCATCTATTCCGTTGGTACTTGGGAATTGCCTATTTCAATAAGTGATTATTTTATTAAATTTTTTTTTTCGTCTACCTGTTTTAATTGGTTGACATTAAGAGTATTGATGCCTAAAGGAGGTTGACAGTAGAGTCGCATTTGCAGACTAGCCCGATGAGCTCTACATTGATATTTACCACAGACCGAGGCTACTCCCACAGTTGAATCCTCTAGTGAGGTTGTACCATACCTACCCCTACATGAAGCGAGGTCTGCAACATCCTGTACTGAAGTCCTCATATTTGATGTCCACCAACGTAAGTGTTTAGAACCTCTATTAGGGATTTTTTAGCTGCGGACAGATTACGACCACGTGAGTTATATAATCCCACCGACGCTGACTCTGGTAGTGAGACCACCTCCACCTATTCAGCCTAATATAGTTACACCACCTACCACGTGTAGAATACGGACCGCTGACGGGAAGGTTCTTGATATTATCATTGGCCCCAAACTGGTACGTAAGCCCAGACTAGCGTCCCCCACCCTCGACTTTGTATCCATTCATAAGCCTACTTGGCTGGCCTGTATAGTCATCCAGGAAGCGAATGAGAGGCAGAGTAGTACATTGCCCAGGATTACATTTGAATCACCTCTTCTTCAATATTGTTGGCATCTTCATGTTCAATTAATTCTTATTTAATTTGGACTTTCACGGTGAGGAAGGTCAAACTCCCTGGGAGGGAGTCAATCACGATCAAGCTCATAATGGAGTTTGATTCCCCTCCACCTCATCAGAACCCTTCTATCAGGCAATATCCCATGAGGAACCCCAGCATGGGCAAAATCCCGACCCACCAGGCAAGAATCCCTTCCAGACAATCATCTACCGCCAAAGGGCCACGTCAGTTATATCCCAGGGGGAAATCAGCACTCATACCTACGTCCTGTATAGGCTACAAATAAGCTCACCCAGACAGCGGGGCCTAAGAGTAAGTAGCTAAGCGCGCAGCCGTAGAAAGAGGGGTGCATCAACCTCAACTAACTTTAACAAAGAATATAAAATCAAAAATACAGTATGTAATTGATTGTAATCCGACGCAGAATGCAAACCTACCCGAAACATTCAAACCGTTTATGAAAGAACATAATGTGACACGGAGTTGAAGCCAAATCTTAATTGTCATACGTGCTCTTGCTCAACTGAGCACACGTGGAGAGTTTATATATTGGGCAGTGTGTTCACGTCAGGCAAGATGGAGCAGTAGTCTCAGCGTCAGAACGAATTAAATAATTGACCCCTCTCCTTCCAGGGACCATGGTGGCTGAACTGTTGGAGTGGTTGCCTCCCACCAAGGCGTACTGGGTTCAATCCCCAGCCGGTTCACTTTGGTTTTTCACAAGTGGAAATAATGTCGGATGATGCTGCCAGTCGGCTGGTTTTCTTGGGGATCTCCCGTTTCCCCTGCTTTTTCATACCAGCGCTGTTTCATACCACCTCACTTCACCCTCATCTGCTATCAAGACCTCATTGTTAAGAGCCACCCAAATCTCTTCACTCACTTACTCACTCACTCAATCCCTTCCAAACCAGTCAGCACCCAGATGGAGGGTAAGTACGCTATGCTAATTACTAGGAACTAGCCCTCTCACTGTCAGTCGTGTAAGGGAAGTAAACGAGCCCTGCTATCTGAGAACAGCCATCGCTGTCAGAACAGCAAGCCATTATGGATTATTGCCAGGGGCGATTATACATATGTGCAACCAGAAGGAGGTCGGTAACCTGGCAACAATTCACCTAGTCCGACATCACATCAACAAAAAAGGGCAGAATATATGCAGTAGATTAAAGCACAATCGATAACAGTGGCCTGCATCAAGCAGCGACAGAAGCTATAGATCGCTGCCATCGCCTGCAGCATGCTGCCAGACATAGCATGCTGCTGCTGCCATGAAACAAGCCAAAACAGGAGCGTGTGAGTTCCTTGGCAGACAGAGCTATGTTAGCTACAAGCCCCGTAACACCCCGCCAGTAAGCAGTCAATCCATACACTCTGCTACAGTCTACAGAGCCGCAGCGCATGCCTTTGTCTGTCCTACGCCAACCAAAGAAAAAGAAAGCACTCAGAGCCACCTCTAGTGGGCCAATCAGCATGCAGGGAGCAGCAAGCGATGCCCTCTACACTGCAGTCTCCGCCCTCCGTACCAGTTACCTCAGAAGTGGGAAAGCAGCCTGCTGACCGCCCTTCAAGAGGAGAAGTGGTCGCTATTCCTCTGGCCAGTCAGTTGAGAGCAGAGGTTGCATTCTTCATGCTGTCGTGTGTACACTGCCTTTACATGAGTGAAATAGAAAATAACCCTGCACAAAATCTACACACTTGAAAACACAAGTTAGCTAACGTCGAAGCTAAGTCGCAAGCCTGTCATGTTGGTTTACAATGCCGGCTAGAGAATGTGGTTTTGGCCATGTTGGGACTGCGGTAGAAAAGGTTTATGGATGGCTGCTTTGGTAGTCGAACCCCTGCATCTTAGCATTAATGCAAGTTGGTAGCGTACGGTAGATCTGTGAGTGGTGTGTTTAGTAAAAGATGAAGTGTACAGCGACCATCGCAGTGTCAGCACTGCGAAGGACATTCAAGTAATGTCAAACTATAAGTACAAGGAGGTGTCATGCTGTGGTGCTTTACCTGTGTAAATACAGGGGTGTGTAGGCTGGCGTACCGGTTCAAAGTCAGGTGTGGATAAAACAATACCAGGGTGATGGCTTACCTTGGATACTCCTGGGCGCTGAGCTCTAGCTGGTGTAGACGGGCGGCTTGCAGGTGACTGAGGCTGAACAGCAGCCAACACTCGCTGTGGCGAAGTCATGTCCAGGTGGTTATCCAAGCTAAAGGATGGTACTAGGTGTGGAGGATATGCGGCAAAAACTGGGTCATAACCTAATAATGAGTCTTGGTGTTGTGTAATCAACCACTGCACTGGATAACGTGTGGTTTACTAGACGTCTGTGTAGCTGGCTCAAATAAGGGTGCTGGAGTATCTACATGTTTCTTTACTAGTTCAAGTATCTCATTGACCAAGTTTTGTATATCTGTTCAACGTTTCTGTTTTATGTCCCCTTTACAGTGGTAGGGCATCGGAATGCTGTTAACAAAAGACTAGGATATAGCCGGTGTATCACGCCCTCCTGTTGTGTAGTGCTGTACAATTTACGTTCCCCAAGTTCAAGCACACTGATGTTCCTGCTCCTCTTTTTAAGTTGGTGGGTGGAAAAGTACGGTACATATTGAGCCTTGTGGGGTAGCAGTGGCAGGTGAGGTTTCACGTGTAAGTTCAGTAGTCAGAGCTCCTCTCTCCTTTCCTTCTGCATTTTACAACGATGAGATGGAGTAGGGATGAACTCAGAACAAAGAATTCCACATATGAAAATTGTTAACCTGTCTTTGTGGCTTTCTGATGTGAGGTGAGTTGCCTGCCATTCCTATGAGCAAGTATCAATGCTGGCCAGAAGGGCCTGAATGGAATAAAAATAAATTATTATAAATATATTTATGAAGCTTTGTAAAAAAAAAAAGGGGGGGGGGGGGGGGGAGAAATATCACCTCGTACCAAAACTCTGCAAAAATACATCTCTTGTAGCAAAATCGATCTTAGTTTCAAAATACCAACCTGTAGTAGTTCTAAAATGTTATCCTCCACTTTCTTCCTAATTTTAGAAAATATCCTAAAAAGGCCTCCAACACCAGGCATTAAAATTAAATTTATATTGCTCATTAACTTCAATTTATCAAACCAAAATGGTTGAACAGAACAAATTAAAATTAATAGGGCTGGCAAAAAGGGGGCACTAGGAGTAAACTCAGATTACCAAAATACAGAAAATGCAAAACTCCAGTAATGAGTTATTCAAAGACTATTCAGGTTAACAGTAGAATAAGTGAATGTAAAATAATTTTACAGATAAAATAATCTTTTTCAATTTCAAATTAAAACAATTCTTAATTTCCTCAATTCAACTTAATTTCTGTTCCTCACAAAATCAACTAGTGTCTTACTTCATGAACCCAACACTAGAACAGTGTAATGTTATTTCTCAGGAGAAAACTAATCCAATATTCCATTGTATTTGTAAAGGGACATCTGCGAATAAAAGTTAGGTATGTACACGCTCAACTATACCCAGTAAAATTTAATTGGGCAATATAAAGCAAACTACATAGCTGCAACAGCAGTTGACCTTTTTGTTTAATATAGAAATGAGTAATATTTTGTGTATGACTAAAATTCTAATCTATACCTGGTATATTAAAGTCACCAAAAATTATTAATTTATCAGAGTAGGGAGTCAATTTAGACTCCTAAAATTAAAAATATTCTTTAACTTCGACTACAGATAGTTGCGGAGGAAGATAAAAGTTACCTAAATAATTTTATTTTTATTAACATTGGTAATTCCTAGCCATACTGAATCAATATTATCTTCTAAATAACCATATTATTATACTGTATAGACGCGTGCTGCTTATACAACTAATCTAATACGATTACAATTCATCGCCAAGAGTACATCTTCCACCACTACAGACGTGAGTGATACATTGACTAATTGACTACCCTACAGGCAATGGGAACTTATGAGCGTATTCTCTTCACCTCGAGGATATGCAACCCGGCAGGCACCCCCCCCCCCCTTTTTTTTTTTACATTCTTCGGCGCTGAGAGCCTACAAGCTACCCAGACTTTGAGCAAGGCCAAGCGCTACCAACAAGGCATGAAGCAGAAACGTTGACCAGAGTTTTCCCACCCCAACCAGGGCAGGAGGACGTCACGCCTCGCCCGCACCCCGCACCGGCAGCCTACAAGCTTCCACTATATATGGCCAGACGCTGCCGGCCTCTGGAGTCATTCTTATCCATTCTTCCCTAGTGACCTCTCACAGCACTAAGTCAATGCTTGGGATATTCGGAGAATCATGTTACTTTCAAGTACGCCCCAGCGGCTACTTACTACGTACGTCAACAACCAGTCAACCCGATGACCAGCAAACATGATCATATACTTATTTTACTTCATTTTGTCTCCTATAGACACCTTTTACTTAGCAGTTTAACTTTTACTAATTTGTATTCGTCTAGAACTAGCTTTTCCCTCTTTACTTAGAACCAGGTTGCCTACACCTGGAACCGCAGTTACCTTCAGCTCTCCACGACTTGGTAGGAGGTAGCACAGGTCACGTGTTTATTGAACCTTCAATAAACACCCATTGTTCTCTACCTTTCTGTATTTCATTTCCAGGGTATTTGTTTGTATTAAAAGATGGAGACAGAATACGCAGTGTAGTACCGACAGGAACCAGGAGTTTTGTTAAATCAAGTTAGTCTGACTGTGCATCCCTTTCAGGTATCTGCATGTTAGAACACGTACATATTAGATGGCTACCTGTTTCTTTCCAGTCACACATTAGCACTAAGTCAGTGCTTGTGGGGGAGGAACAACGCCGCCACAAGCACTAGAACCACCTTCACACCACGAGACACGACAGACTCAGGTTGCTTCTCATAATTCGCACTAAGTCAGTGCACGGCGACCATAGCCTGAAGTTTTGCCGTTCATCCTAGTGTGAACACACAACCAGTAGAGGCTTGGTGGTCCCCACGGCTCCACGTCCCTGATCAGCCCACATACTGTGGGGGATCATTGGGGACTCTTATTGAGCTCATGCTGGCAAGCCACTATTGGGTGTGTCAACCTTCCTGTCTAAGTGCATCGCGTAGACTATAGAACTGTTTGCCCTATGCCTCACGAGAAGAGTGGTAGAAAACGCAGGGAACAATATCTGGCTCATTCTGCTCTGAATCCGTGGATCGCATAACCACGTTCTACACAGGAGAGGCAACGGGACTGCTCCGCCAAACATAAATGTCAAGCAGTCGCGCCTGCTCCGATTCTGGTAATTGACTTCCAGTGTATCCGCATACATCCTACATGTCATCCTGTTGTCAAAGGACTCCTGACCGGTACTGAAGTGCGCCTAGGCTGGGATAACCTTATCTTCTGGTCTAACGAAGCACACCTGTGGAACCTCAGCTCCGGCATAGACCGAATTCACCATGCGTAGGCGAAGCCTACCCAATTACAGTACCCAGAAGCAGGAGTGAGTAAATTCTAACCAACACTCCTCACCTCTCATCGGCTATTTAAACCAACCATCCCACTTTTGGTCTAGCGGACAAAATCCTTGACCAACGTGCGAAGTCAGTGTAATCGAGCATTCGTCAAGAGATTTTCTGGCGTCAAACATGGGGCGTCTGTCAAATAGCTGTCCGCAGTAAATGGCATGAACTAGACCAACCATACCCTGAGAATTAAGAGTCGTAACGATCAGTCAAGCAGACTTTGGGGAGCCCCCAAAACACACCGTGGCGCCCTTAACCTCTACCATGTCAGACGCTGACGTCAATGCTGCTACCGGCGAAAACCTTAATAACAAGTATGATTCATCTGACATACAGTGTAGCAATGCCGACTGTCCAGGACATGGCACACTAAGAATAGAATGCACCTATTGCACGAAACTCTATCATTATGCCTGCATAGGCTGGCCCGAAGAGGACTGGGATACAGATAGTTTAGAGTACCGCTGTAGCGCTTGCCAGCAATAACCCACGAGTTTCTGCAAAGAGGTTACTTGTCCTTGGTGATGCATAAACCGCATCCAATGCACAACGTGCAGTGAGCCCTATGGCCACCTACGCATAGGTTGGTCAGACGAACGCGTCTCCATGCCCGGGATGGCCTACCAGATCGAGAGATGCAGAAGAAAAATCATTTCTTACTCCCGCAGATCCAATCCTTCCCAGATATATATATACAAACCGGAACAGCACCTGGCCATCCAGCAACCAGTAGAGAGCACGACATACAGATTACTAACTTTGCAGGTCGCCCACACAAAGACCAATCGCATTCATGCAGGAATGCGAAAAAGAATTCAAAGAAACCATTCTGCCACCGAAACAATGGGTCGACAGGGCCCAATTACATTTAAAGGGCCTCTCCCTCACCTGGTGGGAAATTATGGACCTTAATGGACTGGAAGCAGTTCAGTAATCGGATAGCAGCTGAATTAACTTGTGAGGAGATGTTGGCTAGACTAACGACGCAGTTTTATAGCAAGACTTGGGTACTCAATGAAGAACAGGAAATATTCATATGAAGGAAGGAAAAGATGTTTCAACGTGTGTTCCCCGGAGTAGACAAAGCTACCGTCATTTGTTCCATCAGTCGACTGTTAGTGCAAAATCTCAGGAACGTGCTCCTGACTGCTAGACCCACCACCTTGGACGAATTAGTTGATCGAGCCCGAGAAGCTGAGCAAAATTTTGCAGCCCAGGCGAGTCTCGAAGAACAAGTATCAGCCAGGATCCGTGAGGTACGAACACTACCGGTTTGCATCACTTAAAGGCGTGCCAACCTCAACCCGTTGTGTGGTATTCGTACCTAAATGTAGGTTCTGTCCAGAGAACCATTGGAACAAGGATTGTCCCCAGAAACCAGAGGGGGCTGTCATTCCACCAAACCAAATTGACAAAACACAGTCAAATATCCCTGCACATCCAGCTGGAAAACCAACTCCCGGAACCAAGCCAGGAAACGCAGACGCCGGGGTACGAAGCGGGCCACCACCCCCGGTTTACAAGGGCCCATCCTCCAGGTATTAGTAAGGAAGTACCAAGCCCTATAGCCCCCCGCATAGAGGTGGAAGTAAATAATGACAGGGTACTCGCCTTACTTGACTTGGCAGCCACTGGAAATTTTATCAGAAGGAATTTGTTAACACCAAACCAGCTCGCCGAACTAAGACCACAAATCAAAATAGTACGAATGGTGCAGCCTAACTCTACTCTAAATGTAACCGGCAGAATTACCCTGGATATAAATATTCCAAGTATTACTACACCAGCAGAATTTATTGTATCACCAACCATGTCTGAATCAGTAACACTAGGGTGCCCGTGGCTCATTCCCCATCAATGCATTCTAGATCACAGACAACGGAGAGCCTATCTGGGAGAAACCGACAGGATCATTGTAAACTGGGATCAAAACCCACATGACATCTGGCCAATGCCTATCGACCCAATGACCATTAACAACGAGCTTGAAGAACCATAGTTCTACCAATTAAAAGCAGTACTGGATGAGTACGCCTGAGAATTTGGACAAGGAGGATTGCTACGCCAAAAACATTCCATACAACATGAAATATGGCGTACAACTGACATCCCAATCTACAACCGTCCCTCATCATGGAGAAGTCAATGACATGAAGGACCAGGGGATTATGGAGTCATCAAATTCCCCATATAACTCACATGTAGACCTTGTACCTAAGAAAGATGGGAAATTGTGATTTTGCATAAGTTGCAAATCGCTAAATGAAGTCACCCACCCGATCGCTCCCCTAGCTATAGATTCGTCTCGAACCTTACGAGATATTGGAAAGGTCAAAATATTCAACACTCTTGAAATGGAGTCTGGATACTGGCAGATTGCGGTCCACCCGGACAGTCGCAAATATACTGCCTTTACAACACCCAAGGGCAAAACCCTTCAGTTTCGAATCATACCCTTTGGCTTGAAAAACGCCCCCTCCACATTCCAACTGTTAATGTCTCTGGAAGTATGAACAGGTTAAATCGGCGAGTTCTGTTTCGTCTATTTCGACAATGTAATAATATATTCTAATAGCTGGGAGGAACTTCTAGGCCATCTGCAACGAGTATTGGAAAGACTATAATTATAAGGAATGACTTGCAAGCTGTTAAAAAGCTTCTTCGGCAGTGGTCAAATGAGCAAATGAAGAAGCGGAAGAACCTTCAAATAAGCTACAGCTAAGGCGGCAACTGGCTCTATGTAATTGGCTACGACACTTTGTTCCAAATATTGCGGAATATATTCCACCACTACATCCTCTCCTCAAGAAAGACACCCATTGGCGATGGTGCCCGGAACAACAATGAGCGTTTTCCAACTTGAAGAACTGCTTCAAGAATATCCACCAGCTCCATCAACCACAAGGAGACAAGCCCTTAATGCTATAAACGGACATGTGTCAGTATGGCCTTGGAGCAGTATTATACCAGCAAGACGTAGAAGGACAACCCCATGTGATAGCGTATGCATCCACTCGCTTTAACTAAACCGAGCAGCGCTACCACATCAATGAGCAGGAGTGTCTGGCTGTTATCTGTGCTGTAAAAAATACAGGTATTATCTCGAAGGGCAACACTTCATTCACCGGACTGACTCAAAAGCCCTGCAATGGCTACACGAGTACCGGAATTCCAAGACCGTGCTCGGCCGGTGGGACATCTTCCTTACTGAGTTCGACTTCGAGGTCCAGCATTGCCCGGGTAAGATGACTGATATGCCAGATGCCCTGTCTCACTCTGCGACCTTCGAGGAGAAAGCTGAGGAACAAGAGGAGGAGAAAATGTCTCCCCCCTCTCAGATTGAAAGAAATCCGGAAGAACATATCCGACTTCTTCAACTTCAAATAAACGGCCAACAAATAATTTTTAGCCAGCAGGAGGACCCCGACATCTGACGCGTACTATGGGAACAGCCCCAACTGTTTGCATTACAGGATGATGTCGTGTGAACGAGTAGCGGGTAGCCCAATATACAGTGGAAGATCTGGGTTCCACCACAACTACACGCTGATGTATGCTGGCACCATCGCAACCATTCCCAAGCTGGTCACCTGGGTACTAGGGAAACCCTGCTGGATATTAAAACCCATTAAAATTGGGACGGGATAAGCCGTGATGTCCGGCAGTAAGTCAGCAACTGCGTCATGTGCAGCCGCGGCTAAGCCTACCCGGTCCCTCGCCCCACTGCAAAACCATGGAGACCCAAGACGGCCTGGACCCACATCACCGCCGATCTGATGGGCCCGTATCCCTGTAGCACGAAAGCAAACCACTACCTACTCATGGTCACCAATCAATTTTCAAGATGGGTAGAGGCATTTCCTTTACTCAGCCAAGAAACCACCCCAATTGTGTGGAAAATGGAGACAGAGATTTTTGCACGATGGGGTTATTTGAAAGCCATACTGACAGACAATGGCACATAGTTTACGAGCCGTCAATGGTAAACCCCCTTTCAAGAGTGGGGGGTAGATACCTGGACTATCCCTCCCTACCATCCCCAAGCCAACCCCACTAAACGGAGGAACCAGGAGATCAAGAAGTGCCTCTGTATCAGTGTGGGAAATGATCACAAGCATTGGGATAAGTACATCCCTACCATACTGTTTGCCCTTCTGCGCCACACCAACGAGGCTGTCGATACCAGTCCGAGCGTTCTACTCGTAGGACAGACATTACGCCGACTAGGCGACTGAACCTGAGGACATCTGGCTAGCAGCCCTGCCCCGCACCACATGCGCTCAGAAAGCTAAGGCTGGCTACGTCTCTAAGAAATACCCCCAACCGAAAACGGGGGTAAGAGAGTTTAATTTACGGGAAGCCGTCCTTTTGTGAAGTCACCCTCTCAGCAAAGCCAGCATCCAATTAACCGCTGGTCTTGCTAACAAATGGGATGGACCGTACTGCATGGCAGGCAAGTGAGCCAATGTCTACTGGGCCGAAGATATACGCGGGCGTATCTGGGAGGCCACCCGAGGCCAGATATGTCCATACCTAGGGGACATGCCGACACTTGGGATGACAAAGCCGAAGGAGACACACCTAGTCAATCAGGGGATCAAGATGAACCCCCACCCAAAAGGGTAGCACCAGATAAAGAGCCGAGCCCCTCGACGAGACCCGAGCCCCTCGACGAGACTCATCATTATTGACAAGGCTCCGAGTTACGTAGAACAACGCCAAGGTGAATTCTCAGTCAGATCAATACCCTCGACGCCAAGCAGCTATGCGAAAAAGATCGCAACCAAAACAAAATTGAGTTGCTCCAAATTATCCTGGCCAAGTCCACGTGACAGAGAACCCCGTCAAACACCCAACCGATCAAGCCGCATTAGCGAGCAATCGGAAGCACCTTCGATGAGAGGGGTAGGAATCACCCCAGTACCTAGCTATCCACCTAGCACAACTGCGCAGCCAGAAGTCAATGCCACTCCAACTTTGGCGAAGTCAACATTTTACCCTGACGAAGAATTACAAGATGTCACTAGACCACCGGAGCCCGGGACATTGAGTTCCAACGAGAGTGCTCTGCCCCAACCCCCTGCCACGCCGGAAGAACCACTAGTGTGGGATGTCGAGTTGCCATGCCAGAAGTGCTCCGCCTTGAGAACCTACCACGCAGGTACTCCCACCAGCTCGGACAAGAGTGCTCCGTCCAAGCCGCCTCTTACACAGGAAATTCTGCTACCTGGAGCGTTGAGCTGCAACAGGCGTGCTCCGTCCCCAGGTTCTGCGATGCAGGCATACCTGCAAAACCGGACGTCGAGCTACCACATTGGGAGTGCTCCGCCCCGCCATGCTTTCGTCGAGAACACCGATGTTACCCACTACCCCTCAACAGGCACATCACCTGCAGTGGAGGTCGACATAAATCTCCCTTCCACTGCCTCGCCCCAGGACCTGGCCACCGAGACCGTCGATGCTGCCCACGACTTGGTACCACGACGAGCTGTGCTGCCTGCAGTCGGGGTGGAAATCTTTCTCCCCCGCACTGCGCTATCAGAGAAAAACATCCTGCCCTATGGGTAGGAACCCGTGCAGTCGGGGTAGAAGGTTTGACTTTCCCTCGCACTGCCTCAATGTCCCTTGAACGAGTGCCCTTCTACTTTGTTGTGGCAGAAGCAGACACCACAATGCTCCAGGCTGCACCACGATGCCTGATGCCCCCATGTACCGCCAAGGCCATCCAGACTCCTGGCCGGTACTGGGATTTGCCATGGAGACCCACAACCAGGTATATGTGGCTATACCCTCTGCATACTGCCCTTCATCCAAGGGGGAGACCTGTTGAATGTGAAACCCACAATTGCCAGTAAGTGCGCAAATTTTAAAAACTGTGGTAGCCATAAACCTCTACTATTTGCACGTGGCAAAAGGAATTGTTATAGACCGGTCACGTACACCATATTTAATTTAGACGCAAGCCAAAGACAGTGACGTACGCAGAACAATCACATTTAAGCTAAATTAAAAATTCAAAAGTATCCTGTACAGTTTCAAGTATAAAGAACCAACGAGGTAAATGAACCAGTAATTAGTCACTCGACTATGTGCTAATTAACTTTCTTATAGAGCCGTAAACAGCTGTACGTCAATAACTTTTAAAAGACATTTTACACCTCACTGTTAAAGTGTTTCAGTGGCCGACAACCCACTTAAGTAGGTAGCATTACGAATGGACGCATACCAGAGTGACAGTAATGGCTACCATAAGTGAATCACATAAAGACACTCACCACAGTGCCAGTGATTAAGTTTAAGACATAGACTTCCACATTACAATGACATTTTATCGTTTTATATTTTTATAATGATTATCTATAAATCTGACTTGATGTTTAGGTAAACCCATAAATATCACCATACGTTTTGAAACTATTTATGTGAAGACCACTTACACAAAGAATGCCGTTGTGTAAGAGTGTGTTTTCAGCATGTACGAAAATGAACATTCCAACGAAGATACACAGTGTACATAATAGCTGTTAGATCTACGATATAAGATGGACTCCCACAAGGGATAGTTAGATTAATTTTTTTATGATTTTCAGGATTAAATCTAATTTGATGTGTAGGCACACAATTAAATATTTTCATACATTTTGAAAGGGTATATGTGAAGATCACCTACAAGAAAGAATGCAGTTAACAACCAAAGACTCTGAGCGTTAAAGCTCCCTAAATCTGGTGCAAGATATTTTTAACTTCACAATTTGAGTGTTTATGTATATTGTATTCAGCTATCTACGTGCGTACAATTCACCATGATAGTCATGCATGTAGTGTACGCACTTTGTATTCGTTTAGGCGGTTAACCCAGGTATTGAAGGGCCTGTGGTTGGCCACAGAATTTACTAAAAATAGTTCATCAATAAATTCTCTACGTAATTTCAAATTTTGAGTATTATATTTTAGAAGTTCATTATTATATGTAAAATCTTGACTATTTGGGAATCTAAGGTATAAAAGTTTAAAAACATTTTTTTTTTTTTTACATTTTCTATCCTAATTGAATCAGTGTCAGTAATATTATTCCAGATCACTGAACAATATTCTAACCTAGACCTAATTAACAAATAATAAAGACATAGCAAGGAGTCAGGTGATGTAGCTGAAAAGGTGATATATTTGATTAAACCTAATGTGCGACTAATGTTACATAATAGAATATCTACATGACAATGAAAAAGTAATTTACAATCTAAAATAACTCCTAAATCACGTATATACTCTACTCTATTAATTACAATATTATTGACAACATATTTATGTACAACTGGGTTAGTTTTCCTTCTAAAAGTGATGCACATGGTTTTAGATTCATTCAGTGTCATGGCATTTGCTATACACCAATTCCTAATAGCAGTAATATCCTACTGTAGCATTACACAATCCCGTCCATCCTTAACACTCTTATAGATCTTTAAATCATCTGCGTAGAGAAGTGCATGAGAATGCCATTTATAAAAACATTAAGGAGCAGCGGGGAGAGTGTACCGTCTTGGGGAACCCCAGACATTACTGAATAGGAATAAACATTATCTATTCTAACAATAAATTTTCTGTCAAAAAAATAGTTAGTAAACCAAGCAACATATAAATCATCAAGGCCTACTTCTTGTCATTTTTTCAATATGATCACATGTTGACATGTGTCAAAATCTTTTTGAAGATCAAACAAAATTACGTCCATTTGATTTCTAGATAAAACTTCTTTATATAAGTCATTGACAAAATTTTTTGTCAATGACTTATATTTTTGTAAATGACAAATTAGTTGTAGTCGTTTTTTCCAGATTAGAAGCCATGTTGCGATTCGCTTATTAAATTTTTTGTATGAAAATTTAGATTTCTATGTATTACCTTTTCAAAAATGTTGGAGAAGCCACATAATAAAGATATAGGCCTGTAATTATTAATATCCAGCTTGTTACCTTTCTTTAATATTGGCACTATAATTGCTTTTTTTCCAGATGGATGGAAAAACACCACTAGAAATACTACAATTAAAAATAGGAGAAATTGGTGCTGTTAATATTCTAGCACAGCCTTTAAGAATAAAGTTTGGAATATCGTCATAACCAGTGGCTTTACTACTTTTGAACTTACTTATTGCCCAAAGTACCATACCTTATGTAATAGTAGGAGTATTAATAATTAAATTATTCTCTTGAGGTGTACTTGAGCAATAGTTGAAATTTTTTAGTACATACATTTTAGCAAAAAAAATACCAAAATATTTGCAAGATCATCTGCATCCTGTATTATTTTATTATTAACAATCACAGTTATATTTTCTTTAAAACCTTTCTTCATTGTTTTAACATAATTCCAAAAATCTCTTGGATGATGCTTTAAATTATTATTAATTCTTGTTAACCAATTTAGCGTATCTGATTTGATTTTATCCTTAACCAATTTACGATATTCCGAGAAACGTTCATGATTTAAAACAGATTTGGTTTTTTTTGTATAACTGAAAAGATGTTCTTTATTTTTTAATAGTTTTATTAAATCATACGAAAACCAAAAAAGATATATTCTTTTTATCCTCCTTTGCCTAGGAATATACTGATCAATCAGGAATTGTAGAGTACTAGTGACATATTCTACCATTTGATTGTCAGTCATCTGAAAGATAGGCGTGCAATCAAAATTGTTAATTGATAAGTACACAGACAAGTAATCACTTATTCTGTAGTTTTCTAAAATAAGTGGGATTGTTATTGAAATATTGTTGTAGTTAAGTGGGATTGTTGTACCATAGCAAAGTAAAGCAGGATGATCCTCCTCCATAATCGGGTCAACAGATTTATCAACAGTAACATACGAATTAGAAAAAACTAAATCCAATAATTCTGCAGAAGGTTTACCAAAGTTAAATTGCTCCAAAATAAGTAAATTTGTAAACTGTAATAGATATTGGCCTTTAAGTGTATTGTAATAATGTGTAATATTCTGTGTATGTAAAGAATTCCACTCTATTCCTGGTATATTAAAATCGCCGACAATTATTATTTGATTCGAGTAATTTGACAATTTAGCCTCTAGAAATGTAAAATAATCATTAACTACTATAACTAGCGATTGTGGAGGAAGACACAAATTGCTGATAAGAATTTTATTTTAATTAATTAATATTTGTACTTTCGATCCAAAATGATTCAATATTTTCTTTATCCAGATCAAATGGGCTGATCAAACAGCCGGCAGGCCAAAATACAGTATTAAAAATTTTGTCAAATTCAGAATCTACCACAGAAACATAAAATGAGAAATACGAATCATAGCGAGTTTTTAACTTAGCCACTTTAAGGTTGGATACTTTCAGTTCTGGACACAAACATCGCTTTCATTTTGGGTTTAACCACTTTCGGTACTATTTTAATATTAACATTGTTTCTGACACCCACTTGGATAGGCTTCTTGGAAACAGCCTGCGGACCAGCACAAAGCAGTTATCGTAAGCAGCTGGTGGCACAGCTGCCTCCTGCTGAGCTTCACCTTTGTTCAATTGAACGAACAAAGGGCGTGATCCTACCATGTGTTACCTTGCTATTTAAATTGCCAGTCAAGTTCGATGTAGTTGAACTGTTACTAATCATTTCACTGTAGGTTTTCTTCTTATTCACAGTATTAAACCCAGGTACTTCACATTTAGCACATACAGTTTTGTTTCATTTTCCTTCGTCGCCTGAAAACTTTCAAACATGACCCTTAAAAGAACATTATCCTTTTTCAAGTCTCTCACTTCTTGTTTGAGTTCATCAATTTTAGTGCAAAGCACCTCAAATAAATTTTTTACTGTAGTATCCATGCTTTCTGCTACTTGTTTTGATATGTCACTAACCGCAGGATCATCAAGCACAATGTTTACAAAATAATTCTTTTGTCCACTCGTCGAACTTGATTTCTCCGTCACTGAATTTTAATTATTATGTTTCGGTGATAGTCCAAAGCATATTTTGTTCATCCCTACAGTTTGTACATTTATATTCTGCACTTGAGTCAACAACACAGATCATGGATGTGCAACCTGCAGGAGCCCGCACATTTTACGACTTTATGTCTCTCCCATAAAATGGTTTACCGCATTCTTGACACAAATCGGCACTTGGGGGCATATAAAAACCCCTAAAATCCAAAGGTTTGGGAGTAACCGACACAATTTCCACTAAATAAACCACTCTCTCGCAGGAGTAGAGGTAGCACACATCCTTCCTCAACGAGCGCCCAGCCAATAATGATAATAAAAATGATAATAATAATTATTTATTATTTATTTATTTATTTATTAGGTGTTTAATGTGCCACCCAACAGTAATTACCTTAACTGGGTGACACAGACAATAATACATACATTACAGCAACAAATTATACAAACAACACAAAGGACAAGGACAACACAAAAGACACAGACAATGCAGAAAATATAATTAAAGATACATAAAAAATAAACAATGAAAAATATTAATGGACAAGACTTACAGTATTAATTAAGTATTGAAATCAACAGAACTTACTGACTATTGTGATGTCCATAAATTTTAAGAAAGTTAATTTTTCTACCCGTAAATAGGTCAAATTTAGAAAAGAATTTATTGAAATTGAAAACACATCTATTAACAAGATCTTTTCTAGATCTTAAAGCACAGAATGTTTGAGAAATTCTATGAATATAATTTGGAATCTTAAGACCTACTAAATTAGTAATGGTAGAACAATGATAATAAGATAAAAGTGCATTAACTAGAAATAAAGCATAACTTGTATCTCGACGGTCTTTCAATGTCTGGGTGTTAAATCTGATCAGTTCATTATTATAGTCGAAATCTGGAGTTTTTGGAAATCTGTTAAATATTAGTTTAAAAATATTTCTTTGAACACTTTCTAATCTATTTGAATCTGTAGTTGTAATAATATAGTTCCATGTAACTGAACAATAATCTAATCTACATCTAACAGAATAGTATAGACATAAAAGTGATTCAGGCAATGATGCAGAAAATGTAATAAATTTAATTAAATCTAGAGTACGGCTAATATTACTAACAAGGCTATCAACATGATGATGAAAATACAATTTTGAGTCTAGGAGCACTCCAAGATCTCTAACATACTCCACTCTTTTTGTAGCAAGATTTTTAACAGAATAATTATGTGAAACAGGATTTGTTTTTCTAGTAAAGGAAATACATAGCGTTTTATTCAAATTTAATAGTATTGCATTTTCAGTACACCAATTTGTAATAGCAAAAATGTAATCTTGTAATTGTACACAATCATTTGTATCTTTAATGTTTTTGTATATCTTCAAATCATCTGCATATAGAAGGGCTCGAGAATTCACTATTTCACTTACAATATCATTAATAAAATATTAGAGAGTAATGGTGATAATGTACCACCTTGTGGGACACCAGAAGAGACATTAGAAAGAGAAGTTTCAATTTTAACAAAAAATTTCCGTCAGAAAAGTAACTGAAAAACCATTTAACATACGAGTTATCTTATCCTAAAGCTTGTAGTTTTTTCAATATAACCGAATGTTGACAGGTTTCAAAGGCTTTTTGTAAGTCAAAATAAATAGCATAAATTTGGTTTCTGGTAGTTACATCTCCATATAAATCATTAACAAAATTAAAAATATTTGTTGTTGTTTTATCTGTTTGAAAACCATGTTGGCTAACTGTTGTTAAGTTTTTTGTATACAAATGTAAATGTCTGTCAATTACTTTTTCAAATATCTTTGAGAAACTACATAAATGAGATATAGGCCTATAATTATTTACACAAATTTGTTCCCTTTCTTTAAAATGGGAACTACAATTGCCTGTTTCCAAATGCTAGGATATACACCACAGAATAGATTTATAATTAAAAGTATGGGTTAATATTGGAGTAAACACTTTAGCACATCATTTTATTATAAAATTAAGAATATCATCAATCCCAGTAGCTTTACTGCTTGTGAGCCTTTTTATTGGCCAGAGAATCATATCTGAAGTAATTATAGGTGGTAACAGATGAAAGTTATTTCTATAAAATTTACATTGTGAACTGTTATTTTTCATTGACTGAACATATACTTCAGTAAAATGTTAAGTAAACATGTTGACTACGACTCCAGAATCTTGAACTATGTTACTATTAGATGATAAAGTAATTTTTTCTTTATAACTTTTTTTTTTTCATAATTTTAACATAATTCCAGAATTTAGTAGGATTCCTTTTTAAAATTATTATTGATATTAGCTTGCCACTTTTTCTTATTATTTTATTTTTTTCTTTCACAGCTCTCCTATACTCAGAGAAGCGAGAATAATTATACTCAGGCTTTTTTTTTTTAAATCTGAATAAGTGTTCTTTCATTTTTAATAATCTTATAAGATCTTTAGAAAATCAAACAGGATAGTTTTAAAAATGTTTACCTTGGGAATAAACTGATTAATTAATAATTGGGAATTACATGTAAGATAATCCACCATTCAATCAACATCTTCGATATCACAAATGGGACTCCAATCAAAATTATTAAAAGCTAAATACAAGGATAAATAGTGTCCTTTTTTATAATTCCTATAGTCAGAATATTTATTAGGTACTACCTTTAAAATTTGCAAAGTCAACTTCACAGTGGCAAAGTAAAGCTGGATGATAAACATTCTTCCTCTGCAATAGGGTCTACAGATTACCAAGTCTAGTAATTCTGAATTAGGTTTAGTGAAATTAAACTGTTTGAAATTGAGTGAACTCATTCATTTTAAAAGAAAATGACCTTTTTGTTTATTATAATAGTGAACAATATTCTGAGTGTGATAGGCATTCCAGTCTATTCCAGGTATATTGAAATTGTCTGCAATTATTATTTGATTGGGATAATGAACCAATTTTGTTTCTAAAAAATTTAAATAATCATTAACTTCATTGACAGACGATTGTGGAGGAAGATACATATTACCCACACAGAATGAGGATATCTAGCGGAATTGACAGATCTTAAAACTCCACTACCTCTTGTGAGGTTGGTAAGTTTTACATCACGATCTTTACGGAATATAAAGTAATTATCAGAGCAATAATTAATGTTATGACTATTACTATTGAACCAAGTTTCAGTTAAACAAATGACTGGGTAATCGACATAATAATTATTTATGTATTTATTTATTATTTATTAACAGGCTTTATGTGCCATCCAACAGTACAGAAACTACCTATGACTGGATGGCACCAAAACTACAAAATAACAAAAAAATAGATATAACATATAAGACAATAACAGACATTAAGCACATGGCTACCACAAACAACGAAGACAAACACAACATAGAAATACACAAAAATGGAAAAACATTAAATAAATCAAAAAATAAAAATAAATTCTGATAGAAGACTCTGAAAATTATATACAAATTACTTTATAACATAATCTAAGGAAAACAACTGTTTACTAAAACAAAATTACTAACTACTGTAATGTTTAAATAGATCCGAAAGATGAGTTTCTTACCTGAAAAGGATCAAATTTAGGAAAATTTTTATTAAAATTAGTAACACACCTGTTAGCTGATATTTTTTTTTTTTTTTTTTTTTTTTTTAAAAAAACCAGAAATGGTAGATGGGAGTTCTTGGATATACATTGGAATTTTTAGGCCTACTTTATTCGTAACAGCTATACAAGATATTTATGCTAAAAATGCATTGATTAAAAATAATGTGTCGTTAATTTCACGACGTTCTTTTAATGTTTGGGTGTTAAAACTAACTAATGCATTATTGTAATTAAATCCTACACTGGTTGAAAATCTATTAAAAATCAATTTGAATACCTTTTTTTTTTGTATATTTTCTAATCTATTGCAGTCAGTCAGTGTGATATAATTCCATATTACTGAACAGTAATCTAATTTGGATCTAATAAGTGAATAAAGAGACATAATAGTGAATTGAAAGAAGTAGCAGAAAAAGTAATGAATTTTATTAAACTTAGAGTACAATTTGAGTTGTTAATTAAACTATCTACATATATGTGAAAGTATAATTTAGTTTCAAGGATAATTCCGAGATCTCTTACATGTTCTACTCTATTAATTAGCACATTTTTAACATGGTATTTGTAATAAATAGGATTAGTTTTTCTTGTAAATGAGATGCATATTGTCTTCTCTATGTTGAGTCCCATTGAATTTACTAAACACCAATCATGAATTGCTATAATATCAGTTTGTAATAACGTACAGACAATATCATTTATAAAAATATTAAAGAGTAGCGTAGCCAAAGTACTTCCTTGTGGAACTCCGGAAGAAACATTGTGATATTTTGAAAAAGAATTTTCCATTTTTACCTTAAAAATTCTGTCAGTAAAGTAATTAGCAAACCATTTAATAAAAATAAAATCAAGCCCAATTGCATGTAACTTATTCAAAATTATTTGATGTTGGCATGTATCAAATGCCTTCTGTAGATCACAAAAATATAACATCCACTTGTTTTTGTGTAGTTACTTCAGAGTATAAATCGTCAACTTCAGAGTATAAATCGTCAACTAGGTTGAACAAATTTGTTGTTGAGGTTTTCCCTGTTTGGAAACCATGTTGGGACTCGCATATTAAATTTTTTGTAATAAAAGATCAGTGTTTGAAAATTACTTTTTCGAAAACTTTAGAGAAACTACTTAATAATGTGATAGGTATATAGTTACTAACTTCATGCTTATTTCCTTTTTTAAAAATGGGAACTACTGTTGCTTGCTTCCAAATATGAGAAATACCACAAGTAAGACTATAATTATATACGTGAGTTAAAATAGGGGTAAATATGTTAGCGAAACCTTTAATTATAAAATTTGGGATTTCGTCGCAACCAGTTGCCTTACTGCTTTTAAGCTGTTTTATACCCCAGAGAACCAAACCTTGTGTGATGCTAGGAAGAGATATATCTACATTATTAATAGAATAATGAAGCTTTAAATTGACACAGGAGGTGGATTGTGTGTAACTTATGGTAAAATAATTCACAAAAATATTGGCTAGAGCATATGGATCCTGTACCATATTGTCTTCTGAAATTACAGTAATTTTTTCTGTGGAACTATTATTCATTATTTGTACGTATTTCCAAAAACTGCTAGGATTGTTTTTCAAGTTATGATTGATTTCAGATTGCCAGATTTTCTTATCAATTTTTTGATTTAAATTTGACCATTTTTCTAAATTCAGAGAAGCAGGGATAGTTATGCTCCGGGGTGTGTGTGTGTGTGTGTGTGCGTGCGTGCGTGTGCGTGCGTGCGTGCGTGCGTGCGTGCTTTTTTATTTTTATTTTTATTTTATTTTTTTATTAAAAAAATGTGTGATCAAATCTTTAGAGAACCAGACTGGATATTTATTTTTTACGTGTTTAGATTTTGGTATGTATTGATTAATTAATACTTGTAAGTTATTTGTTAAGTAATCAACCATAACATTAACATTATCCATTTGATAGATGGGTGACCAATCAAAACATTTAATTTCTAAGTATAAAGACATGTAATCTCCTTTTTGATAATTTCTGTTAGAATTAAAATCATTAGATTAGTTTTTATGAGCAGCTACTAGACCCTGACAACAAAGTGTTGGATGGTAATTATCTTCCTCAACAACTGGATCAATGAATTTTTCAACATTTATGTAAACATTGGCACAAACTAAATCTAATAATTCAGAGTATGGTTTGGAATAATTAAACTGTTCAAGGTTAAGAGAACTAATGAATTCTAATAAAATTTAACCTTTAAGTTTATTGTAGTTATGAACAATGTTTTGGGTCGGAAAAATATTACAATCTATGCCCAGTATGTTAAAGTCCCCTGCAATTATTATCTGATGGGAGTAATTAGTTAATTGAGCAATAATAATAATTAGTATTGTTAGTATTATATTATTATTATTATTATTATTATTATTAGAACAACAACAACAACAACAACTTGGTGTCGGTTGTTGCCATGACATTTTATATTATACTATTTGTATCTTACATTTAATTATACACTGTTACCATTGTAAATTTTATAATATTTTTAATTTTTGTTGGTCAATATTAAAAATGATTTATCTGTTGAAAACATTTGCTAATTAATTTAAGTAGCCCTTTTGTTTTCAAATTATACATTTTAATCTTATAATCAAATTATTGGACTTCATGATAGTTATATTTCTTATTTAATGTAAAAATGCTGGATTTTTGGCTCGGCCCACCTTGTTATATTCTAATGTCAGGTTATATACTGCACAACCAGATCCATTGGTTCTTCCCTTTCACACTTTTTGCGAGTAGTTTCAGGCTTGGGGGGACTAAGAACATGGTATCCAAGTAATGTTTGGAGTTCCTGCACCAGGGCTACTGACGAGAGGTGTGGTGTAAAACACTTAACATGTTAGAAGTCAGGTCCAGCAGAGCACTTGAAGTATTGGGTGATGCACATGACAAATAAGTGTGCATCTTTACAAACAGAGAGTAGGCATCTTTACGAACAGAGACCACGTAATTGGTTTAATATTATACATGTAAGGGTAATGGTAGCTATATAATGTCAATTTTATGTACACTGTATTCCTAAAGACATGGTTGGGTTCCTGATGCATAAGAGTGCCAATAAAAACCTACATAAAGCAATAATACGTACATTTTATTGAGCAGCATTGCAAAGTGTGTTGGGTGTGTGGATTATACTCGTGATGCTCAAATAGTCTCATCATTGTGACGCCATACCATTCAAGCAGGTAAGATGTGGATGGTGCTAGTATACCCGACTGCGCCAGAGAGAGATAGAGCTACACAGCCACTACCACCTGCCCGTGATGCTTGCCGCACTATGCTCCAAAGCCTAGAGCGTCCAGCATACAGAACAGAGCGAGATACAGATGCCAACCGGGAGAGGGGACTGTTCTACATTCCTTTAAGCTAATTTTTTTTTCTTTTCTCGCCTTCCTTCTCTCAGATGAATCTCTGTCGCAGTGGGGGAGGGGGGTGAATTGATGTGTGACTTCTTTCCAATGTAATTAAATCGACTTCCTGCTGCACAACAAAGGAGTTTGATTGAGAGTACAATCATCCAGATGCCAAGAAATTATACTGTTTACCCAACGGTAAAAGGTGCATGCCCATATCTCAAAGAATAAATGAGCTACCGGCTGAGCCGCCGAGACGACAACTCAAGACCACCTAGCACTACAGTGCCCTGAGAGATGCCACTATGGTATTAATAACTGACTTATGCAGTAGTTGGAACTTTGGCCAGCCGGTGAAGTCACACGCCCTGAGGATCTCATGCCACCACCCCCCTCCACATGGACAAGGGCAAGCCAGGAGATGAAGGAGTCTGTTCCTTCACCGCACTGCTGGTGATGAAGGAACCACCAGCAGTAAGCTGGCTCTATCACCTTGCGTGCTGGGGCTCTCTTCTGCCACCCATGTCTTTCAGATCTTCACCCAAGCTTTCGTAGATGTGTCTGCACCTCGCAGACATCCTTCTGAAGCTCTCCTTGTTAAAGTAGTCAAACACTTAAAACTTTTGTTCCCTTCAGAAAATCAAGGTCCCTTCAGGACAACATGTAGCATTACTTAAGTAGATTTTTTAAAATAAATACTTAGTCATCCTACCTTGGCATTTTAGAACCAGGTCACCTTTACCTGTTTACGGTAGCCAGCTTCTGTTCAACCCTTGTTTGATAGGAGGTAGTACAAACCACCACATTTATTTCCTTACAGAATTGAACACCTTTTTTACGTTATCACCTATAGTGCTAGTACCCTTCCTAGTAGACATCAGGTCTGCCAAGGGACAGCAAGAGACTGCAGAATATTTTCTAAACCCAGTTTCCGAACCGAGTGCAGGACTGTGAAATACCCTTCAGGGATATCTATACGTCAAAACACACACATTAGATGGCCACCCATTCTATGAACTCCAGTGTATAGAAAGGTAGAGCTAGAACCACTAGGAATTGAAACCTCTCGCAGGCTAGTCAATCAGTCCACGTTATATTCTGTCCACCGTGCTTCTGGTGCCGGACACGAGGATAAAGGGGCAGCCTTGGTCTGTCAATTGCGGTTCATGGAAGGTCATGTATAGTGTGTCTCACCTTAGATTGCAGTGGGTAGCTAAACAAACAATTTTATATTTATACACTCCTATACAATTTGACAATATTTGTTACATAATTTTGTACGTATGAACTTATTTTTTTTGCCAACACAGCTTAACCTCTTGGCTGTTGATAACTTGAGCCATCTGGAAACAGAGCATGTCATACACACTTAACTGCAATCTAAGAGTGAGGCGCACTATAGATAAGGACGAACATCACGTGCTCTACCTTCGCGGGCTGGTGGTAGAAATCTTATCCTCATACCCTACTCCTGTCGGAGTGGTATTCAAAAGATGGATAAAAATGCTGCTACTACCTCTAAGTGCAAATAATGGCTTAACTCCAATCTGACTAAGTCCTCAGGAGTGAGGTCAAGCTGCCTGTCGCTTGGAGAGATCGGTCCTTCCAGCTCCTCTTCCAGCTTTGTTTGAGCCCTCCACCAAGACAGACGGAGAAATCCACCTCATCATCCAGGCCTTCCTTAAGGGTGAGGAAGTCCCCTTCGGTATCGCCAACCCCCGGATCAGGGGTCACCAGCTCTCTGAGCCAGACAAGACGACCAGCATTGCCAGCCCCAGCCAACATGACGGCACACCAGGTCCCTGTGGCAGCACCAGCTCATCATCACCAGTGTCGCAGCAGTGTCAGCAGCCTCCACAGGCCACCAACCAGCCAGGTATAAGATTGTTCTAGCCGTCCCGGACTTTGTATCAAGCCGGAAAGGCACACGACCAGTCCTCTACACTGGTCGGACTCATGTTACTCACTAAGCAAACAGAGTTAAACTTACCCTGTTGTGTCTGCCCTCACACCCACCAAAATCCACTTTGGCCGTGATGAGCCTCCATTGTTAAAAGGGCATTGTGCGTGAGTACTATACTTTTTTGGGTTCCGTGAGAAATGTAAACAGGAATGTAATTGATTAATTTCGTCAACACAAAACAGCAACATGAAAATGTTGTACATCTGGCAAATGCTGAATAAATTTAGAAATTTCATGTGTCGTAATGAATATTATTTTCCAATTATGTTTTTTGTGGAAAATGTTGTTTATTGTTCTCTCTTAAAGTTTTTTTCACCAATGTCATATTTTCAGCAACTAACATTATCAGTCATTCATTTATGATCTCTAATATGTACTGTAATTGTTTAGCATTCATTTGTAAATTTAGTGGTATGAAACTAACTTGTTAGTGTAATTTTTTCTGCTTAGTTCCTGCTGGATGCAGCTCGAAAGGTTCGACCTGATTTGTATGTTGTGGCAGAACTGTTCACAAACTCTGATCACAAGGACAACATCTTTGTGAACAGGCTTGGTATTACTTCTCTAATCAGAGGTAAGTATATAACCTTCTTTCAACATTTGGATTGTTGGGTTTTTACTAAGGGCTTTTTGTGCGTGCGTGCGTGTGGGTGTGTGTGTGTGTGCACGTGTGTGTGCATGCATGCACATGTAAGTAGTGACGTGCGGTGTATATATAATATTATATATAATGCACACTCATCTAATGCTGTTATAGTTAATCTTACTCTAGGTATTGATAAAAAACCTGACTATGTTGCTGTAACTGTAACATATGAAGATTAAGCCTTTGATGATGAAATGAGTAAAAATCGAACAGAAATGTAAATGCTGTGTCCAAGAACCTGTTTAACATACCATAATTTTTCTTTATAGTGTTTGTTTTTCGTTATAATTAAGATTTTGGTGCATGTTGTACTCGTGACATTTTAGCCCCGCTGCTGACATCCCTGGTTTCCAATCATTGGGGAGGATAGACAAGAGAGTTTTGCCCGAACTGAGTTCTAATACCACCTCCACTAGCCTATTAAACCACCTGCTGTCTCTCCCTTTTATGAGCAGCCTTGCTACCAGCCTTGGTGGATTGAGGATGGTCATCCAAGCTAAGACCCCTGTGCACCTTCTGCCTATCACAGTACCTATACAGAATGAATGGAAACTAAAGGAACAAACTTCAGGAGGTGATTCCTGACTGGAAAAGGAATAAAAAATTTAATATCAACATATATCTGGAAATGCAAATTTGCTAAAGTAGCTGGCACTGATGAACGACATCATTCTCTCATAAAAACACTCATAGTGTTCTTTTGTGTTCCTGCAAAACACTCTACTTCTTCTGCTTGAGAATGTGCTGTTGGCAATACAACAGGTAAAGTGGCTGATGCATGATGGACGACCAGCCCTCTTTCTCTGTACTGTTTGTCAACACCTCAACAACAGCTTCCGCAGAAGATGGATAGGACGAGGAGGCCCACGTGATCACCATATTTAAACCCCCATGATTTTTATTTTTGGGAGCATCTGAGAAGTGTTGTGAATGCGGAGCCAGTTCCTGATTTGCAGATTCTTGAACAGCGTGTTCATGTAAACTGTGACATTTGGGTGCAGCCTGGGAACATTCAAAAGAGCGAGACATGATGTGACGTGAGGACGCTTGCATTGCATCCATGGTGGCCACTTAGAACATCTGTTGTAACCTGGAGGCACGTAATGCCATGTTATGTGTACCAGTACTAATTGCTATATTGCAGCCTTGCCGTCTGTTTCCAGGCATATGTTGATGTTGACCTTTTTGCTCCTTTACCGCACAAGAATCACCTCCTGAAGTTTGTCTCTTTTGTTTCCGTTCATCCTGTATGTTGAGTTGTGTATGTAAAAATGCCAGTTGATCTCCAAGGACATTCTCCTCCAGAAATCTTTTTTCCAAATAAAAACCTGGAAGCAAGTATAGTAGAGAACAGTATTTGCGAGGCCACACGGTGCCTGAGAATGATCTCGTAAAATTACTGACCTCGCAAAATCATTTCCAACTTATTTTCACCCCCCTAAATCCCAAAAATTCCAATTAAATAGCATTTATCATATTCAGTCAGCCTTAATCGTATCTAATTGCAAAAATAACATGTTTTTAAAAGGAAATATTAATTTATTTTAATAGACACGTCTTCCAAATTGTGTACACCCCAGAGGACGTATACATACTCCCCTTGTCCCAAAATAAATTTTAACTTCAAGCGCCGAGTCACTTTTACATGTGGAAAGTGCATTTTCAGTAGCTTCTTGAGGGAAAACGTGTCAATGTGATAATAAAATATTATTTTATTTCAATTGGCAGACGTCTTCCAAATAAGATTATACAAGACAAGCCTGATATAACGAAGCTGTTGCGACCAACTTAGACCCACCTTATAGCTTTCTGCGCTCTTCCAGGAGTGACAATGTATCTCTCTAAGTGGTGAAGGGTGGACCTGCATCAAAGCAAGAACTGCTTAAATACAGTATGTTCCAGACAAAGTATCAACTTTTTCTACCAAGGGCTTTGTTTTTAATTGCGGTTTTGTGTTTGTCACAAGGGATGGAGGAGGTGCCCCCCTTCCCTTCTCATTTGGGAATAAGGGAGGAAGAGAAGTGCAGATACTAACCACAAGGATTGTTATAGCGGCATAAGCGAGGCTGGCCGAGTAGGTCAAGGTTATGGCAATCATAAAGAAAGAGGGGAAAATGAGGCCCTGTTCCAATTGGCCCTTTTTGTTAACAAAAGATGACAAGTGCTGCCTGGCATGTTTGGGATGTTACCCCTTTTCCTTTTTTTTTCCCTCCGGAAGTGAAGAGTGAGATAGGATTTAGTTTACATGTATCGGAGAGAGATAGAGTATGTCTGCTGTCAACACAGTTTTATAAGAAACAGGATAAAAGAGAATTTAGCAGCCACCTGCAAATAGTGATAACCTTCCCTACTCAGCGGATTTCTTCGAAGCAAGGTCAAGTTTAGACACCAGCGAGGCATCATGCTGAGCAGAACGTACAGAATAGAGGGCGCTACAGAAGTGTGACAGGAGAAAAAGTAATTGCTGTTGAGAGGACAGTACTACATTCTCTCAAAGGAGTTTCCTTTTCCAACCATACCATCCCCCTGAGGTGATTGGCGAGAGGAAGGTTGATTGTCCACGTATGGGTCAGGAAGAATTTCCTCTTGTCTCATGCTGCCCATCCAGCATTAGTCAAGAGGAATATTGATTGTCCTGCAAAGATACTGAAAACGTCCATCACAGGAGAATCTGTACCATCTCTGCTCAAGGATGGTAGTCCTTATTTTTCTGTGAATGGTGGCTAACTGAGAGGAAGACAGATTGCACCTGCGTGGATGTTGCTCACATCCAACCGGGGGGAATTCGCTTCCATCTCTCCTCTGGCATGAGCTCTCAATTCATCCTGTTAGATGGAGTTAGTCGAGAGGGGTAATGGTGACCTATGTAGGCAAGCAAGCGTCTCTCACAGGGACCGGAGCACATTCCCCCAAAAATGAAACTGGATGAATCCACTCCATCCCGCTGAAGCATGATTGACTGAGCAAAAAGCAAGATGGTCCTGGGAGAATCTCTTCCATCTCTCCTCAGAGATGAGCTCTAATCTCATTGTGTTTAAACGTGGCTAGTTGAGAGAGCCCTATTGTTGTTGATGGGACGATCCCAATTCCTTCTAAGGGGAATTCTCTCTCTTCTTCCTCAAGGATGAGCTTACATCTCAGCAGAGAGCGGGCCAATTGATGCATGGGGCATTTTCAACTATGGTGATTTAACTACTTCAGCTCATACCTATGCATAGCTTTGCATCTTAAGTTCTCAAAGTTTGAAATGTGATTATAATGAGGAAGACTGATTGGGAAATATTATATTACTCAATTATAAAATAAAATACAGTTTCCGAAAAATAATTCATAAAATATCTGACTACTCAAACCTAAAGTTGCAAGGGTAAGTTTCTGAAAGAAAAATTAAGGGTACTGAATATCCAAAGCTGGTGAATAATCAAGAGGAAACGATAATAAAAAAAAAAATTTAGTTAATTTTGAAATGTAGGGTTAAAATTAGTAATAATAATTCAGCGATCAAACAAACTCCTTTTCAATCTCTTTACACTATAAAGAAAAATGTAAAATGCTTCCACCACCAGACAGTTCAATGGGCCTTCCAGATACCGTTAAGTAAAACAAATTATCCCTGATACTGTACTTCTGTCACCTCCCAAGGGTGACTAAATAAAATTGAAAAAAATTTGTAAAACAAAATTATTTTGTAAAATCTCCAAAATCTGGAATAACAGAAAGAAAATGGGGGGGGGGGGGGGGGGGGGGGGGGGGGGGGGGGGGGGGGGGGGGGGGGGGGGAAAGGGGAGGAGAGGTAACACTCACTATGCTTAGCAAAAGGTACAGGAAAAAGGGGATGGGATCGCTTCATGGTTTAAGGGTGCTATCAAGAAAAGTAACCTTGTGTGTTGTCCAATGCTATCTCCCATATACATCTACTTGTTCACTAAACTCTTATGCTATACCTTCTTTTATTCTATTAGGGTGTGAGACGAGAGAATGCAAAGGAATAATGTGAATTTTTGATAAACCAAAGATAAAATTTAAAAGAAAATTTATAGTGGAAAGAAAACACAAAACAGACCACCTCTCCCCTCCCCTGGAGAGGGGAAACAAAGAGGTGCAAAGCGAACTGCATGTCGCCTCTGTGTGTGTGTGTGTGTGTGTGTGTGTGTCTGTGTGTCTGTGTGTCTGTGTGTCTGTGTGTCTGTTGTCTGTCTGTCGTGTCTGTCTGTCTGTCTGTCTGTCTGTCTGTCTGTCTGTCTGTCTGTCTGTCTGTCTTCTGTCTGTCTGTCTGTCTGTCTGTCTGTCTGTCTTGTCTGTCTGTCTGTCTTCGTCTGTCTGTCTGTCTGTCTGTCTTCTGTCTGTCTTCTCTCTGTCTCTCTGTCTCTCTGTCTCTCTCTTCTCCCTCTGCTCTCCTCTTCTCAGGAACCGTGAAAATTTGGGTCTAAAAATTGATACAGTAATCCCTCGCCAACCGCGGTATCTTGAACCACAGTTTCAGGAGACGTCCAGCTATTAAAATATACATACATATTTATATTTAATTTGAAAAGTGGTTTTTTGTGCTTTAGAGATAATTGAACATTAACTTCATGCAAAAAAATCTCAAGTTTGGGGGCATAGGGGTTAGGGTGAAACAAAATCGGCCCATAATTTTCCACATTTTTTATGATGGGAAGCCCCCCCCCCCCCCCCCCCCCCCCTTCTCTATTACGGCCCTATTCTCGGGAAACGTGAGGGGTCGTAATAGAGAGGTTCTACTGTACAACAGAAAATAGACAGGCTACCAACCTTGATGACCTAACCCTCAAATAAAACCTTAACTCTAATAAAAGTAACTAAGACTTTTAGCTCACTCCTACACTTGAATAACTCTCAACTTATTTACAACTAAACACTCTACGAATTCAACTTACTGCGAGCTGCTCTTAAAACTTAGTCTTACCAAAAATAAATCAACACTACAGATGTATAGCTTCTCTCTTTCTCACTCTCATCTCTCCCCCATGTTACTCTCTCGACTAAGACCCCTAACTACATCTAACCAGGATTATTTACAAGATTGACCAGGGCCATTCTTCCTAAAGTCAGGAAAGAATGTCCCGATTAATCAAAACGAAACCAATTATTCAAATACTTAGCTCAACTCTAGACAATTCTCGATGGCTTTCTCCAAGCCTCATACCTCCAAAAAACACGTCCGTCTAGATTGCCATTTCCACCACAACAACCTCCCCACCACGTCTGACCTTACTAATTGTCACTGGTCACGCCACTGGCCGCAGTCAATCAGGACACGTGGATCAGCCCTAGCAATACCTGGTCGGCAAAACCTCCTTGCCATGACACTTCCTTTACCCGTCAGCAGCTTATAAATACTCTGCTGTACTAGTACGTTGCCTTCCTCTCACCCCCTGCGGAACCACCAAACTTGCGGCTGCTGAAGCACAAACAACCGCTGTCTGCATCATCCCCGGAACTTAATGCAGTAAACATTCAGGGCATAAAACGGTTTGGAAAATTCCAAAAAAATTAGCAACGAACAAAAAATATACTTAAAAAAAAATTTTAATCTTAATGTTTGCATTCTAACATCTGCATTTGCGTAGTGATTTGTGAATCCCCACAAATAAATTTTTATTACAAAGCTGAATAAATAAATAAAAAATTATTAAATTTTAAGAGCATTAATTTCCACGACCTTAACCTAATAGTCCTCTTTTCAATGTGTTCTGAGTTGGTAATAGTAGTTATTACAATTTAACTATATTTGCAGGAAAACACAAAAACAAATATAATTTTTTTTTAAATATCTAAATTGATACGGAAACTATTTCGCATCCTTGTTGAGCGGGTCGGCTGGCGGAGCAGGCAGGGAAGGAGATTCAATTTCCTCACTTCAATCAAAAAAGGTGCAGATGCCTTACAAACTCCAGGGTCTCCAAGACTGCATACATCATGGCCAGCTGCCACACTACAAGCAGCTATTTTTACTCTTTGTAGAGACTGAAACAACATTAGACCAGCATCAGGCACAACAAAATTACAATAGGAGTATCCAGTTCACCTTCTGGGTCAACATCAATAAAGCCTGAACTTATATTCATTTCAACGTCTTCTCTTTTTTTTATATATAATTTTAGGGAGAAGCAAGGGGCCAGCTGTTCTTATAATCAGATAAAATATACAGAAACCCTGCTCAGCAAAGAAAGTTAAAGCAAAAACTAACCAACCCAAACTTCACAGCCTATCCTATCTAGAACTATTACTAAATTTTCCTAAACTGTAGAGGGGCAGTCTTAGTCGATAGTTCAGGCAACACATGCACACACACACAACTCTCTTCTGGACTGGTCGATCCACTAGTTGGCGTAAGTATAGTCTCAGTCTTCTGAAGTCTTTTTCACATGCACATTGAACACTGTAGAGAAATAGTGATGCCTTCTTCTCTAGATCAGGACCAAATGCTTGAATCTCCAGGTCCAGCCATGCCAGGCAAAAGGGCTGGAACTAACCAAGCCCACCAGGACTCGGAGTACGGGCACCACCACACAACTACCCCACCGGAGCCAACTTCTGCAGATAGGAACCTGGGTCACAGGGTCGAGCCAAAAAGATGGGTCAGCTTGTTGTCGCCTCGTCAATGACTATGGAGCCTCTGCCAGTATTGGGTGCTCCTACACCCAAGGACAGCAGCTAGGTCACCTCCCATCAAGGCTCTTTAACACAACAGCCTCTTGAAAACTGGAGACATCAAAGGGAGGCAGCAAGTGGCTGCTTCCGATCCCAGGTAGAGAGAGACTATCGCTCCTGACACTCTCAAAATCTTATTGTCGGGGCATCTTCTTAGTAGATTTAGCACAGTCCAGTTTATTTTTCCCTAAACAAAACAAAAGAAATATCCCTTGTCCTTTGTTGCAACTAGCACTGGTCTCGTCCTGAGGTTTTAAAGGTCCATACTACGGTCACAGTTTTTGTTGAATCGCACACACTCAACCAATTGAAGTTCACTTAGAAACAGTGTCTGTTTCTTCACGGGATTGGCAGCTTGAAGTAGGGATGAAGAGTCTGTCATCTGATCTCTCCCGTCCATTAAGCATGTGCCAAAAAATGTTAACCCCAACAAGTTGAAAAAAATTTAAAATTACTATTTACAAATGTATTCAAAACCTCTAGACCTAGAACTATACTTACAATGTTTATACCTATCCTCTTATTTAGCGGCACGCCAAATTCTCCCCTCGACTATATTGACAAACAACTGGGGTTTTTAATTTTTTTAAAATTATAATCGCAAAACTAAATTTTAAGTTTTCTGATGGCTCCTTTTCCTTCTCAAGAAAAGCAAACAGAAGATTCTATGTCTCCTTAATTAACAACCTATAAAGTTTACAGCATTATTTTATTTACGTTGCGACAACAAAAATGTTTCTTCCACACTACTTTTGTGTGCAAAATTTTTTCAGTTTGCTCTGCTATCCTAGCAATGTTTGGTTAAAATATGACGTTTACCAAACACAATGTGTAAATTCACAGCAAATCATTGTTTGTATCTCAACACACTGTTGACTCTTACTCAACTCAAGGCCTTGGTCTGTCTCAATCCACTTTACCTTTCAAGTTACTTCATCTTTCTTACCTACACCTGTACATCCACCACTTGCTCGAATATGATCCACTATGGGTCCCATAGGGGAAACACTTTGTTCCTCCAGAGTCATACTCCCTCACTTCTGTCTCGTTAGGCTGCAAAACTTCCACAACAAACATCATAGTCAGTAAAATAATAATGGGCGGTTGAACCTATCTATAGACCTATAGTGGTGTCAAAATTCACAGCCTCGGCTCTGGGAAGCCTGCCTATCCTTACTAAATAGGGGTTCCTAAAGATTATAATCATCAAAACAACAGTGACTAAACCCAATGAAATACTTTGCAGGTTTCGAATCCAAAAATCCTCATAACCAATGAGGGTCTCGAACATATGAGGTGTTCTACTAATACTGGTGTCCAAGGTGATATTAAAATGAGATATGGAAGAGGACCAATTTTCTTCAACACAATCATTAAATAAAGGAAAAACTAGTTGAGTGGATGTAGGGTGAGCAGGAAAATGTAACTTTTTAAATTTTGACCATGCTGCTGGAATTACATTAATAATTTCAAACTAAGGTTTTGTGTTGTAATCGCAAGGGTACATTTCAGTGATTCAGACTTCCTCATTTTAAAATAACCTACAATCACATGGTAATGGTACATCGATACCACCTGAGTACTCACTGTTGTGTAACATCCTAGTTTCATTTTTACTAATAGTGCACTTTAGTTTTAGTTTACCTCTGGCATTTGTCAGAAAATATCTCTCAGGTCCTACCTGAGTAATAAGCAAATGGGAACCAGACTGACAATTAAAAGAACACACTTCTCCCAGTATTTTAGCAGTAGACCCATGAAAAACTGCTTTTGAGCATAAGGCCTCTAAAACAGCATCACCTGAATATCTGGGCACAAAACAAAGATTGTCTTGGTAGGGTCTGCACTCTTGCAAAGCTCTACCTTTAATGGTCGTGACTTTGTCTCCATTTATGGCAAGAAAGTTAGTCCCATGACGGAGTACACAAACTGAATTTTTCCACTTAAAAGAGACTGCTACAAAATCATACAACTTCCAATCTGCGCCTTTCTTAACCATAGGTACTTTCATTTTAAGGCTATCTTGATACATTTTACAAGAGCTTATTTTTAAGTGCTAATAAACTTGTACTTATAACCCAGTTAACCTTAACTTTGTTCGAGTTTGAGCTTGATAAACTTTTTCCCGTTTGTTACTAAATTTTGCTGTGCTGACACTCTTGTTGTTGCGTGAATCCTTCCTGCTTTCGAATTTCCTATCACCACTGATATACTTGCTGAAATGAATCTCGGACTTAAGCACTTCCTCTGCACGGGTATGCTTTTTTTATTGTGAATACTACCGTATGCAGTCATTTGTGGAAAAGTATTTCCTATCAGTCCTTGCATTTTGTGCTGTTACATGGGCGTATGATTTGCTATCATTCCTTTACTTTTATATATATATATATATATATAATATCCCCCCCCCCCCCCCAGTAGGAGTAACATGCTCATTCCCCCTTATAATCTTGTTTTTTGAACCTGTTTTTCGGAACCCTTGATGTCTCGTGTTTTTATTCCTATTGTAATATTTACTGCATGGTTTGTTGCCCATACCTGACTTTTTGTAACTCTTTTTGCAAGGATATTTATATTCGTCCTTCTGTGATTTGTGTTTTCGGTTCATCTATAGTATATTGGCCTATACTCTCTCTTATTACTACAGGTGCTGGTTTCTGATTTTTCTGCCTGTTAAATTTTGTGTCACTCTTCTGATTACCCTGCTTTTTATTTATATGCCTTTGGAAACTGTCTTTATCATTACCCTGACTGTTATTTTGAAAGCTAGGTTGTTGTGTGGCACCCTGTTCAGACCTAGTTAGCTTTCTTAATTCCTTTCTAATTTTCTGTTTTTCATTCACTGTATTGTTTTAGCCTTACTTCTACTCTTTGTATATTTTGAGCAGCTGTTCGAAAGTGTTATTTTGTAACCCTACAACTTTGTCTGCAAAAGATGGCAACAGCAATTTCCATACAATATAAATAAGCCTACATTCCAACATGTGTGGATTACACTTGCGTTTCTAAAACATCATCTTCTATGTGGGATTGGCAGCTTTCCCCTAATTTTTGTCTTTTATTGTACAACTACTCTCTAATTTTTTCTCTTTTGTCAATGGCTGTGAAAGCCTTTCTTAACCTACTTCTATATGTTGCCATGCTGGTACATTGTGTACACTGTCTGCTACAGTGTTGTAGATTTATTTTGCTCTCCTTGTAAATATGATTTAATTCACTTACATTTTTCTGGCTCTTCCCATTCATTTAACTCACTGGCAGTTTTGAAGGTGACTAAAAATTTGTCTATATCATGTTCTGCACTGTCTGAAAGGTAGGTATTTTAACTGGATCAAGAGAAACTACCTTAACTTGTTTTTTGGCCTTTGTATGTTGCTGTTGTTCTAACTCAATAATTTCATAATTATGAGGCATACCTTTATTGGGATATATGTGTGCCTCTAAGTTAATGTTATTGGTGTGAACGTAAATACGGATTTCATAATCCTGCACTAATTTGGAACTAGTAGGTTGCAGCTCTGCTATATTATCTGTATCAGTTAAACCCTTTTCTATAATTTTTTGTGCACTCATCTCGTTACTCTAGTGCACTTATTATTAAACTCGGACAATAGGTTAGGGTTTTCCCCTAATATTTTGTCTGCCCTTTGTGTTGAGAAATTTAACCTATCTGCTCTATTAGTTTGCCTATTTTCAATACTAGTTCTGATATTAAACATATCTATACTTTCCAATTTAAACAGTTTTTTCCTGACGCTACAAAGGTTTTATCTTTTTTGGCAGCCACAAATTCCTAAAAACCCTTAGCCCTTAATTGAGTACACCTCTCGGTAACCTTATCCGAACATTAAAACTCTCCATGGACTATATTGATGGGTGGTGCTTACTGGCTATTTGAATAAACGACTTTGCTCCATCTACATGCTTCATCTACAAGCAACAATGAAAGGGGATTGGAAGCGTAGGATTTGTACTGGGGTGCCTAAAGGATTTTCCCTGGACCGAGGATAGTTGCAGACAGTCAGAATTCTACCTTTCAACAATACAGCCGGCCAGTAAGCCATACTAAGTGCCGCTTCTCCTCAAGAAGATGCCAATAATGGATTGTCAGTAATCAGTAATTGATGCCTGGCTCCAACCCCGAAGAAGTACAAGGGCATGCCGAGAGATTTAGCATGGCAACAATGACCACCGTTACTTTGCCCAAGATGCGTGCGCATAGCACCCACCACCACCGGGCTGGCGCAGCCCTCAGCCGAAGCAGAATATATTCCTGTGCAGAGGCTGGAAAGTAGAGTTGTTCTGATACTGATACTAATTATCGGTATCTGTCGATACTTTGCCTTTTCCCGATGTATCGGTATCGGGCTGATACATTAGTATTGGTTGTAGACAATGAAGTCAGGTTATTACTTTCGGTAGAGACAAGAATTACTGTATTTCGGTGTGTATACAGGAAAACCTCATTAATTCTAAGTAGATTCATTTGAAATCATATGTAATTCGAAGTGTGTGTTCACCCCCAAATGAAAGAATAAGATTTTATGTGATCCTGCCAGAGTTTTCATGCCCGTTGAAGAGGTGAAAAGACACGACAGTGCCACCAGTGCCATGGTGAAGTTTGGGAGAGTAGGATAAAGAAAATTTTATGCTGCCTGTTGTGACGGTTGGAGGGAGGAAGGAAGGAAGCTTGGTGTGGTGTGGGTGTGGTTTGATGATGGAGAGAGAAAAGGAGTGTATGGGTGTGGGCGTGGCTGGAGGATGTAAGGTGGAAGGAAGTGAAGCAGTGTGGGCAAGCAGTGTGGGCAGCGTGGCTAATGGGTGGGATGAGGGACACCTGGTGGAGGGTAGACTATTAATTTGGGGGGGGGGGGGGGGAGCAAAGAAGAGGAAGGAAGCGAGTGACCTTTTCAGAGGCCAGACCCAGCTTAGCAAGGGGCTGCTCTACACAAAAACACTGGCAGGTAGTGTGGGATTGAGACAACATTCGCAGGAAGTTTATTCATAGTAGAGGGAGCGAGAAGGTTCTGGCTACCACAGCTGCAGTTTAAACCAAACTTTACCTTATATATATATATATATATATATATTATATATATATTGGCATAACAATTAGGCCTAAAGGCAACAATTACAACACCTATATTTTACTGCACGTTAATATATAATTAATGACCAAGATTAATGCAACAAACTTATTTTTGGGCTATTTCCTTCAAATTTTTGCCTTTTTTCAACCTAAAATTTTATGGTTCGCCAAAACAGGGTTGTAACTTTGAGAGGGTAGTAGTTATTCTCGGGCCCGTAGTTGTGTTTACTTTGGAAAGGGAACATATGCATTTTTTAAGACATTATTTTCGTTACTTAAACGAGTCTAGGAAAAATGTTTTTTAATGTATTATTAACAATAATGTTTTTTTCTAAAATTAAGTGCGAAGAGCATTGATATCAGGGTATCGGTATCGGAAAACATGGTATGGAAACAACTCTACAACACCAGTTGATCAGTGGCCCTCTTCAGGGCCACACCAGCTAGTCAGCTAACTCCACCACGCTCACTCGCCGGAGCTCCCTGACCTAATGCAGCCTACACAGCCAAGTTGTTCATTGGCTATTCTGAGAGACACAACACCTGCTGGACAGATAGCTCCACTGCGCGTGTTCGCAGGAGTCCCTGACCTAATGCAGCCTACACAGCCAAGTTGTTCATTGGCTATTCTAGAGACACAACACCTGCTGGACAGATAGCTCTACTGCGCGTGTTCGCAGCCACCGTTACCATCTAGATTTTCAGCTTACCGCCGCCTATCACAGACCGTCGGAAGCCCTTCCCCCGTAAAATCTTCCAGAAGTAATCTGCAAGCCTTAGTCGCTTTCCCCTGGCAACAGCTACACCCACATGCCCTTCAGGATGTGGGTACCCTAAGTCCCATCAGGGCAAGCGTACACAGTTAGACAGGGAAAGTTGTCATTAGCTACCTAGTAGAAACTACTCCCAGTCAGATTACAACCAGGTCCCTTTCACCTGGACAGTGTAATTTACTACTTCCGGTCAATTCTGGGTAGACAAGAGAGAGTACGGGCCACAATGTCTTATTCCTCACGGAATACACACATTCTGAACCTAACTACTCTATCATTATCCCTTGAGTTCTTCCAGACTACCATAGTAAACACTTACGTCCCACAGAGTGGAGCAGGAGACTAGGTTTGCCAATACCAGTTTCTGCTTAGTGTAGGACTATGAGTTTTCCTGGACGAGGTAATTTGTACATCAGAACACACATACCATTCGACGGCCACCCACGTGGTACACACGTAGTATCAAACAGTACAGCCACAACCACTAGTGATACCCCTGCTTGAGAGAATAAGTAGCTATACCAACTTGTACCCGTCTACCGTACCGTTTGTGTTACCAGAGGGAGTGCTTGGTTGGCTCTGGGTCAGACCTGTCCGCTCAAAAGGCTCACCCGTCGAAGCTATTGGAGCGCCTCCGATGGAACCCACAGGAATGAGCTCAAGCCGCCCGCAAGTCAGTGGGGCTTAACTCCGTGGCTCCCTCCCTTTCTTCGTTTGAGACTCCCTGGAAGCTTCTAGGTGACATTCATTCTGTCGTCACCGCCTTCAACAGAGGAGAGAATGTGCCTGTAGGAGCAGCCTGCACCCAGTTCAAGACATGACATTACCCCAGCCTGCCGAGGTCATTCAACAGCAGTAGCTGGAGTTCAAGTCGCAGCAGTCCATGAGTTCAGTCAGGATCTACCAGCAGCTTCACCCCAGCCAGAAAACCAGCAGCATCAGTCAACCGCCCCAGCAGCAGACTGAGTAAGCCACTGGCTCCTAAGCCAACCAGCAGACTAATAGTTAAGCCAGCATGGCCCACTCTATATTCAGGTCATACTCCTGTCCAACATTAATTGAGATGTAGGTCACCCCCAGTAAGAGCCTCCGACGAGCACTAACCAAAGTCACCACTTTGAGACGTATCATTATATCCCTCTGAACCAAAACCTGTCACGTGTCAATATTAAGTGTTAGAAATTTCTCTCTTACACAAAGCCATGCATAATTCCAATTAATTATCTGTATTAGGTTATTAAGTCACACAAAATCATCCACTATGCATACTAGGGATGGGTTAGTAATTAGTAGAGTTAAGAAGCAACATAGCTAGTGGTAGAATTTTTAAGCATAGAGGTAGATTTGTATGGTGCCTCCACCAGTGTTATATTGTGGTCTTAGGTGAACCTAACTACACATTAAGGGCATAAATAAGATATCAAGCAGTCTATTTGTGTAAGCACTTTATTCAGTCCTAATACACTAGTGTTTATCTTGCATCTGAAGGACGTTACACTTATCTGTACTTATTAAGAGGGCTCTACTTATTAAGCAGCTACCCAAAGTTAGCCTTCAGACTCACGACTGATAGTAACTAATACCGACATTTCGTTCGAGAGCCCACTTTGCCTGGGAGGCTGATGCATGTAGTCATAGTCGTCCTCTTGTCCCGTGAGCTGGCAGCTCCGCAGACTCCTGATAAGCAACCCATGATCTTGCATTGTCTGCACTTAAATACTGGCCACCTGCCCTCTTTTTTACAGTGTTTTCCTAAACGGCCCTTTTTCTGTCTTCCTCATGTGTGGGCGTACCACCAGTGTTGTAGCGGCCATAACAATGCACATATATTTTCAAATGTTTCCAATGCTGTGAACTATGGTACCAAGATTAGTTCTCAAAGAAGGACCTCATAAGCACAAAATAAACACCATATAATTTTATGTAAGACAGCTAAGTAGCATTTAGAACTTAATTTAACTGGTATCATGTGTGAATATTTCTGTCATTCAGGATGACTCCTATGACACGCAATCATGAATATATGTGTATGTTTTAAAATGTTTTGTGCTAGTCTCTACTTTGTCAACTGGTTTGTTCAAAAGATAAATCATATTTTAATTTAACGCTCATGTATGTATTTTTTAATATTTTTAGTGTAAATTTAGGATGGTTTAGCATACTTGATTTCTCCCATCACCATGTAACACCTCTGCAATGTTACATATACATATGAAGCAGCATAATGTGGTGACTGCTGGCCACACGTATAGGCGCAAGAAAATATGTAATGTGACACTTAATTGTTACTGGCTTATGCTGGTGCCAGAAATAACATGCAATAGCACACAATACTGCCACACTACTTTTTTAGGACTTCCTTCGTTTTGGCTGGAAACGTCCTCTGGTACTTAATGGGACGTCTCTGGAATCTGCAACTTATCTTCCGTTTTTCCTGTTGTCAAACTTAGGTGAATTTTGTAAACGGTATCATTCTCTCCGGGCTCATTACTTAACTTAAATATTAAGTCGTCTTAGCTTTCATTAATGAAATTTTATTCTTGTATTCTTCTAGTATTTGACTGTGTTAACATACGACGAACTTGCAAATATAATATTAAATTAGTTTAGGAGCCCTTCTTTCCTTTCATTCTTCCATCAAGGCAGCTACATTTAGAATATTTTGGGAATGTTCTATTTTACTGCAATATTCCTAACAGAAATAAAAGGTTGTTGTTTTCTGGCTGATGTATTGTGCTTAGCAGAAAACATTATAATAAACTATCTGGCTAACAAAACATTTTCAATTGCATGGACAAAGTTTACATTAAAACTAACAATTTCTCACTATTAGGCAATATAAAGGTTAAAATAAAACATCTTATGTACGAAATCTATGTAAAACAACTGACACATTTATCACTTAGGAAAAATGCATAAAATTACGGATATTCATATCATTATCATGATATTAGGAAAATTGAGATGTTACAACCATCTTCACGAAAGTCGTCCCCCCCTCCCCCCCTCTTGGTAATGCTTGCTCTACAATGCTCACTGCTGGTAAGTGCTTGATGAGGTTGGCATCTCTGTCTCTGTAATGCTGTAAGAGAGTCCTCCTAATTAGTGAACATCTGGAACAGATGTGCTGTGCCACAGTGTTTGAGTGTTACATGTGTGCTGCAGAGGCTATGTCGGCATGGGACAGCCACGAGCAAGGTCGCCTGGTGTACCGCTATGGCGGGGAGCCAGTGGGAGCGTTCTTCCAGCCAGCTCTGCGGCCGCTAGTTGCCTCGGTGGCCCACGCCTTGTTCCTTGACCTGACCCATGACAACCCTAGTCCTGTGGACAAGCGCTCTGTGTTTGACCTGCTGCCAAGCTCCGCCCTTGTCGCCATGGCATCCTGTGCATCCGGCAGCAACCGTGGCTATGACGAGCTCGTGCCGCACCATGTGAGTTACATTAGTTCCTCTGCTCTTTTCTCCAACTAGCTACATTTTTAACCTGTTGTGTACAAAACATTAAACGTAGTAATCTACCAGTTTGGATTGTTCATGCACTGTATGCTGTTAATACAAAACTAAATCATTAGATAGAGGCAAGATTATGTAGTAAATGGTGATAAAATTGGGATAATACTTAAATGCAAGTCAAAACACCACACACAGCAAAATTTGAGTTTGCAGTAAAACCCCTTTATTACGACACCATTTATTACGACCACCTCTCTGTTATGACCCAATCCGGAGGAACCGTGAAAAGTTTGGGTTGAAAAAATTGAAAATTTGAGGCACGTCTTAAAATAGATACAGTAATCCCTCGCCAACCGAGGTTTCAGTTATGCATAGATTTGTTTTTGTAGATCTATTCTTCAACCAAGGTAAAAGTGTCTATTATCCAAGGTTTTCAGTCTATGGAAAACTGGCCTGTACTGATTTAGTGGTTGCCAATTTCTCAAAACTTTCACAATTGTTGTTCCAAGCAGCGTGAAGCAATAAATTACTTCAAGTCAGAAGGGGACTGTGGTATTTGTGTGTGTGGGGGGGGGGGGGAGGAATTGCAGGCCGGGGGTTGAGAATTCTTTGTCTAGTCAGGTACTGTACCGTACCGCTGCCTCTGCCTTACGCTCCCACTCATTTCTTACTTCTGTCAACCCTCCTCCGATCATATTTAGGTAAGATGGTAATTATTTATGGTGAGCAATTTATTTTGGCAAGTTAGGCAGTGTGCGTGTATATGTCAGATAAAATTTTTTCATGAAAATTTGTGTTAATTAATATTTCAAGTAGGCCGCATTAAATTTTTGTATTCCTGTAAACATTGCTGGGCCTCATTGTACCAGTTCAGAGGCCAACACGCCGCCTAAATTTCATTAAAAAATTCAACACATTGACGTGAATAGCATCTATCAGCATGTTTTCCCAACACCAGCAGCAATGACGGCAGTGCGGCTGGCCAACCGCCGCCTACAAGTAATCTTGTAGTGATCGATCGACAGCTGCGTGAGGCAGTCGGCCCCGGTATGAGCAACAGCTGAGAAACATTCAGGCGGCCTGACATGAGCGTGATGCTTGTGTCAGGGCCACTTACTTAACGGGCCAGCCAGAGGATCTATGCCCGAGCTTCAGCAGTAAGCTGCTGCGCTCACCCGCACTGTAGAGGATCTAGGCGCTTTCCCAGCTACGTCGTACCCACGACAATGTATTTGCTGCTTACCGCAGCACAGGAGTGATTTAATCTAAATTGTATATCTTCATATCTATTATCAATAAATAAAGTTCGGTATTTTACTTCAAACGTAAGTTATCTCCATCAGTGTTTTTAGTTACTGTTTTGTCCGTAATACATCCAATTTTCTAGCAATGAAACGGCAAGACCAAAGCGAGAGCAGGCGTGCACACACATATTGCGCAACGCCACCTAAACTTTTTGATTGATACGTGCCTCATAGTAATGTATGAACCACGAGATGTGCATAATAGATCTTTAAAAATAGCTTTATATTTTAATAATACATAGTCTTAATCTTTTCACACACTTTTTATGGTCATGCCATACTGTGTTTAAGCTTTCTTTTTTATGACAAGGGGTGGTCCAGTAGGCGTTACTTGGGTATCAAATTAATCAGGAGATGTCCAGCTATTAAAATATACATATGTATTTATATTTAATTTAAAAAGTGATTTTTTATGCACTAGAGACGATTGAACAAGAACTTTGTGCAAAAAATGGCATGTTTGGTGGCACAGTGGTTAGGGGTGGGTCAAAATTGGCCCAAAATTTTCCAAATTTTTTATTACGACCCTATTCTCGGGAATGGTGAGGGGTCGTAATAGAGAGGTTCTACTGTAAATACTAAATTAAATTTTATTCACTCCAAATTCATGATTTAAACTTAAACATAACAGTTTTAAAAAAACTTACATTTATAATTAATTGAGTGCTCATTTAAAAAAAAAAAGATTTTAATACAGTCGTTTTTTAATGTACTGGAATGTCAAAAGAAGAAAAAATAAATGTTATATTATTAGAATATAGGTAAAGTTAATAAATGCAGTTTGTATCAAATACTGTGTAGACATGTGGCTAGAATGATTTTGGCAACTGAAATCAGCATAACTAGAGCAAGTAAAATAGTGATTTGGTTTCAGTGATGAAATGTTCATTATGTAAAATCATATCCCAACATTCTTTTAAATAATGACCAGAAAAAGTCCACATGCATTGCACAGAAACTTCGTCTGCGCCAGAGAAAAATTTTTTAGAACACCTGTTTTTTGCAAGGTGCCAAATCACAAACTTGTCATGAAATTTTCACAACATTTTATTTCATTATTTCTAATTCCAAAATAAGCTAACTATTCACGTAAGCACCATATAAATATGAAAGATTAACATAGGAAGACTTGGCTTCTTATACTGGGATGGTATTTGTGCTTCTGTATGTAATTTGCATTGTTTGCAGTGTCTAATGTGGCCAAAATTTCTTTGTTTCCCAGTTGTACCTGGATGTGTGGGGGGGGTCCTTCACCACTGCCTTTTCCTGAAGGACTTTTATTCGGGGGACGTTATCTATTTCACCAGTTTCCTGGTCCCTTTGGTATTCCCATCTTGTCAGTTTCCCAACAAAGCTGCTGCTTTACTAGCTTTCTGGAGTTGAGGTCCTTTCCTAGGTTAATAGGTCTTGTCTGAGATATAGTCAGACTTGATTGCATCTTACCTTGGTAAATGGGGCAGTCTTTATGGAGGTTGTAGGTTCAGTTCTGTTATAGTTCCTTCGTTTGTTACTACGCAAAGATTGTTTTTGAAGTCTCATGATCATGACTGGTGATGACAGGATCTCCAATGTGGCTGGTAGCTGGTTTACAGAAGCAGCGATGACACAAATAGGCACACAGTCTGGCACATGAAATATTTTTTCTCTTCTTGGTTTTCGGCAAATGTGATTACCTCTTCAGGAGAACATGGTAACTTGGTTTCTGCTGTCATGTAGTAAACTCAACACTGTCTGTAACATATGCAGTCCACTACCTGGCAGCTGATTTAACAAAATATTGGTTCATGCATATGACATCGAGCAACACATTCTTCTATGGAAGTTCACAGTAAGCCTCCAGACAAGTATGCGTACGTGGCTCTCTGCTGCTGACAAAGTGATTTGCAGAATGAAACTCAGACATCTTGACAAGTCAGTAGTCAATAGTGAACTGGATGCAATATGACTTTGTATCATGTAAGTGGGAAAATTATGTTGTACTGCTCATGTAAATAGGCAAGTACAAGCAGGAGCTGAAAAATTAGTTCACAAAAAGCATCAAAGTGTTTGTATTTGCTTCTACAGATAAGCTCACCTTCAACAGTACCTTCACCGCCACTGTCGCTGGTAGATTATGTATTCTGAAGTTCATAACTGCAGGCAGTTGCACTCTGAGTCTGGGTTTAAACAGGGTGATTCACAAGGAGTTACCACTCTTCCTTGGCTTAGTCCTGATGTCATTTGAAGAAAATTTTTTCATATGAGTGTGGTTTCTATTCACCATATTTACAAGAGTAAATCCAAAAAATTGGAAATTCATTGCAATGAACAGCTCACTGCATGTTGCTGCCCATTTGAGTAATTTTGTAAATAGCGCATGACTTTGACTGTTTGTTAAGTGTGACTGAATGTTTTACTATATACTGGATAAACATGGCATGTTCCTTCCTGCACATTTATTGTGTTTGTAGCCTTTGGTTGTGAGATGTAGTAATAGTGTTCACATAATTAATTTTTTTTTTCATAAGACCACCTTAATACTACGTTTGATGCTCACTATAAACAATAAAGTCTGAAAATAATTTATTTTTCAAATTGCAGTCTAACGTTAGTAAAAGAGACTCATGGTTCAACAAACTTTACCTGTACAACTGAGTTGTCTGTACGAACCGAAACAGCCAAATATTAACTTTGGTTGGCCTCCACCTTGTGTCCAAACAGCATGTTTTGCTAACTGAGTACATGAAGTTATGTTCACACGCCCCCGGAAGAAAAATATTGTTTTTTATTAATGAAATGAAAATGTATATATAAAGGTAATATATTCTGTTCCGAGTAAAATAGTAATCTAGTTATGCAGGAAAGACTTCTGTGCGATTTAAAATTAATGAAAAAGACTGCAACACTGCACTTATGCTTAACAAAAATAGCTGCGATACAGCCCGTGTTCACATTTCCCTTGAAGAAATTAGATGTTCTACCTTAATAAAATAATTACATTTTAACATGTTGACATTTTCTCTTCAAAACTATGTATACATCTAACAGATGCAAAAAATGTTTAACAAGAAAAACCAGTGCTGTAAATCACTGATGGTTCATCACTCTTCGTCAGCAGTAAAGGAACAGCCAGTAGTAAACAGTTCGTTCAATGTTTAGTAAAGTTATAAAACTAACGCGTACTCGATTAGATTGACTTAGCACGTTGGTCAATGATTTTGTCCGCTAGACCAAAAGCGGGGTAGTTTGATTTAAATAGTTGACCAGAGGCGAGGGGTGTTGGTTAGAACTTACTCTTTGCTGCTTCTGGGTCCTGTAGTCGGGTAGGCTTCACCTAGGTGTGGCGAATTTGGTCTGTGCTGGAGCTAAGACTCCACAGGTGTGCTTCATTAGACCAGAAGATGAGGTTATCCCAGCCTAGGCACTCAGTACCGGTCAGGAGTCCTTTGACAATTGGATGGCACGTAGGATGTATGCGGATACATGGCGGAAAGTCAATTACCAGAACCGGAGAAGGCGCAACAGCTTAACATCTAAGTTCAGCAACGCAGTCCCGTTCCACCTGGCTCTTCTGCGTTAGGATGTGATAATGCGATCCACGGCTTGAGAGCAGAGTGAGCCCGATATTGTTCCCTGCATTTTCTACCACTCCTCTTCTCGTGAGGCATAGGGCAAACAGTTCTATAGTCTACGCAATGCACTTAGACAGGAAGGTTGACAGTGTAACCCAATAGTGACTTGCTGGCACGAGTTCGATAAGAGTCCCCACTGATCCCCCACAGTATGCGGGCTGATCAGGGACGTGGAGCCGTGGGGGCCGCCAAGCCTCTTCTGGTTGTGCATTCGCACTAGGATGAATGGCAAAACTTTAGGTTACGGTCACTGCACATTGACTTAGTGTGAATGGTGAGAAGCAACCTGATTCTGTCGTGCCTCCCGATGTGTAGGTGTTTCTGGTGGTTGTGGCTACGCTGGTTCTCCCCCACGAGCACTGACTAAGTGTTAATGTGTGACTGGGAAGAAACTGGTAGCCTTCTAATATGTATGTCTTCCGAAGTGCAGATACCTGAAAGTTATCCACAGTCATGCTAACTCGATTTAACTAAACTCCCGGTTCCTGTCGGCAGTGCACGGCGTATACTGTCTCCAACTGTCAATACAAACAAATACCCTGGAAATGGAAAACAAAAAGGTACAGAACAATGAGTGTTTATTGAAGGTTCAATAAACACGTGACGTGTGCTACCTCCTACCAAGTCGTAGAGAACTGAAGGTATCTGCGGTTCCAGGTACAGGCGACCTGGTTCTAAGTAGAAAGGGAAAAGCTGGTTCTAGATGAATACAGATTAGTTAAAGTTAAACTGCTAAGTAAAAGATGTCTAGAGGAGACAAAGTGAAATAAAAATAATATGTGATAGTGTTTGCTAGTTTTCAGGTTGACTGGTCATCGACGTATGTAGTAAGTAGCCGCTGGGGTGTACTTAAAAGTAACAAGATTCTCCGAAGATCCGAGCACTTACTTAGTGCTGTGGTAGGTCGCTAGAGAAGAAAGCATAAGAATTACTCCTCTGAGCCCAGCTTCATCCTGACTTATATAGTGGAATCTTGTTGGCTGCCGGCGCGGGGAGGCGTGACGTCCTCCTGCCCTGGTTGGCTTGGGAATACTCTGGTCAGCGTCTCTGCTTCGTGCCTCGTCGATGGTGTTCTGCTTTTCCCGAGGTCTGGGCTGATTGTTGGCTCTCAGCGCATGGAAGGGGGGGCGGCGTGCCTGCCGGGTTATGTATCATCTAGGTGAAGGGAATACACTCATAAGTTCCCTTTGCGTGTAGGTTAGGCAACGTATCACTCACGTCTGCAGTGATGGAAGAGGTACTCTTGGCGATGAGTCATAATCGTATTAGATTAGATGTATAAGAGGCACACGTCAATACTATGTGTGATTTCTTGTATGCAGTTGAAAAAAATGAGGCATTTTTATTGCTGACTTGTGACCTTATAATAAAACAGAGGAACACAATTTTGTAAATATCGGTTTCTATATTTTCAAACATACATAAATAATTGAAAAAATTAATAAATTAACATTTTTAAAAATAGTGCAGCAATGAACCTTTATTGAAATATCATAAAATAACCCACCTTTAATTTATTTAAATTTAAACATTTAACTTAAATGCTTTTGAAAATATATTTTTACATGTATGCTATTTGATACCTGCTCACCCATCCTGACTCAATGTGTCAGATAACTAGGTGTCTGCCTACCAACCCAAAGTCTGGTGGTTTGCAGCTCCTCGCTCCCAGAGGAGATTCTGAATTCCAAAAATTCAAGTAACATCTATAAGGTTGAGAGTTCTCACAACCTGGAACCATTGTTATAAAAAATGCTATTTCCTACTACTCACAAAAAATTTAATTTTTCACCAATCTCAATAGAATTAGTGGAGAAAATCAACATTTTAAAGGTTGAATAGGTTATTTCTACCAAACTGCCTTTTATGGTGGGCAATGTGAATAGATACATGTTATAATTACTAGTAAATGTCTGTATGTATGTTGTTTGTGTCATTTCGCAGATCCATGTCGTAGATGAACTAAGACAGTATGCTGAGTGGTCTGATGAGCTCAAGCCCAACACAGTCAACCTCAGCTCTGGCATCATCAGTGCCAAGAGATCGCTGAACAGTCTCCACTATGAACTTGGTACATCTGGTTACAGCCAGGTAAGCTACATTGCTTTGATTCTTCTTCTGTGGCTGTGGTGCAAGGCTTTCCATGGTTTCTTACCGGTACCTTGGGTTGCAGCTTGAGATGTGTCCATCATCATACATGTCCCGTTCTTTACAGTTGGCATCTGCAGTCTCTGTAGATATTGTCCTCTAAACTGTTACAGCTTGTTCACAGTAAACTGAGCACTTTTGAAAGCCCTGTTAAAAATCTGCTTGTAATCACATTGTGTATTCTTCTACCATATGCAAAGTTAACAATGTGATGGGTCTGGTCTGTCGCTCTATTAATGCATCTGTCAAGTGAAACTGTAAAATTGTTATAAAAGTTTATATTTTACAAATTTTGTACCTCTTGCCCTTGTATGCATTAAGAAAACCAGAAAGCAAAATAAATAATTTCAGTATTCACAGATGTTTACGTAACACTTTTAACTCAATGTTATGACATGGAACTATTTTCTCTCCTTCATTACCAACCTTACTGGGCTACGTTTGCCCATTAAAATATATGCTGGCAGGTGCAGTAACATTTTTCAAATGTTTATTTCAATAGTTCTCAAGTAACTGTGAACAGTCTACTAGTCCTCTTTACCTGTATTGGGTTCTTCCACACTCACAAGTTGTATACATGTAGATGGACCATTATGAGCCTCATCATGTGACAGTTTTATAGGAAAATTACCTGCAACAATTTGTGATAGGAACTTGGTGTCTGTTGAATCTCAAGCAGCAATAGGTGCAGTAGGAAGGTTAAAGATGTGAGCCGGATTATGCTGAAGCTGAGACAATGGTGAGGTCAGAATGTGTCACTCAAGAAGAGTGGGGGATTGTAGTGGCTGAGCAGTTAGCCTGCTCATCTCCGACCAAGGCGAACCGATTTCAATCCCCAGCCAGGTCACTGGATTTTCGCATGTCGGAATTGCACCAGACGATGCTGTTTGTCGGTGGGTTTTCTCGGGGATCTTCCATTTCTCCTGCCCTTTCATTCCAGCATTGCTCCGTACTTTCCTCAATCACCCTCATCGGCTCTCAAGACCTCGCTGTCAAGAGCCACCCACATCTCTTCATTCACTCAAGAAGAGTGAGCAGGTTTGCGTGGCTGTGTGCTAGGGTTATTGTGGATTTACTACAGATAACTTTTTTTCGGCAGTTTAAGGATAGCATACTGTCTTGATCATAATGAGTGGAAGGTGTCAGCAAGGTGGGTATTTTACAGCTTTGTTACTGCTTCTGAATGTTATCACTGTTGTACATCATGATCAAAAATGTTGTAGCACTTTTATCAATAACACCTCAACAGCATATGCCAATGTAGTTTGTTAGAACTTCTTTAAGCATTTCTTGCCTAATAAAATAATAATATTGTAGAAACTATGTGATCATTCCATAAATTATTGTGAATATGGGCAGTTGCGCCAAAATGTTTGATGCTTAAGTTTGAGTGGCTGAATGAATTCAAGAGGACTTCGAATTGGCCTAAGAAAACCCACCGAACAATGGAGCATGATATTATTTTTTGTAAATTTTAGAGAAATATCTGCTCATATTGTTTTAGGAGTAGATCCTATTTGCAGTAATGATAGACAATTATGTCTTTCCCCCTCCCCCTTCAACAAGGCATGAGGCATCACTCGCAAAGAAATTTTTTAAAGAATTATCTACGTGATATGCTGTGCTGCTGTCCAATGTTTCTTCATTGGAGATAGAGATTGTAATGCCAGTAATGAACTGTTGTGTTTGTTGGCAGGTATTTGTGGACCAGATGGATGCTGACATAGTTGCTGTAACCCGCCACTGCCCACACAACCATCAGTCTGTGGTTCTGGTCGCATACACTGCATTCTCCCACCCAGATCTCAATTTCTGCAGAGACTTTGTGAAGCCACTGAGGGTCGAGGGAGTTGTCGAAGAGGTCATCTTGGAAGCAACACTTAGGCATAGGTGTGTATATCCTTACTTTATTCCTATACTAGTAAGTTATTATTTCTAATGTTACCTTCAAGTCTCAAGCATCTGAATTTCATCCCAGTAAGCAATTAATTTGTGTTAAATATATAATTGTGTAGTAGAACGTGGATAATTTTTTCCTTGCTTCCTTCAATATTCTATACCAAAATCAAATCACATGTAAATCAAACTACTTTTCGTATAATTCTTAGACAAACAAGCGCAGACCACCAAACCAAAACTGCGGGTTTGTGTATGCAACATGATATTGTACTAGGCCTTTTGCACAAAGCACATCCTGTGTGTAAGAATACTTGCGTTTTGTGATAAGATTGTGTGTAATGTAACACGGTGCTGATAGTTGTAGTGTGTATTTTATTTTAAGCCATGCCTACTAGCTAACTGTTATTTATGCTTCTGTCTGCATTATACTATCTACAACAGCAAATTTATAATTTTTTGACACAGGACTAGTTTTTTCAGAACATCTTTGTTATTTGTACAATAGTAGTGAATTGTACTGTCTCGTTTTTATGATGTAATTGTCAAAACTAAAACTTGTACAGTACAAAACACTGATGTTTGCTGAAAAAGTGGTTGTTACTAAGGAAATGGAATAAGAATTGAAAACTAAGTCTGAAATAGCAAAAGACTTTGGAATTCCATCGAAAATATTGTCAGTGCACTTGAAAAATAAAGACAACATTTTGGACAGGATTGACAAAGTCCGGTAATAAAAACAGATGAAGAGGGAGAGGACCAGAAATTCTCAATGTTAGCAAGTGCTTGTTAAAGTGATTCCAACAGGCATGAGTTCTGTTCAATGAAACTCTCATTAGAGCTAAAGAAGTTGCATGAAGTGTAGTAAAAGACAATTTTAAGGCCAACATTGGATAGCTAGATGGATTAAACGAAACAACATTTCCTTCAAAATGGTTTGTGGAGAAAGTGTATACAGTATGTAGATGTTACAGATTGTATGCACACAGAAGCACCAAAGACATTTTCAATGTAGATGAGTTAGGCTTATTCTATAAGTTGTATTAGGTGCACAGAATAATTACTTAATAATTTGCTTGAATACTGTAATAATAATTTTTTTTGTCCTTTTAGACATAACTGTTATGTTATATTTAAAGCCCCTAGTAATTAATTTTATTTCCACCTTACATTATTATTACTTTTTGTTGTTAAAAATTAAGTGTTCTATACATTTACTATAATAGTGTTACGTGCTGCAGCTGGCGCCGACCCCGCTGCCCCGCGCCATAATCGGAGACCCACCTCTTCCTCCCCTCTACTTGGAACGAAGCTCTCGTGGCTGTCTGCTCCCCTTCTGGGAATCCCGTGATACCGACAGTGGCGGGACTTGGTGGCATTACAGACCTCCTCTCGCCTGCTAGAGTTTTCGATATGTTTAGCGACGATGCAAGAATGTTCTGGTGAGACTGGCTAGAGCCTCAGCCTTCCGCGATGCGTCACGCGAGTTGGGGAATATTCTAGGTGGCGGCCTAAGACACTATGTATACTGCCGCAACCCAGCGGCTGGCAGTCTTTGACGGAGGCCGTCTGGCCAAGTGTGCGCAAGTGAAGTGAAGTATGGACAACGACTGGAGATTGCAGGACGACGGCGAGTGAGGTGTTCATGGCTTGAATGGATGAGAGGGTGTGAAACAGACGAGCGAAGCCTACTGTGCGTGAGATCGCTTGGAAGACTGTAGAACATTGCGTCTGGCAGGACATGGACTGACCTGAGGTGGGACTGAATGGAAGTGTAATAATGATTTTATTGTAAATATTCGAAGTGTCAAATATGAACGCATAAATTATAAAATAATTGAATAGTTTGATACACTGTCTATTGGGACTGATCTTTAATTATTTAATTTCATTGATTTCTTTGTTGTAATTATAAATATTATTAATTGATGTTAATTGTAAACAGTAAGTGATTTCAATCTATTGTGAGAATATGAGTTCAGAGAATTTTGTTGTAGTTATTGTAAAAAAAATAAGGAAATTATAATTAATTTTTTATTAGATTAAGACCTCCATCCCTTAACGAATTTGGTATAGCCCACTTAAATTCTAGAGAGAGAAATCGTAACAATATTTAATTGCTTCGTATAAGTATTTTTGAGTTAACTTTGGTTTTGAATTGTTTTGGATCATATCTGAAGCATATTTATGATAAAAATTACCTTATAGTTTTGAATAGTTTAGAATTGTCATATATTCAATTTCCATCGTGATTTTGAAAACTGGTCGAAGTTTTTTGGTGGTCATTTTCAATGTAATTTTTTAATTTTAATTGTCATCGTAGCACAAGAAAATTTGTTAATTTTGCTGAAGATACTGATGCACCACCGCAGAAGCTCTGTCGGGGCACATTTGACCAGTGCCATAAAATGGAAGTAAGAGAGATCCTTAAAGTTGTGTAGTGCCGTGGGTATTCCACTAGCTTTCCAGTTCAGAGAGAGACCATTTTAATGAAGTATTTTCACAACTTACCAAGTTCTGTGGTGCCTGCAGCAGAAAGCCGTATCTGCCCTGATACAACCTGCGGTGATTTCAGCACCGCATAACTGCGATTGCTAACCACTTTTGATGGGAAACATGTCCTGTTTTTCATGTTATTGTAATCCCATGACTCCTGGAATCACGTGCTGTATCATGCGTTATTTTCCTGTCAAATGATTTCAATATCACACTGTGGGTCTGTATGCAAAGTTACAGTTCATTGGCTGATGCCCTAACCTTGCTCTCTCATTGGTTGGTGATTCCCCACACCCTTACTTCTCATTGGTAGGAGACTGCTCATGCACTGACTTTTTGGTGGAGGGAGACTTCTCCCCACTACATTCATATTGCTTTATTATGTCATGCATGGCCTGAGGACGTAAGACTTAAGAGATAGACATCAGAGACTGCACATCACCGCCTGGGACAACTCGCCTGAGCTGCGCTGACTCCCCACCCTCCTTCATCACCGTGACTCTAATATGTGTTTGCTTCCAGTAGTAAATCTTGTTTTTTTTTTTTTTTTATATTGACATCCGCCATGTCATCTTCCACCACATCGCCAAGTAAGTAGATGTATAATTATAAATGTAGACGTTTCAGTTCTTGATTTTTTTTAATGTGTTAAATTGACTTTGATTATTTCTTATTGAGTGTTTGTGCTCAGCCCTTGATCACTCGGGCATCAGAAACTGATGGCAGTGTTTTGGATAGTTACTTCAGACGGCTGTAACTGAACCCACTTCGAAGGGTTTTAGGTTGTAGGTGATAGGGGATAGGTGTTAGGTAATTGAAAACGGTGTTAGGTTTTCCTCCAATGAATTACAATTCAGTGGTTTTATTTTATTCGCACATTGTGTTATGAATGTGAATCATGAAGTTGTAATTGAGCTAAGCAGTGTTGCTGAGTGGGACTTTTTAACGTGTCCCGAAGCGTTCAGGATCGTGCGCATTTCAGTTGAATCTAATACGATAGTTCGTGAAAGAGGAGATTTGCATGATTATAATGAACACGTTTACTGCAGGAAAGCATATCGCTTTAATGTTGTGTATGTCCACAGACCTATGAATAACAGTATAATTGGTAGTGTTGTTTCTCACGTAGATTTGGAAGATATAACACTGCACACTTGGGTTAGAGTTGAATTTTGCACAAATTATCTAGATTCAGCCCCACTTCTTTGCTGTATTTTGCAAAAGCACTAAAGTGTTATGCTAAGACACGTATTATTTTTGAGAGGCAAGAAGAGAAGGTACTAGAGTTTACAGTTTTGACAATCTACGTAGTTTTAACTAGTAGTACTGAAGCATTGTAGGGTTTAGAAGAGTACTCATATAAATTAATACAGGAATTTTTTCAAAAGCACACATCTTTTGACTTGTCTCAAGTAGAGCCATTTCATGCTAAGTTGAATGCATTAACTACAGGTTCAGGACTGGATATAGCTTTCAAGGGAAAACCATAGCGATCTTTTCTGAATCCTGCTTATAAAGTACACAAGTACGAAAATTCTTCTGGATGAGTAGTGTTGGAAATTGAAATTTGTATAGTGAAGAGGCTCATACCTCGAGATCGTGTTTATCCAGAATTTGAGATAGAAAGGCTTGACCTAGTTGCGAATACAGAGCCTTCGACTTCGCAAGATGTGAACGTAAAACACGAGCAAGTGACTACTAGTTCTTCACATTTGGAACATATTGCCATTCCAAAGAGAGAGAATTTTAATACAATCCATAAAACTAAACCTACAGACAGTAGTGTACGCATTACGATACTCCAATGAAACGAACTCACAATCGTAAGACTTGGATTCCTCTTTCGAAATTAAATGAATAAATTTTAATAAGTTGTAGTAGCACTGTTTTGGTTGACATAGAGGACCAAAGACGTCAATTAGCCCATGCGATGCCAGCACAAGCTCAAGTTAAATATTTGGCGGTTATTTCATTAGTAGAAAAATGGACTGGCAAAAAAGGCTTATCAGTACACGTCTTTCTAGAAAGCATAGAAAGCGCACCAAGCCTACAAAATCTTTCAGATAAGGACAAAGTAAAATTAGCGAAAATAAAATTGAAAGGTTTAGCATCACGTTTTGTTGTGACATGTCCTAGATTAAGAGGGGACATAATGATGAAAGATGAGTTGAACGACTGATTCAAGGAAGACCAGCCGTTCCAATTTCATTATTACATGCTGCACAATGTTAGGCAGAAACATAATGAGGATGTGCAGACATTTGCGGATAGATGTCGTAAATTATGTGAAAAAACAGTTCAACATTTAGATTATCCAGAGAAACAGGAAATTTTAAATCAGGAAGCTGAAAAGATGTTATTAGCAGCTTTCACAGACTGGTTACAAGGTAACATAGGTCAGCAGTTAAGATATAAAATACCACAAACCATGGACGAAGCTGAACACATGGCTATACCATTAGAGGTTTCAGAGGCGCATCAGGAATGCAAAACAAGATTTGAGGATCCTTCTAGTAAGAGGAAGGTATATAACATAGTCTCCCATTAAACAAGTGTGTCACGGGGTAACGTGTAAAGTGGCGAAAATACTTCCATTAACAGAGGTTTTGGAAGAGGTTATAACTCATGTTATCATGGTTTGAATGATAGCAGTAACAGTAGAAAGAATTTATCAAGAACAGGTGTTTCTCCCATGAACATGAGTTACAGACCAGATAAAGGTAATAACTGTAATATTAGATGTTTTAATTACGGACGTTTTGGGCACATGATCAGAAAATGCCGAAGTTTGGGAACCCCACAACGAGCCCAAGTACCTAGGAACGTAGGGCACGGCATTAGAGAAACTAGCGAGAGTGTAGGTAATAATCACCCAAACGTGAGAAGCCGAGTGTCAGCCCTGGGCACGACATGGCAGTAATTACAGTTGTAGGGGGAATAGAGACAATAGTATCAGTTCTTGTCGAGGGCCTGTCTCAATCGTTCTTAATTGACACAGGGTCCGAAGTATCTCTTGTTCGTCCTAGCGTTAGTGGGAATATTATCGATGAATCTCAGGAGTGAAAGGCATAACAGGGGACTCTCTCCAGATCGCAGGTACCCAGTATGTAGAGTTGTGGGTAAATGGTCAATGTTACTCATATTGATTCCTTGTGTGCGCATCAGAGCTTCCTTTCGAGGGGACACTTGGAACTGATTTTCTCAGTTATTTTGATGCCAGAATCGACTTGAAAGAACAGACATTGTATCTCAAAAATACAATTGATTTATATACATATAATTCAATTACTTGCAAAATTGAGGAAGAGAAGCAGAAACAAGCTTAGAGCCTGGCCAACTCTGAACTTGAATCTGGATCTGTGATTGGTAGCCAATATAATGAAGTGAAAATGATACAGCACATGATTCTGCCAGCAAAATCGCAGACAATGATAGATGTTTTGCACACGCCGGGTTGGGACGCTGACTCGATATTGCTTCTTATCGAACCAACATTGACAAATGTACTGGACATCTGTGTGGCAAGGGTAATATATAACTTAATTCTTACCGGTAAGAGCCTCCCAGAGAACGAGGTGTATTGTAGTAGCAGTATGGCTAAAAATTCTATAGGGACATGTAATAGATTCAGTGTGACGAATCTGGAGGACGGGGTGAACGACTGTCAGGGTACCTGTGTAGTTGAAAATAAGGCACTTACGAGGGTAAGTGACCAGTGTGAAATCCCCTTTGTTTTGGGTCAAAGGGATGCATCCCAGTGTTCGGTTCCTCATCGCGATCACGTCAAAGGGGGCAAGAGGACATGGAGTCCTAGTTGTGCGGAAGATGCAGGAACGACATGTGAAATAGACGGTCATGTCGACAGGACTACTGACAGGGTAGGTCAAGAGTTAGTTGAGGGTTCAAGGAAACCTCACAGTGAAGGTTCAAGGAAACCTTACAGAGTGTTAGTAAAATCAGTAAGGGCAGTGACAAAAATCGTGAACGTTACTAATGAGATGCTCGTCGTGCCAAAGGGTACGGTAATAGGATTTACCACACTTGTAAGTGACGTTGCTGGAGTACTATGTGTAAATAGCATACCCTGAATATCCAAGTGAAGTAGTAGTAAATTGGTGAAGCAAAAGGGTAAAATGTTACCAGAACTAACAAAAAATTAATTTATGTAGGTAGAGAAAATAGTCTACATAAATGGATAATTTGAGTAAGAGTGATTTTAATATAATGTTCCCAGTGTTAATGAAGTTTGTGTATATATTTCAAGTGGAAAGTAGTTCATATTTCGGGTGCACAAATTTATTGAAATATAAGATAGATACATGAGAGGCCAGACCAATAAAACAGAATCCATACAGAGTACCGCATGCATTGAAACCAGTAATTGCATGGCAAATAAAAAAATGCTTGATAAAAAATATTATTTCAGAGAGTAAATTACCTTGGCAGTTTCCCGTAGTTATGGTGAAACAGAAAAATAAAGACGGTTCTTTTAAGATGAGATTTTGTATAGATTTCAGTCAGCTTAGTAAAGTGCACCTAGCACAGGTCGAAATATTTTTTAACATTCGATGTAGCTAGTGGCTATTTCAAATCGAGTTAGAAGAAATTTATAGGAGAGAAAATTAGTTTTGTTACATTCATGTGGAAATATGAATTTAATATACTCCCGTTTGGACTGTGTTAATACCCCCGCTATATTTGAGAGTTTAATGGAGAATTATGTTCTAAAATGTTTGTTTGTTAGGTGATCAGTGTTTTTTAGTATACCTTGATGACATTATAATATTTAGTAGTACGGTGAGAGAACATGCCGACCGTATGAGTAAAGTATTGGAAAAATTAGAGGAAGCTAATTTGTGAATTCAACCTAATAAGTGTTCATTTGTACAAGACAGTGTAAAATATTTAGGGCATGTTGTAAGTTCAAAAGGCATAGAACAAAATCAGAAAAATCTACAAGCAATTGAACTCCCCAGACCTAAAAATGTCATAGAAATTTGCTCAGTGGTAGGTTTATTTCAGTATTGCAGGAAATTTGTAGGAATTTTGTAGATATAGCGAGACCATTGACGAAATTAACTAAGAAAGATGAACCATTTATTAGGGGAGCAGAACAGGAGGAAGCTTTCAAATGCTAAGAGAAAAATTGGTATCATATCCAATTCTTGTGTATCCAGATTTTTCACAACCATTTATTGTGAGTACTGATGCTAGTAATTATGCTGTAGGCGCTGTCCTGTCTCAGGTGAGGAACGGATATGAAAAACCAATCGCCTATGCCAGTAGACAATTAAACTCAGCAGAAAGGAATTATAGTACAATTGTATAAGAATTGTGCACTTTAGTTTTTGCCACAAAACAAATGAGAGCATATTTCTACGGACGTTGATTTACCATTATTACTGATCATGCTGCGTCGAGATGGTTATTGAATTTGAAAGACCCTAGCTCGTGACTCACTCTATGGGCACTTCGTTTAGCAGAGTTTGATTTCAAAGTAGTCCATAATCCGGGCAAGGAACATGCAAATGCAAATTGTTTGTTGCGAATTGTAAATGCGATACATTTAGAAAATTTAACTAGAGAAATAATTAAGAAAGAACAGAGGGAAGACTAAACATGTCAAAGTATAATTAATACGGCAGATAAGGGAAATTTATTTATTGATAGGGAAGGCATCGTATATAAAAAGGAAGAGGATAAAATTTTAGTAGTTGTTCTAAAGTCACTCGTGACTATATCACTCCAGTTTCTGCTCACCAAGGCATGAAGCGAACCCAGAACCTCCTCAAATCATTATACTGGTGGCCAACATTAAATAAATATATAGATGAATACAGTGTGAGGTGCGATGATTGTCTTAGGAGAAAAAGTACGAAAATGACAAAAGCACTGTTAAGTTCTTTACCGCAAGTAAATTCCCCATTTCAGTTGGTATCACTAGATATTTTAGGTCCCTTATCGATAAGTGAGAAAGGGAATAAATATGTGTTGACATTTATTGATTATTTCACAAGGTTCTGTGAAGCGATACCAATTCCCGATCAAACTGCAGAGACTGTAGCAAAATATTTTGTACAGCAGATTCTTTTAGGCGTGGTTGTCCTCAAAGCCTGCCAGCAGTTCAAGGGAGACATTATGTGTCTCAGTTGATTTTAGAGACATGCAAAGTTTTAAAAATTCAGAAGTTACAGACGACACCTTTCAGACCACATTGTAACGGACGTGTTGATAGACATTATCGAACCCTATCGGACATGATATCTCATTACGTAGGTGAATATGGTAGTAATTGAGAATAATATTTGTCATATGCAGTGCACGCATATAAGACAGTTCCACATTCAGTGACGGGTTATAGCCCACATTATTTGTTGTATGTGAAAGAAGTTAGGCTACCCCCTTTAGGTGAATTGAGTAGTCAGCCTAATGTGTTAGAGGGAGGTATGACAGCCGAAGGACATGTAGATATTTTGAGTAACAAGTTAAAAGAAGCACATGAAGTAGCTAGCGTAAGGAATAAAGTAGCTTTTGAGAGACAGAAAGAGTATTATGATAAGAAATCAAAATCGCCAGATATTTAGGTAGGTGATTATGTGTATTTGCACACGCCAAGTGTTAAGAAAGGTAGATTATCTAAGTTTCATAAGTTTTGGTCTGGACTTCATAAAGTTTTGAGTAAACCGAGAGCTCAGTCACGTTTGAAGTGTTATTAGACAAAAGAAAAGTTATTGTGCACGGTGATAGATCAAAGTTATCTAAGAATTCTACAGGGTCAAGGAGCTCGTGTCTAAGCAAAGACACAACATGTAGGTAAAATGCCCCGCAAGTTATTGATGAATAGAATCAGTTGAGAAATTTTGCGATAGTGTTAGTGATAAAGAATTAAGTGAGGAAAATATTGAAGAATGTATAGGCTCAAAGTCATGCCCAATTGTAGCAGACATTACAGAGTTAGCAAAAATAGGTGAAGTAGAGGAAATATGTGTTGAATGCCCTAGTGATGACAGCACCCTCGATGATAGAGAGGGTTATGATAATGTAGAAACCGATGACGTTTGGGAACTGTCGCGTTAAAATAGATGAACCTAGTGTCAGGTATAATTTGCTTTCAAGTGTGATAAACCCCTCAGTGGAAGAGGAGGAAGCAGAAATAAGTGATGCGTAGCCTCAGAGTATAATGTAAACTAGAATTTTATGATAATTATGAGTTCAATACGACAAACTAAATAAGAGGTATATTGGTTTGCATTGCAGATCACACCATAGGTGCTGGCATGATTCTGGTCCAAGAAATTGACGTCGTATTAACAGGAGACAGATGGACAATGGTGCTAGACATACCCATCAGAAAATTGGAGAGTATTAATCAGGAAGTTAGGAACCAGCTGAACGTAAATCAAGGTATACAACTTTCTGGAAACCAGGAGACTGAATTTGAAGCACCACATACAGAACTAGCTGCTCTCTATAAGTTAATTGCAGAATTAGAGGAGGAAGTAAATGAATTAACTTTGATATTACCCAGAAAATTGTCCGTGGAAAGAGAAGTTTGATAGCTGCAGGTGGTAGTATTCTGAAATTTTTATTTGGTTCACCTACAAATGATGATTATTTCCGTATTCACCAAGTCACTAGTGAGTTGGGGATGAGACAAGAGAAATTGATTTATATAGTAGAGAAACAGTTAACTTTCGTGAAAAAGGTTGAATGCCAAAGTAGAGAAAAATTTGAAATATGTAGATTTTAGCAAAAGAGTTAGTGAAAGTAATAAAAACTTTGAACAACATGGCTGCTTGGAATACTTTAACATCCTCAGAGATTGAAAGTAAACATTGATAACTATTACTAATTTAGGGAGAGCGCTTAAATGCAATAGCTTGCTAAGAGAATTAGAATTAACTCTTCAGGCGTATAAACAAGAGGTAACAAAAATAAAAGTGGCGTTGGATATCATAGCAACTGGTAGGTTGCCCACTTCGTTATTAACTCCAGGAAATTTTTTTCAGAAATTATTCGAGGTATTGCTCTTAAATTACCCGTAGACAAGACTTTGATAGCAAGAACTGATTTAGATCAGGTTTACAATTACTATGCAGTAACGATGGTACATGCACTTGCTACAATTGATAGTGTACAGATAATAATTGAGTTTCCTTTGAGATCCACGAATAGGTATTTTACGATTTATAGAGCTTACCCTTTTCCCGTGTTTGAGAGACATTTAAAGAGATACGTTCAGATGGTGCCAAATGCACCTTATATAGTGCCAAATACACCTTATATCGTGCTGTCAGTGTACAGGCAGTTTTATGCATTAATTCAGAAGCAGACATGAGTCATTGTATAGGCGGGAATAATAGTTTGTCTAGCTAACATCCCGTCATTCTCCATAAAGGTTCCGAATTGTCTAGTCAATGTAATATTGTCACAACCTGGTTACGAATATAAGATGTGTAAGAGAGAAGTTCTAGGTAACTCATTCGTACCAGTGTTTATTAGATCAGTAGATGGTGATATTTCGATTTATTCAGAACCGGGAAAGATGAAAGTTACTAAAATGTGTCCTTATGCACACGTGGTGGAGGAGTCATGTATCAGGTAAGCAGTTGTCTGATAATTAATAAGAGAATTCATTTGTTACCATACAGTAACAATGTAACACATATCAAGTACAAAGTTAATGAAGTCAAATTCTCTCCAGTTCAGTCCTTATTAACAAATAGTGAACAAGTGTTTGTTGCATCCATGAAAACCAATGTTAATGTTAGTCTGTCAGAGTTAAATACAGAAGAAGATGTAGAGTTCAATCATCTCATGTCAAACATTCATGATTTGAAACATATAAAGATTTGAGTCAACACATCAAACGCCAGTCACTTCTTGGTGGGGTTTGTTATGATGGGATGTCTGGTACTCGTTATCTGGTTTTTAAAACAGCACCTGTCTGAGACACTGGCCAGGTGTTCACGTGCCTACCTCCCATGTCGGAAGGTAGCTGAGACCACAGAGCCTGCCCAACTTCCCAAGGATCAAGCAGATGCCATGGAGCTGTGTGCTGGTTCGAGCACAGCTCCAGCACCACAAGCGACATTGAGGATGACAGCCACTACTTGCTTTAAGAATTCCATAATACGTCAAAGTGATTGAGTGTTAATGTCCAAAGGCAAAAGTAAAAGTAGAGTCAGTGAAAAACAGAGTATAGTGGAAGAAATTTTGAAAAATATTATGCTACTGCAAGTGATATTACACTAGGAACCAATATTCCAGAGAACAACAAACATAAAAAGTCCAAATGTGTTTATTCAATTGTTTGATTGTAATATAATGATTGATTTTTTTCTAACATTAAGATGACTTAACTCAAGTATGAAAACACTTTTAACTATTTTAACAAGAGACATTTAAGTTTGATCAATTAACACAAGATACGTTTGTTATGAACATATATATTCCAAAAAATAATCATTCTTTTGTTCAATTACTCCATGAACATTACAAATTAATAATTATTGAACTATAATTAATAATCTTGGTACGGAAGACAGAGCTGTAACAAATATTTCTAATATGTGTTGATGTTATATGTTTATCCAATGTGTGTACTGTAGAACCTCTCTATTACGACCCCTCATGGTTCCCGAGAATAGGGTCGTAATTGAGGGCGGTGGGGGGTCGTGTAAAAAAAATGTGCAAAATTTGGGCCGATTTTGACCCACCTCTAATCCCTATGCCCCCAAACTTGCAATTTTTTTACATGAAGTTCATGTTCAATCGTCTTTAGCGCATAAAAAACCACTTTTTAAAATTAAATATAAATACATATGTATATTTTAATAGCTGGACGTCTCCTGATTAGTTTGATACCCAAGTAAGGCATATTGGACCATCCCTTGTCATAAAAAAGAAGGCCTAAACACAGTATGACATGGCCATTGAGAGAGTGTGAAAAGATTAGACTATGTATTATTAAAATATAAAGTTATTTTTAAATATCTATTACGCAGGTCTCGTGGCTCATACATTACTTTGAGACACGTAGCGATCAAAAATTTTAGGTGGCGTTGCGCAATACGTGTGTGCATGCCGTGCCCTCGCTTTGGTCTTGCCGTTTCATTGCTAGAAAATCTGACGTATTACGCACAAAGCTGTAACTAAAATCACTGTTGGAGATGCCTTATGTTTGAAGTAAAACACAGAATTTTATTTATTGACAATAGATATGAAGATACATTATTTAGATTAAATCACTCGTGTGTTGCAGCTAGCAGCAAATACATTGTCGTGTGTACGTAGCTGGGCAAGCGCATAGATCCTCTACACCGCTGGCGGGCGCGGAAGCTTACTGCTGTCGCTCGGGCCTAGATCCTCTGGCTGGGCTGAGAAGTAAGCGGCCCTGGCACGAGCATCACGCTCATGCCAGGCCTCCGAATGCCGCTTAGCTGTTGCTCATACCGGGGCCGACTGCTTTCGATCGATCACTACAAGATTACTCGTGGGTGGCGGCTAGCCAGCGCCACTGCCGTTGTTACTGCTGGTGTTGGAAAACATTCTGATAGATGCTATTCACTTCAATGTGTTGAATTTATACTAAATTTAGGCGGTGTGTTAGCCTCTGTACTGGTACAGTGAGGCCCAGCAATGTTTACAGGAATATAAAAATTCAGTGCAGCCTACTTGAAATATTAATTAACATGAATTTTTCATGAAAATTTTTTGACTTGGGATATACACGCACACGGCCTAACCCGCCAAAATAAATTGCTCGCCATAAATAAATATCTCCATACTTAGGTATGGGCGGAGGAGGGAGCAGGGTCGACAGAAGTAAAAAATGAGTGGGAGGGGTAAGGCAAAGGTGGCGGTACGGTACAGTACATGACTAGACAAAGAATTCTCGACCTGGCCTGCATGCCCCCCTCCCCTCCACTCCCCAAATACAACAGTCCCCTTCTGACTTGAAGTAATTTATTGTTTTGTGCTGCTTGGAACAACAATTTTGAATGTTTTGAAAAATGGGTACCACTAACATCAGTAAAGGCCAGTTTTCCATAGACTGAAAACCGTTGGTAATAGAAACTTGTGCCATTGGAGAATAGATCTACAAAAACTAATCTGTGCATAACTGAAACCGCGTTTGAAGATACACGTTTGGCAAGGAATTACTATATCTATTTTTAAACATGCCTCATATTTTCTACTTTTTCGACCCAAACTTTTCACGCTTATAATAATGAGGAAGGTGACATGGTATTCCCCATTTTGAGTTCAGTTAATTTTAAAGTTATTTGATGGAATAGTAATTAACTTAATTCCTGTTTATTAATTTTTATGATTCAGTTGACCGGCGAGTATGGAAGTAATTTCATAAAGCTTCAAGAAAAGAAGACTCCTGTGTTAACATCGCTGCTACGCCAATGGCTGCTAGTTGGTCGACGAAACCTGAATTTCCGTTGCTGGCAAGTCTACATCCTGTTGTTTCTGATAGAGCAGTTACACTCCCTGACTTTATATACTTCAACCAGCTTCACTTTGCTTACTGACTCACGTATAGCCCAAACCAAATATCTTTCTAAAGTTTTGCCCAGCCCGAACAAAACTTTTCTAATAGAGGAAGTGATGTCATGCCGCGGGCATTCCGCTGGCTTTCCAGTTTAGAGAGAGACCATTTTAATGAAGTATTTTTGCAATGTATCAAGTTCTGCGGTGCCTGCAGCAGGAAGCTGTACCCGCCCTGATACAACCTGCAGTGATTTCAGCACCATGTGATTGCGATTGTTAACCACTTTTGACGGGAAACACTTCCTGTTTTTCACGTTATTTTAGTCCCATGAGTCCTGAAATCATGCACTGTATCATGCATTATTTCCTATCACATGATTTTGATATCACACTGTGGGACCGTGTGCAAAGTTCCAGTTTATTGGGTGACGCCCTAACATTGCTCTCTCATTGGTGGGTGATTCTCCATGCCCTTAGTTCTCATTGGTGGGAGACTACTCATGCGCTGACTTCTTGGTGGAGGGAGACTTCTCCCCACTACAGTCATGTTGCTTCAATATGCCATGCACAGCCTGCGGATGCCGGACTTCAGCGGTAGACGTCAGAAACTGCACATCACCGCCTGGGACGACTCGCCTGAGCTACGCTGAGACTCCACCCTTCTTCATCACCATTGCTCTAATATGTTTTTGTTGCCAGTCGTAAATGTCGTTTGTTTTATGGTGACATGCGCCATGTCAACTTCAGCCACATCGCCAAGTAAGTAGATGTTTTAATGTAAATGTAGACGTTTCAGTGCTTGATTTTATTAAATGTGTTAAGTTTACTTCGATTGAGTGTTTGTGTTCAACTGTAGACCGCTCGGGCATCACAGTGTAATAATTTGTAATGGAAAAATATCTTTTTTTTTCTGTTTACTCAGAGGGCATTTTCTCATGGATAGAAGTATAATCACACAACTTAAATATTAAAAATTAATTATTATTTTTGCTAGCTAGTTAAAAAAATGAACATTGACAAAATTTACAATTGATTCACTAAACCAATTAAGATGCTTAATTACATTCTGTTAGGAAGGTGGCTAAATTTTTTTTGATTTCATCACATAATATTCCTGGACAGTATTAATTTTCCATATTTTTGTAGTTAGGAAAAACACATCAAGTTGCATGAAAATAATACTAGTATTTTAAGTGTGTGTATGCGTGCGCGCACGTGGTGTGTGTTGTGTATATATATATTATATATATATATATATATATATATATATATATATATATATATATATATATTATATATATATATATATATATATATATATATATATATATATATATATAAAATAGGGATGTAAAAATATCAATTTTTCTCGATTCCAACTACAAAACCTTTTCACTCGATTCCATCTCCATTCCAATACCATAAATTAAAATCTAGTGATTATCAACATGTGCTTACAGTCAATGTATCCTTTCGAAATTTTGTTTTTTAGGTCAAATTAGACAGACACAAATATGAAGGCGATTGCAGGAAAGACTTTCGGGTCTGCTAAGTGAAGATAATTCCTTATATTTATGTAACATTGTCTTATCGAATTAGGTCTAACAAGTTCATATCAGTATTTTTGATGAATATATGATTTATTTGAAATGAATATAGACACAGTATTATACAAAAAAGTTAAACAAAAGTTAAAGTATCAATATGTACACAAATATTGATGCTATTCAGTAATGAAACTAAAATAGAAGTAACTTTTCATTTAGCATTGCTAAATGAAAATGCTTCTACCAAATATTTTAAGTTGTAGGGACACTGGATGACTTGCTGCTACACGCATATTTGACCAAAAGATCTTCTGAATTCTAATTATTGGCAATTTTCTTGTACTCGTGTTTACATAAATGTTTTCTCATGGTACTAGTTGTGCGACTAACCCCACCTCGCAAAATTTTTGCCGAACCCAAACTACAAAATGAGCAATTTGCATCATTTACGTCAACTGAAAAATAATTCCACACATCATTTGACATTATCTTCACGTCTACATTAATAATATCCTCAGTACATTGAAAACTTTAACATTACCTACTTTTAGAAAAAAGAGACTGATATTTTTGGTGAAGGTAAACAAAAAAAAAAAATTGCTTTCAATTTCGACTACATTAAAAACGAAAATTTCACAAACAGGAAATACGTGTGGTACGAAAAAGTACCTGTTCTTTATCTAATATACCGTTAAATAATAGGTAAACGGGGCATTTCACTGGGAGTAGCTCCTTAGCCTGAACTCTGCAACTCTAGTCTTGTTGTTTTCCTAATGTACGTCTGTTACTGTTATTAGGCAGTTCACTGGTGTAGCTCTCCAACTTGAACTCTTTGATGCTGGTCCAGTGGTTTTCCTTCTGTGTGGCAGTTACAGCTTCCTCAAGAGCTGATTGGGAGGAAGTCCCTAGCCTGAGTGCCACATAGCTAGCCAGCTATCGCTACAGTTCTGAAGTTCAATGTGCTTGCAGTTGGCCAGTGATCGAATACGCTATATTTATGCTTGGTCACCGCCAGTCAGGCTTTTCTAGGCATAGGTTGGGAGTTTGTGTTTATCATTTTGCCATTAAAGACACTTGCTTTCACAGCTACCCTTACGTACCCCTAATTAGACTCATACACGAATTTGCCGCAATACGAACACCTCTTATATCAGGTCCGGAAAGAAGCTCCTTGTTCTTGCCATAGTTGGGTGCTTGGCTGCTAGCATGTCATGCCGCTCTCCTGGGCACTCCCTTGGCATAGGCATAGAGAGTCTTTCCTAGCCTCTCAGGCCCGAGGAGGGAAAGCTCCGAGGCTCCAGCTGTGCTTCTGATTTGAGAGGTCACCCATCTCTCAGATGTCACTGTGGAGTCAGAGGATAACTTAGTGTTCTTTTCAAGGAATGTCAGTACCCTCAACCTGACAATGAGACTACAGGCTGATGGACTAGCTGCTCGAGAAGACTACGACAGCACTCTCCTCGGGGATTTTGTAGAGTTACCAACTCTCAACCCGACAGTAAGACTTGAGTGATTGCACGCCTTCCTTACTGCTTGTTGACGGGAAGGTAAACGGGGACAAACCCCTACTGCGTCAGTATGAGGGGACATTGCTGGCCCACTGGGAAGACTACGCCAGCTTATAGTTCCCTTCTACTACCGAATAATTAGAACATTATCCAGACGTGCTTGGGCCTACAGGTTTCAGACAAATCCATTTGCCTAGGTAGCTTCTGTACACATCACTACCCCCATGCCTGGTCACTATGTTAGGAGGAAGAAGGCGGCTAAGATCGCAATCGCCCAGGCAAAGCGTGCTATCGAGCAGGAATCAGGTGTTGCTATGATATACTCTAGCTTGTGGGAAGAAGCTGCCCGAGCACAGACCCCAGCCAGAGCTCCATCTTCACCGTGGGCCAGAGCCACCGAAGCAACCATCCACAACAATACCGGTTACCGAACTGGCTGTTTTTCTGTACCTCGAATTGTTTCCCCTCTGCCAGCGACCCCACCTAAAAGACCAGCACCAAAGTTCCACTGGTCAGTCTACACACTGGCCATTTGCCACCTCAGTGTAAACCCCTGTCCTTCTGCCAGCAGTTCTAGTGGAGTTAGGACTGAGACCGTTGACCAAGTACCGATTAGGGCCGCAACACGCCCAACTTGTAAACCTGCACCTCCCAAGGTCAACTGCACAGTCATCGAGATACCCTCCCACAGAAACTGCAATAAGGGGGAAGGTTTTCTTGACCAGTCCTAATTATATCACCATTAATGGAGCACACAGTTACCTAGCTCCTAGGGGAAAACTTGATGAATCCATTTCAGAAGTCGAATTGGCATCAACGTTACTGAATTGTAATAACATGTGGTGTTTGTGGTTAAAAGTCCTGCTAGTGAAATTGTTTAACATTCTTTTTACAGTGTTGATATTCATAAGGCAATTCAAACAAATATTGTATGGTTTTATACAATCTGGTAGTACCAACCTTTGGAATGCTTTTCTGGAACTGTGAAGAATAATATTAAGGATGCTGCTTACCACACGACAAACGCACTGACCTTCTGGGATTGGCTAGACTTTGCAACTAGAATTTTGAATTTGGTTTTGATTAATGAAAGTGAAAGCATTTCCATGGACGTACACTGTTGCCGAAAAAGTGCTAAATATAAAATAGTTCAGTATCTTCACAATCTTGAACCACAAGTTCTTACCTTTGATGACGACACACACCAGTCTACATCTCACTGGTGAAAAGCAAGGGAGTTTGACAACTGGAAATTACACTTTAGGGGTTTTAGGAATGGAAGGTGATTGCTAAGAGGCATTTGTTTGACTTTGAGTGGATGATAGCTTGGAATAAACAACAATCATAACGTAATAATAAACATTTAACATTTTGAATTGAATTGGTGTTCAGCATGGTTAAAATTGTCATCGAGATTGAATTTGTAGTGTGTATAAAGATTTCACCTAAGACTCTTAAATACTAATTTTACTATGGAAAAATAACAATGAATTAAATGTGGAAAGTCTTTATAAATAGTTCTTACGGAAAGTTTCCGTGATCTACAAAATACTGTAAACAATGGATACAAAATTGTAATATAACTGGGAATTATGAATTGATGTTATACTGTTGTAATAATTAACTTACCAGAGCAGCATGGAGAAAGATGATCATGTATAATCATTGTATTGTTTGTGTTTTGTAGGTCAGGTGCTCATTTAGACCATCCCAAGCAGTTCACGCAGCAAATGCAGTAATCAACGGCTTGGAGGAGTATGTGGTAGAATTGCGAGAGCACATCTCCGTGTCACAGTCAAACATGGTGCAGGTCGGTCATTCAGGAGACTCCAACATTACACAGCTTGACTTCACTGACTTCCAGCCGGGTTCAGTTGTTGCCATAAGGTGAGTTATCTCATGCAGACATACTGTAACAGAGAGTGTCTCTGTTTTGCCAGCAATAAATATATCAACTTCTGCCAAAAGTTGCCTTATGAACAAAGGAAAATGTGTGGTGGAAAAATATGCACAAATATTAAAACTAAATACTATTGCAATTTCATAATACTATTAATAAATACCAGAGGTTAGACAATTAAATTATAAAATGAAAAGGCAGTTAAATGTAAGAGATGAACTAGCCAGATTTATAACTTTGTATTTTAAAATGAAGTTGGTGAAAACAAAAGTATTATGGTACAATACTTATGACACAGATAGAAAATTTATAATTTAAGTTAGGTAAAATTATAGAAATTGCAAAAATTTAAACAGTAGAAGATGGAAATTTAATAAAGAAACTGTGAATAATAAATGGGGTCCCTTACAATGAAATTTTTGTGTGCATGTTGCATTACATTTACAATTTACGTACTGTTTACATAAATCTCTTGGTTATAATTAATTGAAAATTTTAATAATCTGCCAGTCAAAAAAAAAAATTGTTATTATAATAATACTTTAATTCCATGACTTGCTCCAGAAATTTATTTCTTGACTTCTAATCACTCTATATATGTTCCATCATGCAACACATAATTATAAATAAATTAAATTGACATAAACTAGTAATGGTTGAGGTAAGTTAGTCGTGTATTAACCAACTCTGACTAGATCATGCAGGCATCATCACAGAAAATGTAACTGATGCTGAGTTTATCTCACTGAAGTTGATGAAATTAGGCCATTTTTTCAAAGCTAGATGAAAGTTCAGCTGAGCGGGAGGCACATACTCTTAAGTGAAGTAATGAAGGAAAAGGAAGAAGAAAAATGGAGAACAAAAACCCTCTGCAAACAGAGAAAAATTACAACATAATTATTGACTGAGCACATGAACACGTTACATAAAGACAAAACTGCTGGTGAACAAACTTACCCATAGGTGGGTTCAGAAAAAACTTAGATGAACTGCATCATTGGCTGGTAATCAACTTATATAAATCACAACCACACAACCTAGGCTAATCTACACCTTGAAATATTTAGTCAGTGCACTCGGCAACTACATTTTTAACAAATTTTCACTCGTTTGGCAGCAGGATGCATCGAACAGTATATGCTGGAAAAGTTTGAGTGATTCACAGTACTATGTTGCCAGAAGAAGGTTACACTAAAAATTTAGTTTCAAAGTGCCCACTAGATGGCACTGGAATGCAGAAATCTCGCTAAAGCATGCACAAAGGGTGTATGTTTTCTATGGGTTTGCCACGACGGGAGTGTTACTGTGGCAAAGATGGCACAGTGCAAAACTGACACACGTACGGTAAAAAAAGTAAATTATTACGCTTTCAGCGTATGATAAAAAGTGTGCAAGCAGACGCTGTCTCCCAGCTGCGGATTGCGTGAATACCCTCTTGCCTGCCTGTTCAGCTAGGAGTGACAGAAAATAAACTGTATCCTCTGCAGTAAATATAAGGAAATTAAAATCCAGTCAAATATTATTTTTAAACGCTATATCAATAATTAACATAGGGTTTCTCAAAATAGCTGAAAATAAACATGAAATACCATAAAAATCTTGAAATAAAAAAAATACTTCAACATTTACAAAAATTAAAAAAATAAATAAAAAAATGCACCAACTTCCCATTGGAAGCAGTACAGCTAGGGCAGTTGTACTGATTGGCAAGGTTTCGTCTAAAGCTGTAACGTGCTTCAAATATACTGACTCAGCTTCTTGTCCTTCATCTTCTCATTTTTGAAACACCCATACTGAAATAAAACTGTGCGCTGAACCTATATCAACAAGTCCATCAATATGAAATGAACTGTAACTGTGGAAGGTATGGCAGAAATGGCTTGTTTAATGGTAAAGTGTTATGGCACTGTTTTTGTTAAGGCTCTTGACTGGTTTGAAAGCAGTGATAATTTGGTATAGACTATTCACTGTAAAGTTAGCACTTTTGAAAGCCTCTGCATTTGGAATAATTGTTAATAATATATTTTATTTAAACCTTAGACGTTAACTTTCAAGTGATGTGGAATATACACACTGTGTTTATTGCTTACAAGGCAATATGCATTTTAAAATGTGTTAAGGAAAAAAAATGGCTGAAAGAAAAAAGTAACTAGGGCTTCAAAAGTGCTCACTTTACCATGAACAGCCTATGTAAGGATATACATATTCACGAAATTCGGTTTTTCGGCCTTCCTGTTAAAGATTGATACACCACTTTGGACTTTTTTGAGCAGAAAAATATGTGCTCCTTTGCTATCGAAGTCTTGACTCGTGCTCCTCTTTGTGGTTAAATGGTTAGGGCACTGACTGCCCTCTCGGACCTGACAAGTTGGAGGGGAGTCAAACCCCAGGGTGAATCAGAGCATTAAGCTACCCCTTCCGGGCAGCCTTATTCTTCTGTACCACAAGGGATGTCAATATACGGGATGCCAGCTGTCCTAATAAGGGTGAAAAAGCCCATTCGAAGACGAGAGGTGAATGAGTATGGTGGTGAGTGATCTGGCTTACACTGACAGTGTTTATCCACCGCAGCCTCATTGGCTGTTGAGCGGGGATGAAGTTGGCTATGGATTGTCCCGGTTGCATTTGGGGAACTACCTTGGGAGGGATTCGAACCTTATTCGTTCTTCCGGAAGCCAACATGATTGTGCAGAAGTTGGGGAGTACTTCTGTTCTTGGGTGCCAAACCCGAAGAATCCTACCAGATTTTAATCTTACAATACTTGATCTGCTAGAGGGATCCAGTGCGTCTGTATTAGAGTTTGATGCCTGTGTGGGGGTTGGTTGGACTGGAGTTTCCTCCGTGTCGGAGTCTTTGGTGGTTTACACGAACCTAGCAAGTTATTTAACTGGGTTTTGTGGTCAGGAGATAATATTATATTGTAGTCAATAGGGTTGCTCTCGGGTCCACTAGAGACCAGTGTACTTGGATTGAAAGTATTAATTAGCTGATTTATTAATGCTTGTTTCAATGTGACGCGCCTCTCGCATCACCTCCAACGGCTTCCAGAACCTCTGTGCTGTTTGCACATTGAGCAGTGACTTACCATAAATAAATATAAGGCTGTCAACAGGGGTTGCGGACAAGCAGTCCTGGGTGGGGGAAATCTGCAGTCACTCCCATGGACCTGCTGTTCACAAGGGCAACCCAAATAACTAAACCTTGCACCTGGTATCGGCGGCGGGTGCACTGGAATCTCGGGTGTTAGGGCCTTTATGAGGCCCTGCCTCCTGAGGGATACAGCCCACTACATGGTCAGATAAAGATGCGGAGTTAATTAGAATTACTGCGCAACAGAATGAATACACAAAACTGAAATTAAATACTGAATTAATATAAAAAAATGACATGATCTAAAATTAAAATTATGATAGCCGACACACAAAAGGGTTAAGTTTGGTACATAATATTTTATTATGTTTAAAATCACACTGTAGCAAGACCCGGCTAATGTAGTACGCTCTAAAAGCTAGGTAAAGAAATATTAAAACTTGGTAAAATATCTAGATCTCAATCAACAGGCGAAGGCAAGCCTGGGAAAAATTAAATCTAACAAAATTAATTCCTCCGAAAATTCCTAATTACTAATAAAACCAATGTACACTTTTTACAGTGTGAGCATAACAAAGGGTCTCTATCCAGGGGGTCATAAATTGTGCAATGACCTATTACCATGGGAGTCAAGGGAAGTTGACTGGTGTAAGGTTAAGTGGCTACAGGTGTGGGATTTACTAAACGTGGAGAGCTGTCCCTGGGCGGTCAGCTGAAGGAAGCCTTGTCCAAGCTGGGGCTGGAGTGCTGGCGGCCCTCTGCAAGCTGCTGGCTGGAGGTAGTGGTTCGAACCCTGTCTTGGGCTGCTGAAGCAAAGGAGTTTGAGCCCTGGGAGGGCTGCAGAGGAGAGCAGAGAGTCTTCGCAGACTGTAGGTGAGCTCACGAACCTATGCGGTGGCGAGCCCTGCATCTCTCCTGGACACGGGGCTGCACTTCTATTTATACTAAAATCACCCTGGGTCTGTGATTCTCCTTGGGGGGGGGGGGGGTAACGTAGCCTTCCGCCATCACAGGGGCTGGTTTATCTTCTGCGGGAGCGCCGTTCAATTTCTTATCGCACCTGGTAGAGGCAATGACATTTTCATGCACCCCGGACTGAGGCAGGCAGTCCGTGACGTCAGAAGGTCATGGGGGTGCTGCTATCTTGGGGGTTGTTGGGAACTTCTTGGCCAGGTAGGGTAGCATAGTATATTTTAAATAATTAATATTATTTCTTCATCTGTGTAGCTCTGGCACGTTCCTTCTTGATTGGATGTGGTAGATCATAATTTCAGACATGAAGTTCAGTTACGTAGTTGGCTCACCAATGTATGAAGTCTTTTTAATTTATTATTTTCAAGTCTCAGCGGCCAATGAATTTTTATTTTGCCTCGCACTTGGCGTTCTCAGATAGGGCGGAACCGCCGTAGAGTGCGCATTTCGGTAGCACAGCAGGCTGGCATGCGTCAGTCTTTTGCAACATTCATGTATAGCTTGTTTCCTGGAAAAATCAGAAAACTGAGTAATTAAATAAAAAATTATTGAAAAGTAAATTGTTATATTTGCGTTGATACAGAGCTTGATACTATCATTTCTCTCACTTAAGTTTTTGTTTCAAGTTTATATCTCCAAAATTAGATTTAGAAAACCGTATTTCATTAACATGTATTTCCCTGTGTATATTCAATAAATATATTTTATTGTAACCTTGGACATTATCTTTCAAGTGTGGGAAGTATATAAAGTGTGTGTATTACTTACATGGCAATATTTATTTTAAAAATTTTTGGAAGGATAAAAAAATTGTTTATAGGTATAAAGTAACTAGGGCCTCAAAAGTACTCCCTTTACAGTGAACAGCCTATACCAAATTCTCACAGCTTTCAAACCAATCAACAGCATTAGTTACCCATTTTTCTTACATTTCCTATATTTTCTATTACTGAAACAACGTCACCTGTTTCTCCCAATTCATCCTCGACAATGTTATTCATAAACACATAGTCTGGACTTCTTGTATCTGAATATTTATTTGCTACTAATTTCTTATTTTTGCATTATTGACCTTGTTTGGGTGGTCCAAACATTTTCTGTTTAGACCACTGCCCTACACTTGTTTATCCTTTCGTGTTTTCAGTTTATCTTATAATTGTTTTACATCATGCTTTATAATCGTCTGGTTGTTTACAGTAGTTAAAAGTTTTCTCTGATTTTTCAGTTTTCTCATCCATTTCAAACTGGATTTTGGATTTACCCTTATAGTGCACACTATTTTTTTTATGATGTGTGGTTACGAAATCAATTTTTTTTGTATATTTGTGGTCTGACCTGTGAATACTAAAGGATGCTTTAGTTGTAATTTGGGAAAGTTTAACCCCAATATAATGCACATGTCAGTATTAAAAACAGCGATATTAAGTAAATGTTTTCAGAGACTGTCAAAAAATTGCAAAAAAATTACGAAAAGAGTAAAATATCATTGTTAAAGTGGAATAATTTGCAATGAAAACCTATTTAAAATACATTTACTGAGCCACTGCAATAATATATTGGTATTTCTCAGTAGGTACCATAAACTATCTGCCAAAAGATTCTAAACAAAAAAATTTGGTTCTGTGTGCGCCTAGCAGCACATGATGTAGTGAAGGGCTCGGTTGTTCTTCACCCACTCTCCCCATCGTGTTTCATCATCCATCCATCACACTCCTTTGCTCTGAGCGCATGGCTACCCTCCAATCACACATGCATTCCAACAGTGGTAAAGGCTGTTCATGATAAAATGAGCACTTTTGAAATCAACCTTAGAGAAAAGTCACCGCTCCTATCTGCATATATTTTATCAGGCGCACTGAGTAGCATGCACCTAGTAAAGTTGGTAACGATAGAGTGAAAGTAGTTACATAGCATAGTGATGAATAAAAAGTCATAGGTAATCATTCATAATAATGTAAATTATTTCCCTCGCTTTCTGTTTTTTTTTATGCGTTGAGTAAAAATTAGCATATTTGTAAAATATTTACTGTCCTGATAATTTCACTGTTTCAATAGACTGATGCATGAATAAAGTGACGAGACCCATGACAATGTTAATTTTACATAAGGCGGAAGAATACACAACGTGAATACAAGTAGATCTTAAGCAGAGCTTTCGAAAGTGCTCATTTTACAGTGAACAAACTATAGCCATTAACAGTACATGTAACATATCTTTCCTTTCCCTCCTGTGAGCACCATTTATCTCGTGACCTAATCATATACTTACTTTTTTGTGTGCAATGTTTAGTTTTGGAATATGTTTTTCAATATTAGTTTTTATGACGTTGATTTTTGGCTTTTCTTTATGGATTTTGATTTCGGATTGCAATTGGAATTGACTGCATTGCCTGTTGATGGCTGCATATATAATTTTTATTGAAATGCAGTCTTGTTTGCAGTTTTAGATATTGGTAGTATGTTATTTATTGATGACTTGTATACACTTTTCGTCTTCGACTTTGGATTTAAATTTCATGATATGATATGAATACAAACCAACATTACACAAGGAACACCTGTTTCCACTGCAACGTGCCTCGCTTCTCTCCTGCTTGTATCACAGTTACCCTTGAAAAGTAGGTCATCGCCTTCACACCAGCTGTGTGCATGCATGTCGGCTGAGTAAGTGTGCTGCTACAGGCCGTCAAGTGTTGGATAAATGAAGGTATGATCAAAGTTCAGTGTACATTTATTTATTTATTTATTTTGATGTTTGTCACATTTCTTCACTTCTATCAAGCGCACTCTACCAAACAACTTCGCCCCATCTTGAGCTGAAATCACCCGATGGGCAAGTCACACCTCAAATAAAACAATAATGGAGGCAGGACACATGGCATACAAGAGTTTGGCGAGCCTCAACAGAAATTATTGGCACGTGATCTTAGCTTTTACTGTTCACTGCATCTCGCCTAGAAGTCGTTCCATCAACGCTCCTACCGGAAGATTTTTCAGTTTAAAAGATTACCTGCTCCCTTCAGAACGGTTGTGTTATGTCAACACTGTGCCGGATAGAGAATCATGGCCTCCACGAGCATGCGAGGTTCAAGACATATCATCGCCTCCGCACCGAACAGATATGGATCCAGGCACCCATGTGTGACGTCAGAGCTTCCAACCCCCTATAAGCAGGGATGACTTTCCCCTACACCCTTCTTAGAGCCTCCAAATTGGAATTTTTAGTATAAATAGGAGTTCCGGAGCTGGCCTTGGGGCAGTCTGCTACACTTCTCCGCTGCGAAGGCCTGAGGGGTCAGCTCTGGGCAAGTGCAGTGCAACCCTTTCTCCTCCGCTGAGAAAGCCTGGAAATTATCTGCAAGAGTGCGCCACACTATACCCCTAACCCACACCGGTGACTGAGGTTTACCAGTGGCCATCGACGACTCCAGCAGCTCCGGAGGAATACCGCCTTTCAGAGGGTCTTCCACCTCTTCAGCCACTCCACCAGCTCTGGAAGACCGCCAACGCCAACCAGAGGGTTCTGCCGACCTCGTCCCTACCATTCCTCAAACTCTTCCATCCTGGTAACGTATCCAGGTATACACAGGTCACTGTGACGTCTCTTCTGGACACCCCCTTAAGGCTCTAGCTAATCCTCTGTCTTCACCCTCTTGCTGAAGGCCACCTCATTATCAATTAGATTCATTGTGGACAGTCTTATGAACTAAATTAGGACTAATAATTTTGTTAGTTATAATCTCTTTCTTACTAATCACATTTACATAACTAAGCAACACATCTTTGCATTTATCTAGGTTGCCTTCACCTGGCTGTAACGTAGTTAACTTCCTTTATTTTCAGTCCACTTAAATTATATTGTTAATATTATTTCCCTTCAGGAGAGTGTGAAACCACGTGTTTAAATTAAGCATTTAATAAACGTAATATTTTCATAAAATTTAAATAGTTCATACTCTTGTTTCTTAGCTTTGATAACTTCATTTTATTAGACCTATAAGGATGGCATACCTGCTGTTATGAAAATAAAAAGAAAACCCAATGGAATTGGCTGTGAAGTAAAAACATTATGTGATAGCACTTCTAAAATAATTATTGTGTGGAAATTAATAAAAGTAAATCTTGTAAGAAAGAGAAGTGGCAAATATTGTTGGCGGGGAGGGGGGGGGGTTCAGCAAGTGCTCTTACATTGACAGAACAGTGGCATAGAACATGAAGGATTCTAGTGGGTGATTCTTGATTTTGTTTCGTAAACACTGCTATGCAAGCAAAGAAAAGGGGATTGTATTATATAGAAATGATGAAAACAGCTATCAAAAATTATCCTATTAAAGAAACTTCCAACAGATGGCCTGTAGGTAGGGGATCATTTGCAGTTGCTACAGCCATAAATGATGTTCCTTTGTCTTGAATTTTCTGGAGATATAGAAAAGTGCATACATTCGTAGGCCCTTCTCGGCCGTGCTACAGCAAGGAAGGAGACAACACCTGAACTGAGAGTGCCCAGCCATGCTTGAACATTAAGGACCAGGTGGGAAACAACTGACCGGGGGTGCGTGCAAGGCAGCCACCTCAGAACAAACCTGGGCCCTCAACATCAAAAAATTAGACACATCAGGACAATACACATAATGAGGCACCCCTGATATTAGTAGCCATTAATGGGTGTCCACCATTAGCCTTGTTGCATTCGGCGGCAAATGGAAACTTCATCAGGAGTGACCTTTGATGACACACTAGCGGGCTAATCTGCAACCACAACTTCTAGTTGTCTGGATGGCCCAGCCAAGTTAGACCTTAAAGGTTCACTGTAAATTGGATTTCATGATAGAGATCCATCACCTATCATCACACATGGTGGAATTCACTCTATCATCTGATATCAATGAAGAAGTTATACTAGGTCAGCCCTGGCTGACACAGCAACACTGTGTGATGGACTATAGGGGTAGACAGATATATTTCAGGGAAACAAATAGAATGACAGTCCACTATGAGTTCCGTCCCGAGGCAGTAGTCGCCCCGGCGGAAAATGCCAGGGAGATCCAACATGACAGGTTCCTCTCAATTACGCCAACTACAGGAGATACTAGATGAGCTCGCAGGAGTTTTCACCTACTCTGGATCGCTGCTCATACGTGCTAACAATAAGTCAGTGCTGTGGAAGTACTTAACCTATGCATATAATGGGTGAAGGTGATCCGTTCCTAGGCTACTTAGATGCAAGGGAATATTAACTTTATTGATTACAGCTAGCACTACCTGGGTTTGCCTAGAAGAGGCTCTAACCTCAAACAGTGAAGCCACTACCAGCAAGTAGTGGTGGCTGAAGATCCAGAGGTGTCAACAACGAAAGTGTTTAGTCGTTGTTTGTTATCTTCGGCTGAAGAAGCTTCTGGTGACGTCAATACCAAGAGGTGGTAGAAGCCTCTGGTAAGTGGTGGCTGCAGCCACTGGAGAACTAGAAGTTCTTGGAGAAGACAGTGAGGGCCTAGGGGTTAGTAGAGAGCCCCAGCACAAGAATTATTGAGGCAAGCTACTGGAGATGATCACTCCCAACCTCGGCCACGCACTGCCTTATATACGGCTTCCTCTGGAGTGCGCGGTGAGCCCGGAGTGGTGTGACGTGCCCCTATGATGTCTGCCTGGAGTGCACGGGGTGGGAGAACTACCCTCTCGCACTCATGGTATAGCCTCAGGCGCTCTGCCATCTTCGGTGGTGTGGCGACACTCTGCCGGGTGCATCAGGGAGGCTGGCGTGTTGTGCGGCCGCTTCAAATATCTTTTGTTTACCGTTAATCCAAAGTGCGTTTGAGTTGAACCCACACTGTGCCTATTTGTAATGCATTGTGCTTGGTTTGCTCCTTCACATGTGTGAACACTCTTAGTAGATAGAGAAGGGCAGTTTAGGACCAGTCCAGGAAACCAAGTATCTTCCATGTCTCTGACGAGAACACTTCCTGTTAGACATCTGGTATGGATTCCTGTAGTTGGTATAAGCACGTAGGATGAGCTGTAGTCATTTATATTCTATTGGTGTAAGCGGCACGCATCAGAATGTTGGCCCGTACCCAGACAGCAGGAATTTTTGCATCAGGTAGCGGAAATGCAGGAGCAAGAACGTGTTGAGCACTCCAATTCACCTTATAATGCTCGCGTGGTACTCGTCACTAAGGATAGGGGCTTGCGTTTCTGTGTGAATTATAAATATTGTTATTATGCAACCCATCCTATTGCTCCTCCATCCCTAGCCCTACAGAACATTCTCTGGGATAGCCGAGATGTCCAAATTTTTAGTATGCTTGATTTATAATCCGGATACTGGCAAATTGCCATCTATCCAAACAGCCAGAAATATATTACTTTTACCACACCGGATGGGGAGACCGTCCAGTTTAAAGTAATGCAGTTTGGGTTGAACGCCCCGGCCATTTTTCAATATCTGATGTCCTCAGAAATTCTGACAGGGTGTATAGGAAAATTCAGTTTCGCCTACTTGGACGACATTGTTATTTATTCAAGGTCTTGGGCCGAACACTGCACTCATTTGCAGCAGGTCTTGGAACAGCTGAAAATGCATGGGCTGACATGCAAGCTCACCAATACCCATTGATGAAAGTAAACAGTATGTAAAATGTTGACACACTTTGTGTCAAAACTTTTTCCCTTTTTTTAAGTAGGTGTAAGATAATGTATTTTTTAAATTACATTAAAAAGAGTTTTGCTATATGCAAGCAAAGGATAACACATCTGTTATCTTTCCTTTCATGATAGGAAAGTGTAACTATGTCCATAATCCAGCCTTATCCCATTCTGAGTACTGCCATTTCCTGTAGTCTCACTGTTCTGTAACCTCCATGAAATTTTAGCGAGACTGCATGTACAAGCCACTTGATTCAAAGGTTCATCTCCACATGTCAGTAAAAATGTTTTTGCTGCCTTTTATGAAAGTAAACATTCTTTGGTTAAATGTTACTACATAATATGAATATTAATATGTAATATGAATCCATCTAGAATTTTTTACTATACTTATGTAATGTTCGAAATTATCAGTCTAATTGTTTGCTCTTCAAAAACTGTAAAAAATGGATTTAAACAATTTTGAAGACAGTGTATAAAATTTGTATCAGTACATGTGATAGATAAGTTTTTTGAAAATTTATAATTGGTTTGTGGTTGATTAGGCACTTTAGAAATCATCCCTTAAAAAAACAAATATTCCATTCTGTGACTGCATATGCTTCATCAGTAGAAGTAAATAATATTTAGGTATGCTGACAGCAAGTAAAAAAAAAAAATGTAGGTCCATGTCCAAATGTATTTGGTTTAGTTGCAATATAGACCTATTTTTTTATACACATGAGGATAAAATTTTGCATGGGTGCATAGATGCCGGCCATTCTATCCATGGCTGTGTTGTAATGTATTGCTGTTGGGTATATAATCAGCAAAAAGAAGAAACTAATCATAGCTTTCACCATTTCTGAGCTACCAGCTATATGGAGAGATTATATTGTAATTGATGGGGGCTAGACTACACTTCTCGAACCCTGGTTCAGCCTGTAGTCCTGCAGTATGGTTGTGGGTTGGGTGCAGGGTGTCACTGCATAGTAGCATGGGTCCAGCGCTAGCAGAGCTACGGCACTTTGTGTCGAGCTTCACACAGCAGCTGCATCCGAGCCATGCCGAGCTTGAGGTGGTTGTGGGCCACCTGAGTCTGGCCAACCTCAACCGTGCCTTGTACCACTGCGGTGCTGAGGAGAAGGATGACGGGCCTGGTGCCGGCGAGTACGACATCCCTGGCTTTGGTCCTCTTGTTTACTGCGGCCTGCAAGGCAAGTTTGTTCTTACATATTGCATTTGGTTTAGCTCGTTTATTTTACATTTCATTGTTACTTTGTTAATTCTATCAGTCGCAGACAAATTATTTCAAGTGTTGCAACAAACTAATTTAGTGTAATGCTTTCTTGCATGTTAGAACCAATAGTATGTTTTGTGCTTAATGTTATTGGCAGTAGTTCTTGACCCTGAAGATTAGTATCAATAACAGTTGGCATCTCCCACTTATATGGAACTTTTTTAGATGTAGTTTTTCTGCAGCGTACAGTTTAAACTTACTGCCTGTGCAGTTTCGTCTACATTGAACTCCTCCACTGAAAGAGTCAAGCCTTGCAAAATAAGCTGATCATCTCTTCAAAGTATATCATCAGTACCTCCTTCATATCTGTCCTTTGGTCTTGTCAGGAGAATGACATGTCAGCGGCTCTTAACAGCAAGGTTTTTAGAGCTAATTGAAGAAAGGCAATTATAATTTACTAGTGACCCGCCCCTGCCTCACTCGGGTGCGATTTACAAATATGGCGTTGTTTAGGTTTACAGCAAGTACATACACTAGATGCTTTAACTAACATAGGATTAATACTGTGTTGTTCACAAAGTCTTCGTAAGTGAACCCCTATTTTTAATCAAATTTCAAAAGAGAAAAATTGTTACTGTGGGTTATCTTTAAAAGATATCCTATGGTTTAGTCAGTGTAAGCCATTTAAGCACCGAATAGCTGCTTTTTCCAAATTTGTCATAAATGTCAACATTTCTCTAATACTCATAGGTTAAATATTAATGTATTATATACTTTAACCTTCCTCAAGAAAAATTCTCTAAAGAATGGTGAAAACTACATCAAAATCCAAGTAGTTTAGAAGTCTTAGCCAAATACACAGACACACGCGGCTGGGCAACTTTGTTTTATGCTACATACGAGACATTGTAGAGAAAAGATTGCAAATAGGCCGCTAGGCTACTAAAAAGATATAAAAGGACTGGAATCCAAGTACTCACAGTCTAGTACTTGTCGCTAGGCACACACACAAAGAACGACACATTTTTTCCACGTGGTTGCACGATCGCGACGTTTCACTTTCTAAACCAGCTTCATCAGGCGGCGAGTTGTAGGACACTGCAGTATGGTGGAAGGATATTGTTAGTAGTCAACCTAGTGGCCGGCTGGTGAACTAGGGTGGGGTGGGAAAATTGAAAAATTGCAGGTATATCAGATTAGTGTTGTGAGGAGCTGTTATCATATTATGTTGAGGCCAGGCAGCTGCCTAGATTTTGTTATAAATTCAAACAATAGCTTTAAACAATAACTCAGAACTCAGATGTTGAGTATTAGCTCAGCAATTCCATTAAGTGAGCAGCTGATGGAGCTACCAACGCACAGCCGATGAGAAAATGTCCTGGAGTCAGTGCACTCAGGTCTTAGGATCTGTGGAAAGAGTAAATAATGGTCTTGAATTCAACACCGCCTCTACTTAAGTGAACAGTGTGGTCATTTCCTTAAAGGTCAATACCTGCTGCCCTATTACACGTTTCACATGACCTTTTGCTGATTTGATACCAGCTTCCCAAAGCCCACCAAAATGAGGGGCCAATGGTGGATTAAATTGTCACTGGATACCGTTTTCTGCCTGACTACTTGACATTTGGGTTGCATTGAATTTGTGTCTCAAGTATTTTCCCTGTTCAGTAAAGTGCTTGTGAGCACCAACAAAGTTAGTGCCACAATCATTATAAACATCTGTACATAAACCTGTATGAGCAGTGAAACAATAAAAGGCATTCAGGAATGTGGTCGTAGTCAGTGCAGAGACGACCTCCAGATGTACAGCCTTTGTAACAAAACATACAAAAGAACACAGGAATGCCTTCAATACATGTGCATTCTGAAGATGAGATTGTTTGATATGAAATGAACCACCATAATTCACTCCCACAGTGTGAAATGCCTTTGTGCTTTGAACCCTGCTGGTTGGTAAACTGCCCATTATCGGCTGGACAGGTGACTTCTTAAAGTATACACATCTCACACATTTTGAAATACTTTATCATATCATGCCTTTGCCTGCCAAAATCCAGTACCTGTGTCTGCTGATAGAATGCATAGTGCTGACACCTGCATGCAGGGACCAGGCATGGTAGTAGTCAATGACTAGATTAGTGAAGTGTCACTTCTTGGGTAACAGGATTGGATGTTTTTCATTGAATGACAACCTCAAGTTTTGGATTCATCCATTAACTCTAATTAGGCCTTGAGGCTCGGGAAAAGGGTTGAGGTTTCTGACCTGTGGTGAGCCTTCCTTTCCCTTCTGCAACTGGTCTATCTCCATCTTGAAAACATCTTGTTGCATTTAGTGTACATAACAAGCTTCTGCTGATTTAAGTTTTGTTGTCAAGGGGCCACAGCAGCAGTTTGATGGATACCTGACATTTGAAATGAAGCACAGCTAATATTCGTCACAACCGTGATAAGGAACTAAATCTCTTTATCCACTCAAGAGATGAAAATCGTGATCTGTGCAACTAAGGCTGTTATGCTCGAAAGCTTCCATTCCATCCTTCTTGATACTCTGGGGAACTAGAGTCCGATTAACCTCCTGGCCAGGCGTCTTTTGATTCAACAAGCCATGATACACCACTCCACCAAAGTTCATGACTTGGCACCAAGCCTCTCGAGACACAGTGTGCAGGGTTATCTTGTGATGGTACACGTCGCCACTGATACATTACTTTGCTTCCCTGAATCTGAGATACTCTATTTGCGATAAAAGTCTTCAGGCAATATGGTTCAGTATGGATCCATGCAATGATAGTTGTTGATTCTCACCATGCTACCACCTTTTCAACAATTATCCTTTTTGACAAAATGGATATGATAAAGTTCATGAGTTTCGTAAGCAAATGAGCTCCCAGCAGCTCTAGGCAAGGGGTACTTACAGTTTTCAATGGTGCGACACGGGACTTTGCCACCTGTAAATGGACTTCAAGTTTGGACTGATTTGCATTTGGCAGGTATACAACTGCTGCATAAACTTGGGTTGATGCATCACAAAATCCATGAATTTAGTACACTGCACCATCAACTTGTGTCACTAGACGAGGAATAGCAACTTTGTGTAAACTATGAAGTTGCGCAATGAATGTGAGCCACTTTTCTTTGGTCTCAACGTGGGGGAGGTTTATCACAGTCAATTCCAAGAAACCAAAGATTCTGCAGAAATAGTTCAGCCTTGAAGACAACTGGGCCAATCCAACCTAATAGGTCATACATCTTAGCTATATCAGACATCACACGTTTAGTAATACTAATATAACTGGCACTTTGAATATAATATGAGAACACATCTATCTTGGCCTGCCATTCTAGTCCCAGACTTTTTATGACTTCATCCCCTTTATCTTCGAATATCAGAGGGCACTCTCTGTAGTCGTCTGGAATGGCATCTAGCACAGCAGGGTTATTGTTAGCCCATTTCCTTAGCTCAAAACCACCACTCTTGAGTAGTGTTATCAACTCTTCCTGGAGTGAGAGAGCAGCTGTCACTGATGATGCATCTATTATCATCATTATGTGATGTTTGCATTGGGACAGTTAGTTTGCTCGTCAATAGCTAGTTTGTGGAGAGCCCTTATAGCTAAGAACGGGGCTGAAGATACACCATATGTAAAAGTGTCCAGCTGATACTCTTGAATGGGTTGATCATAAGGCTCGCGCCACAAAATTACCTGGTATGGCTGATCATCTTGATGCATGCAAATCTGGCGATACATTTTGCAAATGTCTCTCGTCATCACAGTGGGATGTATGCGGAACTGGGTCATGATTTCAAATTACATCCTTTTACGTTTCAGGTCCCTTGAAAAGTGTATCATTTAAAGACTGGCCTGTTGATGCATCAAATACCACAGGCAATTTAGTTGTCGAGCTGGTTTCTATTCAGACACAGCGGTGAGAAATGTAGTACCGAGCCTGGTGCATCTGAAACTTCACTCAGAAGATGCATCTGACCAAGAGATTCATATTACTTCAGAAACTTGGAATACTCAGTTTTTAGTTGTGGCTGACGAGCCAGACAATTTTCAAGATGACGTAATCTTTTTTCAGCTTGCAGGCATGACTCACAAAGGTTGGGTTCCACATCTTTGAAGGTTAATCTTACCATGTATCGTCCATCTGAACGTGTGTAGGTGTATTTGAAATGAGCTTCACAGAGGTCCCCTTCAGGATCAGTATGCTTGGTTGTCAGCAGCTCATGTTCCCAGAATCGCTGCAGCACATCTGATGGGTTTGGTGAGGTAACAAATTGTGAAACAAGGCAATCTGGGTTACTAGTGGCTTCCTCACTCAACCTTCCCATTAAGATCCAACCAAATTTACTGTGAAATGCTCCTGGATAACTAGGAGGGCCTGGATACCGTCCACCATCAAAAATCGTAGGACAGACATCAACACCCAACCTGTCAGTGGGTCTGGGTGTATGGAAGTCTGAGTCCGCAAGATCTAAACTCTTATAATGGAATTGTACATGTTGAGGCAATGCAACAGATGGTAAATTTGAAGTTATGTTATTCAGGATTAATGTATCCACAATTACCTGGAAATCCTCATGAAGGAACGCTTTTAGCACACAAGTTACTGCACCTTTATTGGCTTGAACGACTGACTGGCCTAGGCCACTAATTGGTACATGTGCCTTCTCCGATGCAAACCCAATCTCTTCACACATTCCTCAGATATGAAGCAAGATTGTGATACAGTATCGAGTAGAACACGAGCCCTCTGGAAAGTGCCACAGGCATCCTTCACTCTCACAACTGCTGTACCTAGAATCAAAGTGGCAGCACTTAATGCTGGAACTAGTAAGTGAAACTCTTGTGTAGATACCTCACATGCAGTGGTAGTGGTATGTCCTGCTATACTGTCAATATTTTCAGTGTCATCAACTGATTGTGGTGGCCCTTTTTTTACCAACCGTGTTACATCTGATGTGGAATCAGGATGAAGTAATGTGTGGTGGCATTTATTGCAATATGTATGCGCATGAAACTTTTGAAGCACATACATTAACATAATGTGATTTTGGGCAATTGAAACACAGACAGTGTTACCTCTCAGGAAGTGTGACCAAGAAACCCAGGACATTTATAAATGTCATGACCCTGATTACATGCAATACATTCCCGTTCTGAACTGGCAAAGAAGGATTTCCTAGAATTAATTGTAGTCACAGCTCCAACCTTCCTTGTTGTGCTGCATGATATGAACATCACTGAAGCAGCAGACATCAATGCTTTGCACCGAAACTCCAAGAACTCTAACAGCTGCATAAATTTAGTCATCTTCACTTCTTTATGCTGCAGCTCAAAATCACATTGCATTTCCGCATCAAGTTTACAAAAAAACAATGTTTAACATCACAAAGCATCACTGGTCCACTGGAAACTTCAACACTTTCAGCGCACCTAGGTTTTCCTTCATATATCAACTAGACATCTTAGTTTATGCATTGTATTTATTTCATGCACATCTTGGTATCTCTCAAGTAACATCTGCTACGCTAATTTATAATTTCTTTCAGACAGTGGTACAGATTTGACGAAGTTATGTGGCTCCTCAGAAAGAGATGTGAAAAGATACTGTTGCTTCTCAACATCTGAAAGTTGACTGTTGGTATGCGATAACATATTACATAACTCACAGAAACTCATCCACTGTGTCAATTGCTCGCTGAATGTCGGTAGCTGCAATTTAGGAAGCTTCGCAGATGTAGATTTGATGTCCAACATTTGATTTTCCGTCACCTTTATCATTCTTCGTTGACTCAAAGATTATGGTATGAACTTCTAAAATTTGATAGTCCGTTTAATCAAAGTATTCCATATCTGTAGTTAGAGACTCTGCCTGGTATGGTTTACTAGCTGCTAAACGAATGATGATGTCAAAATTTGTTTTCTGTTGTGCCAAATTACGGCAATGGGCTTTAAGCAAATCTACTCATGACCTGTCCTTTTCAACTTCATTAGCTTGAGAAAGAAGTCCATTTAGCCTGCATTCTGTTAACTGAAGTCTTGCTTCCAACTTTTATAGCGACATCGTTACTACGCTCTTAAACAATAACACTGACATCAACAGGTGTACCAACACAACATACAGCACAGCAGTACTTTACATAACAGTTCAATATCTCGAAGATCATGACTAATCAATGCTCGTTCGTCGACTGCACGAACAAAGAGTCCGACCGGAGACCATTCCAAACTTAAACAAAGGATAGCAACAAACGTTAATTTGATATTCAAGCAAACTTGGAAGTCCGTAGTTTGCCAAAATACGTGTCCAACCAATCCGGCCCGGAGAACTAAAATGTTTTGGCTCATTTCACTGGCGGTGATGTTCATAGGCCCGTTACACACCCGATGCATGTAGATGTCTTCTCACACAACACGTCAGTTGGTTTTCACAGCACCATTGCATGAAACAGCTGGCAAATATGTTGATATAGCATTTACAATATCCCGAACACCCTACTTTCACAACGTTTACAACTGGACGCAACTATTCCTGACTGGAGTAAACAAGGTACTACTGTGGCGGACACAATCACACTGCACATGACATCAGCATAGCAGTGGTATTTTATTACAAAATAAACATGACATCGCTTCTTGATCTTATCACATCTCACCTGCCAACCAAGTTTTTACTGAAAAAATGTACTGTAATTTGTTTTAACATAGCTATAAATGTAATCAGTTCTTGAAAATATGCACAAAAGTTATCGTGTATATATATTATGTAACCCATGTCTTGAACCTACAAAAGTAATAAATAAGTGCTTAACGGAAGCAGGTTATTACTGTAATTTGGCAGGTACATTTGGTATTAAGAGAAACACATTGATGCTACCTATCATTTTGCCTCTTAGCAAGGATAATCAATCCTGTATTGCTGTAAATCTACCTTTCACTGCCGTTACTGAAACCAGTAAGCCAACCTTACCTGACTCCTGACCGTCCCTTGTAGAATTGTACCCCAGCCCAGCATTTCTCCTAAGGGATACCCGGTAATGTGGGATGGGATGTTACAAAGGCAGCAGGGTACGAGACACATCAGCTAGCAGTGAAATTTTGCTCAAGTGGGCGTTCTTCATTTACATTCGGCACATGGTACTGTGGACATTCAGGCTGTTACTGTTTGACCCTCTGTCGTCCTGACAGGAGTGTCCCTGCGTTCAACCAACCACTGGATACAGAGGATTGGAGAATGAGGAAAGTGTACTCAGGACCCCAGACTCTAACGGAGTCTGAAAGATACAACCTCTGCATGCTAACCTCTGTTCACTTCACCCCATACCATCCACAATGTACAGAGGATTGGAGGATGGGGAAATGTTGAATCGTATTCCGGTCTTCACAATGTGTTGTAGAGTAGATGGTTTATTGTCATTTACCGGGGGAACTTCTTCATATACCCATGTGGAAACTTCTCTCAACTTGCCACTTTCTCCCATAAACCTTTCGCCAGGTGAGGGAAGGATGAGTACACACAGGGTAGCCAACTTGGCTTAAGAACTGCAAACAATACTCAATACTGTGCACTACAAATAGATAATTTGAGATGTCACACAAGAACGTTCAGCTTCAATGTATGTCAGCACTGTAATGATATGTAGTCTCTGCCAAATCACATTTTTGTGCATAATTGGTACATGTAATTCTCACAGAAACTGTACTGTATTTGTGTTATTAATCATTCAAATTAGAGATGGGCAGATACCACATTTTGCAGATACCAGCAATACCGATTTTCAGCTGCTGATGCCACTGATTACAGCAATGCCGACACCAGGTTTGATGAACACAATTATAATTCCCAATTTCCAATATTTGGTAACACTTTTACTACCTAAATTTAAGTTTTCAGTTGTGTGAACACTTAATGCACTTTGTATTAGGTGTCTACAAGCATAGGAATTAAAAACAATGCTAATTTGAATAATGAATAGTAAGATAGACAATTTAACTGGGCAAATAAATGACTTACCAGTCAAGCAAAAACTGTTACCTGACAATAGAGCATTCATTACAAACCAAGTTCGTTAAAGACAACCTTCAAAACTTCAGGCAATGTGATGCTGACTTGGATTTTAGCCCTGAGAAATATTATACATAATTTCAAAATGCATGTTGTTTAAACCAACAGCCTAAAGATGTCATTGAAAAGAACGTATTGAAATCAATTTAATATCAAATCACTTGAAATTTAGCAAAATTTTATTTATATTTATAATAGTATATTTTCGCCTAGTGTACATTTGTTGGCCCTACTCAATCCCTTGGTTAAAATGACCACAACTAATTTTATTCCGACAATTTTTTCACCAATTATTACTTGCTTAGTTTTATTCAAACATTTAACATTATAACCAAAGCTGCAGCAGACAGTTTCTAATAATAACTACGTCCGTCAAAATAGCTTTTGAATTCTGTTTACAAGAACACCATCATAGATTGTTGAATACAATTTGATAGTGTGAGATTCATTTTCATTGTCGCCTACTTACGAGTGCAGTAAACGCATAAGAAGAATAAGAATCCGAGTTGCTTTCTCATTGTCGTCAACCTACGAATGCAGTAAAAATTTGAGAAGAAAATAGAAAACTAAAAACTCTTCTGGGATGTAATCAATACTATAGATAGTACCAGTTGTCAATTGTCACCATTGTTTTGCATTCATGTAGTGTTAAAAAAAAAATGATGCACACAATCTTTCACAAATGTCCCGACAGGAAATACAGTAAAACGTAACCAATGGAAACAAATAATCAAAAATCAATTGTTCCAAATATATTTTGGGTTTCAGACATAATGTCTGATGATGGATGGTGTAAATTAATGCTCTGTATGTTGACGCATGATGCTATTTTAGTAATGGAGATTCAACGATTTCCACTCCATTGTTAGGTCAGTTTGCTTTGAAGTTGGAAGTTAAAATTTCACTTGTGCAGACATAATGTGAGATTGTACTCACAGCCTCTCTGATTGTTTTATTCACCGGCCCACTGTAACAATGCTTAAAGGCAATGAGTTCTTTTACTTCCCGCTAGATAGCTCTAGTAGTAATTATTGTTTGTCTTTTGTTTCACTTCCCCATCCAGCCGGTCGGTGACTTCACAGAGGCAAGTCGTACATTCACTAACCCCTGTTCTGCGACCAATCCTCGCCCTAGTGGCACCAGCCAATCAGCTGCAAGCTACGACCCGAGTTTAGTATAAAAGGAGACGCAGCCCATGTCTTTTAGCCAGTTTTCATTTCCAGCCCTCATGGTTCAGAACTGATCAACCTGCACCCTTTAAGCTTTGCTTACGCCAGTCTTTGTTTCTCGCGCTAGCCATTCAGAATCTGACCAGATTGCCCTTCTACGATCCCAGTGCTCACCACTCGTGTTCTGACCCTCAACCTTCATTTATGATAAGAGTTTGTTTCCAGCGCTCGTCGCTCCAAAAAGTTAAGATTCGTTTATAGGGACACTCCTGAAGCTTTGTTCCTCATTTACTCTTTCACCTGTAGTATACGACATATCTACAGGTTACCCTTTCACCCCTGTAGTATACAAATATATCTACAGGTTAACCTTTCCTAAAGTCCTTTTAAGGACTAATCCTGAACACGCCTTGCTTAGTTTACCTAGCTTTGTATCAGCCCAGAGTGCAATGTCGTTATATATGTACTACACGTCTCAACTATGCCCGAGAATATCGTTTAGAAATTCTACGCATCACACTCAGCATTGCCCCAGTGTATCAGCGGTTGCCTCTACCGGCCTTTAGTGAACTGAATGCTAGCTTTCCGGCCTAGATCATGCTGTTGACCAGGAGCTAGGGTGCATTCACCGTGTGTCTTTCCTTTACAGAAAATATACTTGGGTCAGCCTTTAACTTGAGTTCTTTTCCTGTAGACTTAACACCTTTCTGTAGTTACCCTCACGTAACAATGCTGCAGGATCTTGCACCAGACATGCACAGTACAGCACGAGGTATTGCTAAACGACTCCACACTTATTTACAACTGGCCATATAAGGTCTCTGTGAGATGCCGGAAAGTAATCATGGAGCAGATCGGAGAGATGAAGCGGCAAGGGATTGTCGAGCCTTCAACTTTGCCCTACAATTCTCATGTGGTGTTAGTACCCAAAAACAATGGGCAAATACGCTTTTGTTTAAATTATAAAGCACTGAATGATGCCACCTTGCCCACTCCACCACCGGCTGTCAGGCTTGCACACACGCTACGTGATATTGGCGAGGCCCGTATATTTAGCACCCTATCCATGCAATCTGGCTACTGGCAGATATCAGTACCTCCGGATAGTCAACCATATACAGCCTTCACGTTGCCAGAGAAACCTTACAGTTCAGAGTAATGCACCAGCTACATTCCAGCGCCTGATGTTTTCCGAAGTCTTAACCAGATATTTGGGCCAGTTCTTTTTCGCCTACCTGGACAACATAATAATCTGCTCCAAAACTTGGGAGGAGCATCTCTCACCTCCAGAGAGTACTGGAACACTTAGAACTACATGGGCTCATGGCCAAACTCTCCAAGAGCCACTTTGGAAAAACTTCCATTGAACACTTAGTCCATGCCGTGTCCATGGAGGGAAACTACCCGCAAGACAGATTGCGTCGAGCCATACAAGAAGCCGAGGTTCCACACACAAAGAAGCAGTTTCGCCGACTTTTGGGACTCTGCAGCTGGCTTAGGGACTTTGTCCAAACATTGCCGAGATAATGGCATTCCTCCACCCACTACTTGGGAAAGATGTCAATGCAAGTGGACATCTGAACAGCAAGCGGCTTTCGAAACCTTAAAAGGAAGTTTCCAGCACATTGACCGCCTACACTACCCACAGGGGAAGAGACCCCTCATCCTTCAGACAGATGCCTGCCATAGTGGATTGGAAGCCGTTCTTTATCAGGAGGACCCTGAAGGCAGACCCCAGATAATCACGTATGCAAGTACAACGGCTTAACCTGACGGAACAAAGATACCACATTAACAAACAGGAATGTCTTGCAGTCATTTGGGCAATATGCAAGTTTCGTTATCAACTGGAAGGGAATCACTTCATTATCCAAATGGATAGCAAGGCACTCAAGTGACTTAGGGAAGCCAGACATAACAAAGCTAAATTAGGACAATGGGATCCCCTGCTATCTGAATTTGATTTCAAAGTACAGCACTGCCTTGGAGCTCAGAACAACCTACCCGACGCTTTGTCCCAACATCCAAGCTCAAGAGAAAATGCCGAACCGGACGATGATATAGACAGTGTTCTCCCTCTGGAACCCACGAAGCTTCAACCTGAAGAATAGATACGATACTTGCAGCTACAGCTCACAGGCAGTCAAATCGAACAGCATCAGCAACTCGACCCAGAGGTTAAAGGTCTACTCCAACATTATCCTCAACTGTATCAAATGTGCGACTGTGTCATGTGGTCTAGCAATCGTCAGCCGGACGCCCCATGGAAAGTCTGGATACGTTGAGCCCTGCAAAAAGATGTATGCCACCATTTCCACAATCACTCTGATGCAGGACATCCAAGAACTAGGAAACACTCTCTGACATAAGCGTCCGTTATGTATGGGAAGGTAAGAGCCATTACATCTGCCAATATGTGAGCCAGTGTCCCAAGTGCTGCCAGCACAAAGCATATCCAGCCCGGCGGAGCGCAGCGAAACTACACAAACCATATGCACCATGGAATCAAGTTGCAGCTAACTTGATGGGGCCTTATCCCAGGAGCACCCGAGGAAACCGCTACCTGCTAGTGATCACAGTTGTGTTCTCTCGCTGGGTAGAAACATTTCCACTATCTAGCCAAGAGACCCGGCATATTGTTGCCAAATTCGACCAGGAGGTATTCCCATGCTGGGGATATCCTCAGAGTGTTTTTACGGACAATGGAACCCAGTTAACTAGTTCGTTGTGGCATAAAGCGTGCCAAGGCTATGGAGTAGAGACATGGACAATGCTGCCGTACCGCCCCCAGGCCATCCTTACTGAACGGAGTAATCAAGAACTCAAGAAATGCCTGCACCTAAGTATGGAAGAGAGGCAACAACACTTGCTGAAGATATTATTCGCCCTATGCAGGAGGACCAATGAAGCCATTTCTTCCATCCTGAGTCGGCTTCTACTAGGACGCATGTTACAATTCCCAGGAGAGTGACAATGAGAGCACGCCCACACAACAATGCCACATGCCGAAGCTATTCGTCAAGCCACTGAAGTACGCTTCGAACGAGCCCGGGAGAAGCAGGATGGATATGTGAGATGGAAGTATCCGCCACCCCGCACTAGAGTCAGCCCATTTGCTATGGGGGAAACAATACTACTTTGCAGCCACCCACTGAGCAAGGGAAGCAATAGTTTCACTGTTCGGTTGGCGAGCAAGTGGGAAAGACCCCATAAGATAATCGGATGCCAGGAAATGTTTACTGGGCGAAAGATTGTAGTGGGAGATTAGGAAATCTATGAGAGACCAGATACGCTCGTACCCTGAATCCACCCCAGCACCTGTTCAGTATTCACCACCTTCATTACCTCCAGACTCATCAGACAATGCCAAGGAACCAATCTCTATGTCCGTCTGCCAGGAAGTATGGACATGTCTCTCTGTCAGGTCGAACGAAGGAGAACACCGGGTAATGATCAGCTACTACTCCAAACTCGTTAGGATACGGGCGCCTAACATCAGCCGAGTAGAAACCCCCAAGAGGACTACAATCCATACCCTACGAGCTCCAACGGAAGTTCCCACAGCACCCTGGGAAGTAGATTTCAAGCGCTACAGAGATTTCCTGGAGGAGTCCAGCAGATCGGAAGACTAGCCATCAGCGCCTGCATCCGACCGCCGGCACCAGCAGGACCCCTTCAGTCAGTACCGCCAAATTGCCAGGACCAATAAAGCCTGCATCATGATTGACTGCATCACCAGCTTATGTGATCATCGCCTGCCAGAAGCCAACGATGACGTACGTCATCACGGCTGAACCTGCTGAGCAACCGCCATCCTCTACGAGGGCAGCGCCCTGAGCAACGAAAGTCCACAAGGTCCAGTTGCCTACGTCAGGCCCGCTCACCGCCATGGCCACAGTCACCCCTGATTATGTGGCAGACCTAGCTGCTCAGTCGATGCTCAATGCGGAGGCTGCAGCCTTTCAGTATCCGGTGCGTCATATGGTAGAGAGTAATTCTCAGGATGGTCTACAGGATAAACCCGACGGTGACAACTCCGGGATTTTGATTACTAGTTGTTGTGTAGTTATCCCTTGTAGGGAAACAGTAAACTGTACTCTAACTTTTTCTGACATATCTGTGAACGAGAACCAACACAGATTTGAGGGAGATCCAGCTAGAGGACATGTCGCCTCCCAGTTCCAGACATGCTTCGAGGACTACGCCAACCCAGTTTGCGGTCCTGAGATGCCACACCTGCAGCCCGAATGAGCGCCCAGTTTACCCATCGCAGCCCATTCAGCAGAGGAGATTTCCCACTCCAACCATAACGTCGACATGGATCTGACGTCAGCTGTTGGGGTTTGACCTAATTCGCCCTTCACGCAGCTGTCTCGGCCTACCGCTGTGCGAGAGCAAGCCAAATCACTGTATCGGACATCTCAGTGACGTTTACCTGGGGCGAGCAGCACTACCAGTCAGTCAGCCATTGACACCTGCAGTCACCCACAACGAGATGGCAACCAAAAACCCAGCAGGCCACAGCTACGAGTTCAACTGCCCTGTACCTGCCGTGCCAACATCATGACAGGACAATACAGAGAGACACCTTGGCGGCCTTCTGTGAGGTTCCAGTGGCCGTGTCCTCCAAACACACCTTCAAAGAAACGGGCATGCCCCAGCAAACAAAGCCAAGCGCCACACCAGTAACACCAGTGCCAGGTGGCACTAAGCAGTTGTCAATTGCTGCTATTAATAAATGATGAAACCTGTTAGCCTTAACTGAGAAGTTACATTAAAGTAATAATTTTAGGATAGTCTGTTTAAAGACATTTTCACCCACTCGTATTTTTATGCGTGCAATTCACGTGTTTGCAGTGAGTCACGTAGTAAGAATAAGTTTGTGAATGCACACTGTAATGAAAAGAGGCCCGCAAGACACACCGCCGAGTTTCCCAGAAAGAATAAAATAAAACTACAGTACGCCTCGTGACGCCAGCTGGATACTCGGCTATCCTTCCCTTTCGTATCCTAGAAGCAAGAGCGAGCAAGACAGTGAGGACATGTTTTTTATTCTCGTTTGTAGCTGGCAGAATAAGAGTGCGTTTAGATGCCCCCTGTGATGTGAACGACCTTCACTCCACTCCAGCTGTTAGGAAGAAGGTCAAGTTCATAACGAGGGGAGCGGCTTGCCATGTCAAAGCGCACAGAGTAGCGCCTATACAGAAGTGGCTAGGAGAGAAAATTGCTATTGAGGGGACAACTCTGCATTTCCACATAGGAATTTTCTTCCCGTTCCACCATCGCTCTGAGAGTGGTGGCCGAGAGGAAGGGTGATTGTGACATGAGAAAACATGCTTTCGTTTCAGGCTACTAGACAGCAAAAGTTGAGCAGAACATATTTCCTCCATAATCCCCGCTATTGGATATTCAAATACACTGAGTATGTTCTGTCTCAGCGCCCTTCCTTCTTGCAGAAAGCTAGTCAAGTGGAGTGCCGGATGAAATGGGAAGCAGGGCAGTGCCTGCAAGAGCCGACCACTTTCACCTGAGTAGACTCAATCATCTACATCGCTCTATAGCTTGAACTATTGAACAAAAAGCAGAGTTCTCCTAACCAGATTGTCTTCCATCTCTCCTCAGAGATGAGCTCTAATCTAATCTTGTTTAGATGGAGGCCATAGAGAAACAGCTATATTGTCCACGAGAGAATATGCCTTTCCATGATCTCAAGGATGAGTTTGTCGCAGTGGAGAGGGGGTGAATTAACGCATGACGCTTTTTTAGTAATGGAGATTCAACTACTTCCGCTCCATCCTTAAACCAGTTTGCTTGAGTTGGAAGTTGGATGTTAACATTTCCCTTGTCCCAACATAATGTGAGATTGTACAGTCTGCATCGCATATTGTTGTTTTATTCACCGGCCCACCATAACAGTGCTTAAAGTTAACGAGTTCTTTTACTCCCCACGAGATAGCTCTAGTAATAAATATAGTGTGTCTTTTGTTTTGGATTCCCGTTCCAACCGGTCAGTGATGTCACAGAAGGAAGCCATGCGTTTGCTACCTCCCTCTCTGCGACCACTCCTCGCCCTAGTGGCACCAGCCAATCAGCAACGGGCAGCAGTCTGAGTTTAGTATAAAAGTAGAGACAGCCCACGTCTCTTAGCCAGTCTTCATTTCCAGCCCATGTGGCTCGGAACTGACCAGCCTGCACCCTTTGAACTTTGCTTACGCCAGACTTTGTTTCTAGCGCCAGCCGCTTAGATTCTGACCAGATGGTCCTTCTACGATCCCAGTGCTTGCCGCTCGGGTTTTGACCCCTCAACCTTTGTTTATGATAGGATTTGTTTCCAACACTCGCTGCTCGGAAAAATTAAGTTACATAGATAGGTTCTCTTCTGAAGCTTCGTTTCTCGTTTACCCTTTCAACCCTGTAGTATACAGACGTATCTACAGGTTGACCTTTACCTAAGTCCTTTTAAGGACATCCTGAACACGCCTTGCTTAGTTTACCTAGCTTCTTGTTAGCCCAGAGTGCAACATCATTATACACGTACTATACGTCTTAACAATGCCAGAGAAGATTGTTTAGTAATTTTACGTGTTACACTCAGCATTGCCCCAGTGTATCAGCAGTTGCCTCTATCGGCCTTCAGTGAACTGTACACTAGCTTTCCGGCCAAAACTCGTGCTGTTGACCAGGATCTGGGGTGCATTCACCACGTGTCATTCCTTTACAGAAAATATACATGGGCCAGCCTTTAACTTGGCTTCTTTTCCTGCAGACTTAGCACCTTTCTGTAGTTACCTTCACGTAACAATACTGCAGGTAATCCCGGGAAATTTATTCAAACAAGACAAAACACGTTTTTTCCACACGCATTGCTTGAACCATCTTGTCAGGTTGGTGTCCGTTGGCCTCTCAACTGCGAAATACTGCCAAGAAAGATTAACATTCACTGAACTGGGAAGACTCAGTCAAGCTCACACACTCGTGTGCGACCTTGGACAGGTGAGGCCTGAACTTACGTCATGTATTGCACCATTGTGTTTACACGTAAGCGGAACACACAGATCCTTTCGTGTTGTTGCAGTAGTAGTAGGGTAAGTCCAACTCCTGATGCCTTACTCCAAGTGGAGAGGACTCAAGGAGAAGGTGAGGCAGATTCTCCTGGCTTCTGGCAGTCAGCACAAGTTGAAGCCTGGTCTGGTTACCCATCTAGCTAGTTTAGTACCAAGAGCACAGACCAGGCACTTTGACACCTACAGGACCCATTAGAGGTTGAAATACCTAGAGATCTGTTTGTCACACCGGAGAAGCAAGGACCGACTCAGTACCCTTGGTGAGTAGTAGAGCACCTGAACCAGCCTGAAAAGTCTCCCACACCAGCCATTTCATATCTGGTTCTAGCTGTTCTACGACCTACACCTCATCCATCACCATCTTGCGCATCTTCTAACATTTACCTACCTCTGCTGCATCTAACAATAATCCAGGTCCTGTGACACGTTGCAGAGGGTTCATTGCCACGCCGGTAGCACCTCGACGGAAAATCAGCTTACCTGTCCCAGACTTTGTGCCTTGCTGCATAGCTACTAGACCAGTCCTATATAACAGGAAGGCTCCCGTTAACCCGTCAGGACTAAGTCACCAGTTTATAGGAGCATATGGCTGAGCTCCTAGCCAAAGAGGTGGACATAGCCTTTCACTCAGACAAGTGAATATATGTTCCCGGTACGTCGTTCATCAACGTGATGCAGCATACAGGTTTATTTAACATTGTTTATATAGGATATTTGTTGGGACCATTAAAAAAAATACCTGTATGAGGAAACTGAATAAATCGGATCGGGATAATGAAAACGAGGAGGTTCCACTGTATTATACGAGCCCTCGCACAGTGAACAGTCTCACATCCATTGAATTGGCATTGTATTGGCCGGTTAATTGGTATCTGCATCTGCATCAGCCCATCCCTAAATACCAGTAGTAATTATTGGTAACTAGTAGTCAAATTAATAGACGAATTTCAATGTAGCTATTAAAACAGCAAGTGAACATATTGATTATATAAAATATTGATAATATAAAATTTAAATATTGATTTATTGCAGGTCTCATGTCTCTTCTTAGTGATATCCGACCAGCTAATGACCTGGGACATCCTATGTGCAACAACTTGCGTCAAGGAAACTGGATGATTGGTAATATTTTTCCCTATATTGCTTAGTTTATAGTTTATTGATGTACAATATGGCAAAGTATTTGGTAATTCACAAAGTCATAGTAATCTGAGTGTAGTGCTGAAATATGGGCGACTTTTAACATAGAGGTCTTGAGAGCTGATGAGGGTGAAGTGAGGTGAGTATACAGAAACACTGGTATCCAAGGGCAGGAGAAACAGGAGATCCCCGGGAAAACCCGTTGACCAGAGGCATCGTTCGACGTGATACCCACATGCGAAAATCCGGGAGTGACCCCGCCTCCCTAGGTGGGAGGAGAATAGTCTGACCACACATCACCACAGAACCCTAGTAATCTGAAAATTACCATGTTTTACACTGTTCTTTGCATTGAAATATTGATATTCAGTTGTTTATCTGCATTTAGTACATTTTGATAGCACTGAGTCTGCATGTTTCTCATGAGCATTGGAAACACAGTCATGCACGTCCAGGTAGTTAAGGCTGGATCACGGTCGTGTGGCTTTGGTTGCACTTAGGTCAGTTGTGCGTGCGGGTTGGCTTATGCTTACTGGATGGCAGGTCGGGTGTGTACCTAGAGGTACTGATGGGAAAATAGCTGGGTTAACAGCAGTCATCGTAGGTGGTGCCAGTGAACGAAGTAAGGTGGCACAATCTCGTTCGGCTCATCGGCTAGCTGCAAGTAGGGTTAGACAAGCCTCTCTTCTGGTGCCGTGACTCACCTTGAATGGCATAGAGTGGGTGTAATTTTGGAGAATTGCCTGGTAACAGTTTTGCCAATGGTGCCTCAGTGTTTCAGAAGATCCCCCATGGTTGCGGGCTGATCAGAAGCATTGGAGCTGTATGGGTTGCCAAGACAATTACTGGATGTGCATTCCCAACCTAGGCCATGCGTTAGCACCTAAGCAAATACCCCCGCCAGCACCTAGGTGCTCCGGTAGGGATACAACACAGATGTACTGTCTATCCCTGATTGAGAAGTGTTGGTAGTGGTCGCGGCTCGTCTATTCTATTCCTCCAGTACCTGTATACTTGGTAGGAGTAGAATAACTGGCCATCTAATGGGTGTGTTTTCAACTTGGAGCCGCCTGAGGGGAGTCTCCAGTTGTAGCTAATTGCAGAATAAGAATACTTTCCCGGTACCGGTCGGCGGTGCTCAGTTCGAGGTTCTCCCTGTAATTAGTGACAGATTACCCTATGAATGAGACTCGAGGGTAAGAGAAACAAAGCAGTGTTTATTAAAGATTTATTAAACACGGTGACACGTGCTCTCCTGCCAGGCAGACCGGTGGTTGGAAGTAATCCTACGGTATCCAGGTGTAGGTGACCTGGTCCTAAGCTAAGTGGGGAAGTTAAGTGAAAACTGATGAAAATTACTTATATACAAACCTAATTCTATATATGGGATGTCTGTAGGAGACAAAGAAGAGTTACGTGTGGTATGTATAATGCTACAGAAATCTTCTCGTAGCTATTGGCTTTGCTGGAGTGTCTGGTAGCGGAGCTGCAAAGTTCTAACGGCGACGTCAATGGTGGCAGCCTCTGCAGGCTGCTGAAGACTGTTACGTCGTTGGCAATAACCTCTGGAAGGACTGTTGAAGGGCTCGTAGTAGTCTAGACTCCAGCACCCAGGTGCTCGGAGAAGACTGCTGGAAGAACTGGCAAGGACCGCCGTGCACTTCCTTATATAGCGAGGCAGCGCGTGTCGTGGCAACCATGGGGGAGGGCATGTGACATCGCTCAGGTCCGAGGCCAGAGTGGGGGTAACACCCTCTGGTCATCTCTTGGCCTTCGCGTATCCTCAGTGGCGCTCGTGCATGGTCAGAGGTGGTTAATGGCTTGTAAACTCTCAGCGCGGGGGAGGGGGAGTGACGCGCCACTGTCTTTCACAACCCCTCATATCCACGTGTCCAGCTGCCCTCCAGGATTGTGGCAGACCGTTACTTCCGTGTACGAAATGGCGCAGGGTTTAAATCTCGCGTGTGTAGAAGTAGTACAGTAGGGTTGTAGTAAGATGAGTCGTAATCATTTGAAGTTAACAGGTATAAGCGGCATGCGTCAACAGTAAGTATAGTAATGAGCAGATGTATGTGCACACATGCATATGTGCATGTGTGTGCATGTGCGTTGGCTTACGTGTGTTTGTGAGAGAGATTTTTTTAAACTTGCTCAAATGTAGTGTAGTTACTGGGAGGAGCAATATTTTAAAGTAAATTAGGTAATAATATTTAGTAGAAAATAGAATAGCTATTTAGTGTTTTGGGTAGGCCTGTGCGAATATTCGAATTTTGAAATACCGTTTTGAAGAATTGTATATTCATATTTCATTCAATCTCAAATATTAAAATTAATAAATAGGTTTCGAATGTATTCTATTTTGTTTCGAAGTGAGAATGTTGATAATTAGATTGACGCAAGCCCGACTTGGATCTTTCTAACTTTCAAATAGCTGGGGCTATTCACATCAAACTTTGACCATTGATGTTGGAGGTTAATTGCCACACAAAACTTAAGTCATGTAAGTTTTAAGAAATGAGGCTTTCGTTGTGGTAAATTTTACAGTTTTAGTTTGTGATGCCAGAATCACAAGAAACATGTGGAAGAGAGGGGACCTTAATTTTTCAGAGGTGCCTGACATGTATGTAAGACTAGTCTAGTAGCCTGTCTTATCAGCACAATGTCAACAGCCGCTGTCACAACCTTGTGAACTAGTGGACCTTTACTCTTTGTGTTACCTGGGGTTTGAGATTCTACCAAGGTGTCTGCTCCAGGTGATATGCAGGCTGCGGGTTGCCGGCATTCTTCTTGGGACATGTTGTGCTGCTGAAGCTACAGTTGTCGGAGACAGGTTGGTGCTAGGTTTGACTGCTGGTTGGTACGGAACAAAGGGCAGGCTACGTCCAGGAGCGGCTATTCTCCTCGTAGTATCGCCTCTACCATAGGGGGAGGCTTCCCAGTAATCTTGACCAACAGTAAGAACTCTGCCCTGCTTAGGAGAAGTGCAAAGGGAAACTGGGGTTCAAGGTTACAAGGCAAGCTGGTTTCCGAGGCGTTAAGCTGCCCTTCTCAACTTTCTCTGTGCACTGCCCTTCCTGGTGTACTGCATAAAAAATTAAGGGTGCATACTATTGCCTAGCGAAAATAAAGCCAACATTGCAGTACCCTAGCATGTTCTTCTAAGAATCACAGCTGCACAGGAAAGAACTTTACCTCTTGCTCCTTTTGTCCAGTCCCGTAGAGAGCGGTAGGTTGGTTCACGCTGCAATGACATGATCCTTAGGTGTGGTAGCCACATGGGGTCAGTTTTTCCGAGTCAATTCGAGCTCCTTTCCGGTCCCATAAAGAGCGGTGGCAGAGTATGGAATAACCTGATTCACTTGGTGGAGGAATTTAGAATGTTTGTGGCTCTACCGAACTCTACCCAGTGGCAAAGCTTGGGTGGCGCTCTAATGTGTAGGTATTTAGCTTAAGAGCTTGTAGTCTGCCGACTTCACTTTAACGGGCTGAAACTATGTAGGAAAATGACACAGTGACAGTGACAATCAAATAAATTAGCACACAGAGAATAGGTTTAGAATCACATGTTATGTTAACATTGAAGTGTGCGGGTCATAAACTAATCTAATACGATTACGACTCATCGGCAAGAGTACCTCTTCCACCACTACAGGCATGAGTGACACGTTGCGTACCCTACAGGCAGCAGGAACTTATGAGTGAATCCTTCTCACCTGGAGGATACGCAACCTGGTAACCACATGCCCCCTCCCCCATGCAGTGTTGAGAACCTACAACCTGCCAGACGTCGGGCAAGGTCGAGTGCCACTGACAAGGCATGAAGCAGAAACTCAGACCAGAGCTTTCCCACGTCAACCAGGACAGGACGACGTCACGCCTCCCCCGCACCCTGCGCCAGCAGTCCACAAGCTTCCACGATATAAGTCAGGATGCTGCCGAGCTCGAGAGTCATTCTTGTTCCATCTCTTCCGACATCCCACAGCACTGCTGTCAGTGCTGCGACCATCAGAGATTTTCAAAGCTTTGAGTATGCCCCCTGCGGCTACTTCACCGCCGACGACCAGCGAACACGCTTACAAACTTTTTAATTCACTCTGTCTCCTCAAGAGTTCTTTATTAGACTATTTAGAAGTATTATATATTTTCTCGTTTAGCTAATTCTTTCCCATTCTCCATTAGAACCAAGTCACCTACACCTGCCCAGCATAGTGACCTTCAACACTCAATTGCCTGGTAGGAGGTAGCACACGTTGCATGTTTATTGAGACTTAAATAAACATACTGTTCTTTCGTACCTTTCAGCTTTAATTTTTTAGAGTATCTGTCTGTTTGCCTGCTAGATACAGGTTGCTATGTACATCTTTGACAAGGACCGGGAATTTATACCTACTGAATTAACTTCAGCCAGGGGCACCCTTCAGGGGTCCGTCATATTTTCTCTCACCCATTAGACGGCCATCTATTGCTTCCCAAACTCTCACAGCATTGCTTCCAGTGCCGGTGGGAGGAACAGAGGAGCCACGACCACTAGCAACACCTTCATCCAGAGAGGGGCCACAGTCTCAAGTTATTGTCTTATCCTACTGCATTGCTGCCAGTGCCGGGATATACCATGGTTTGAGATCTGCCGTCCATTCCTGTGTGGACGTCCATCCAGTGGCGGCATTGGTGACCCAAACAGCTCCCCTTCTCTGATCAGCCTACCTAGCGTGAGGGATAAGTGGAGACTACAGAACTTGGTCAGCAAGCCAAAACCGGAGTTACACTGGAAATTGTGTTTAGTTAGTTCGCGTGTAGATTTACCCAGTAACCTGTGATCAGAGACTCAATGCCTTTCAGCCAAAGGTACAGCCGAAAATGTAGTGAGCGACATGCCCCGCTCGTTGCCACCAGACAGTTAAGTGCACTTCCTCAACCCACACCGGACAGGAAGGCAGAACGGGACAGCACCGCCCAACTCAGGCACGAGTCAGTATCGACTGTTCCAGTTGTGGTATTATTCATATTTCCATGTATACGCATTCACCCACATGCTATCCCGTGGTAAGAGGACTGTTAGTACGGAATTTATATTCAGCTTGGACAACATCCACTTCTGGACCAACGAATCTCACCTGTGGAATCGCAGTTTCAGTATGGACCAAGCTCGCTACGTCTGGACAAAACCCACCACAACCACGGCACTCAAGAAGCAGTAGTGAGTGCGTACTAACCAACACCCCTCGCCTATCGCCGCCTATCTAAACTCGACCACCCCGCTTTTGGTCTAGTGGACAGAATCCTCGACCATCGTGACTGTTTATCTAACCGGACACGCGTCAACATAGTGTATAACATGATGGCCCTGTACTAACGTGCTTTGACATGGAAGTGACTACATAATTCCAAGGGAAGGCGACCTGGTTCTAATCTGGCTGGGAAATAGGTTATAATTGCTAGGGCAGTAATTTACGACTCAATCCTAGCTGTCAACCTGTTGTCCTAAAAGGATAGGAGTGGTGATTACAAGAAGGGTAGTATTACTGTTACCGTCCAGTAAGGTAGTGTTCTGAAGGAAACTGTCGTAACCGTTATCAAATAGGGTCAATACCAAGGGGTGGTAAGGTAGGAGCATATGTCTTCGGGAGCCATTTAAGGTCTAGTCTTTCAAAGGCAGGAGGGTCTGCGTAGCTGCAGAAGTTGCTTCTGGAGTGGTTGTCTTCAACTGGTATCTGATTCTGGCCCTGAAGAGAGCAGTGGAATCTGCGGATGTACCAAAGAGTGTGAACCGCCTGTGGCTTCCTCCGGCCCAATCATGAGGGGTGGACGAGCAGAAACTGTCTTTGTCTGGCTGTGCCAGCCCTTTATACTAAAATCTTCCTTGGCTGCAGTAGGCGAGGGGTGAGGAAGGTGATAATCTTGTAGTGGTTCTGCTGTACGAAAACTCGTAGGACTTCGCAGTTAATACTAGCTCGTACTAGCTCAGGGAAAAATTCTGAGATTCTCTGAATTAATGTAAACACTTGAAAGTTTGTTGATCCAGGAGTGCCAACAGAAAATAAATGAAAGATGATGAGTGGTCACTGAAGTTTATTGCTGTCTCATCACAAACAATTGACACTCGTAATGAAAGAAAGAAAACAAAGCACGAGACAGAATAGCAGCATGGTCACTCGCTGCCCTGTATGAACGCTACATGGCTGAACTGACTGATAAACTGAGACAAACTGAAGTGACAACGAGAAAGTAGTGCAAACCCTATTTATACGGCCTGAAATATTGCATCAAATAATTGTGGTCCGATCTTGGCTTCGCAAAGTGCATTAATTTCTAAAAATAGTCTATTGAAACATGCTCCCTTCCTCCTTAACTATAGACTGCACATTTTAGCTCTATCTCAGTTACTCAGGTTCACCTGAGAGGAGGCAAAGAGGGGTGCTTGGGCGTTTGACTCTCTGGTAGCTGAATAAGTAAGAGAGAATATAAAAATATATATTTTAATGAAACAACAATTACTTATAATTCACAATACAGTTACTCTACATAGATTAACAAGATGGGGTTATTATACTGATCGTTGCCGATAGAATTTACTACAATGGGGAATGGGGACAATGGCCCGATACCAGCATTGGTACCTACCGCTACGCAAATTATACTCACCCTTAACTTCTGGGTGGTTGGCCTTGGAACCCCTCTGGCCAGTGGTAGGTTGGTGCCCTCATCTTCAGCCCCAATCACACACTCAATACAAGTTATGGTCTTGTTGCCATCTGGGGAGGGGAGTAGCACCGACCTGCTAGGTCTCTTATATAGCCGGGCGAAGTGGGGCGTGTTCATAAGCCAAGCGTGCCTGGCTACCATCTATACTCCGCCCGACCTAAGGTGGGTGTAGCGTCGCCACATGACGCTACACTACCCCCTCCGTTGAACAAACAGCCGTCCTCGGCTGGAAAGGGATGGCGTAGCTTAGGCCTCATGTATGGCTATGATAAGAGTGAGTGGCACTGGATCCAAAATACATTGTCAGTTGTGGTAGGCCTAGGGCTCAGGGTGATGTAGATTGCATGTGGGTGTGGCATACCCGGGGGACTTACTGCGGTATCGAAAGACCAATGACAAGTAGGAAATACCGTCAAAAGTTAAAAATTAAATGATACAGTGATTGAATTAAAGCATTGAAGTTAAGTTGATATGTATGAAGGGGCAAAAGGCAAGGTGGGTAAAAGACTGTGGCCAACAGGTGTGAAAGCCGTAGCCAGGAAGGCTCCAGCTGTGAAAAAAAAAAAAAAAAAAAAAAACAAAGGGAAAGAGAGACAAGGTCGCCACAAGCAAGTGGGCGGAGAGAGTTCTCCACCTCCCTCTGGATGGCGCAGTCTGGGCGGCTCGTTGCAATGGCTGGCTCTGGCGTGGCGTGACCACACCCACAGTCAGTGCTGCCAACCTTAAGGACCAGTAAGACGGACGTCATCGCGGGCGGAAGAGGAGCAAAGGCCGCGAAGTGGAGTGGCACCCCTAGAGCATGGCTATCGGCAGCGGGAGAGAGATGGCTGCAGATGGGAAGGTAGGAGCGAAGCGAGCACTGCACGCTGTGGGCTGTGCTGGCCATATACCACACAAGCTGAGTGTGCGATGATTTCAGCACGGCCTAGTTGCAGTTCACCTTGGCTCATAGGAAGCGATGTGGACACAAGTACTGCTTAGAGCAGAGTGCATGGAAGGGACACTATACACTGTAACACATTTTCAAATATATATGAGACATAGAAGAAGCAATTGAATCACATTTATGTACGTAGCACTTTAACGAGTATAGGAGAGCTTTATGTGTCTGGTTGATACGGAGTTATACTTAGGAACACCAGACTTGTTGACTTGAATGCGGACAGTAGACTCCCCTAAAATATCAGTTACATGATAAGGTCTGCGGTAGCAGTGGGTGAGGCCCTTGTGTCTAGCGGTTACGCACCCACACATGGTCATTAACCCTTAATGTGTTCTTCCGGTGAGTTTTGTCAGAATAAGATTTCTGAATGCTGTGAGCTTGAATTAAATTTTGTTTAGCCGCTTGGCCCACGGCGAGGAGTTTATCACACCAATTATGACCGCGTTCAGAAAACTTGATAGCAACGACTTGAGCAGGGAGGGCAGCTTCCACGCCGTGGAGGAGACAAAAGGGCGTAAATTTCGTCAAACTATTAATACTGGTGTTTATGTTGAACTGAATAAACGGAACGTAAAGATCCCAATTTACTTGGTCAGCACTCGCACAAGCAGTAAGTTCTTCTCCTATGACACGGTTATTTCGTTCCACTAAACCATTAGGATGAGGGGGTTGTAAGCGGTGGTAGTGAGTTTTTAACACCTTATGACTTGAGATTGCTAATAAGCTCGTTCTGGAAACTGGTTCCCCTATCCGTGAGTATTTACTCAGGGTAGCCGAATTGCAATATTACCACCTTAATAAAGTCAGCACACGTGGCTGCATCGATAGCCTGATCACGTTTGGCAACGACATAACGTGTGGCGTATTCTGTCATTACTAAAATATATCTGTTATTGCGGGGTGTAGCAGGTAAAGGACCTTTAGCATCCAGTTTCCAAGTTTTGAGGAGGGATTGAGGTGGGAAAGGGGTGAGTTGGCCCATTATTGACATTCTGGGCATGATTGGATATACTTTTTAACATCGTCAGTCATAGAATCCCAAAAATAAGATTGTTTAGTTTTATGTAGTGTCTTAAGAACCCCAAAGTGCCCTCCCCTGAATATGGCGTCATGATGGGCCTGAATTACTTCTGGAACGTAAAACTTGGGAACAAGGGTCAATTTTAATGGGCCCTGGGTAGTGTTAACCTTCAAAAATATTTCCCGTTGCTAGCCATACTGTGACAACAGCCTAATCTCCGATATTGTGGGTCTGCCTGATCTGGGTGTAATAATGCTTGTTTGAGTTTTGAAACATGGGGGTCATTATAACATTCACCAATGAATGAGAATTGAGAAACATTGATGGGGCATAAATATAAATTTGAATCTTCATGAATATTAATATATTCCTACTTGTACGTGTACACAGGGAGAAAGTGTATAATATTGGCGTACCGGACTACAAACATTGCACATTTGAGGACAGGATCTATACATGTTGACATGAGTGTGTTCGTGAATCGTTCCCCGATGACGTCAATGTTAACATGGTAAAGTGCTGAGACAATTTTCATAATTAAAGGTAGTGGGTAAATGTCTTCAACTCGTATAGCCTTAGCAAGCCTATCTTTCTCGGCTGGTGAAGCAGGTGTGATAAAATAATGTTTAAATTCTTCGTAATGTGTACCTAAAATATTTAGCAACATTAGCAGCAATTTCTCCCGTCTTGCATGTGGCTTGGAAAATAACTTCAGCAAAAGCTGTAAAAAGAGACTGACACTACATTAAGGGTAGATTTATGTTGTAAGGTGGGCCGTGTACAGTTACAGACTGGGCAGTGACTTGAGGTGCAGTGGGAAGCCTACTTAATGCATCAGGTAAGGTGTTGAGTCTCCCTTTGATAATATTTGTTTGAAAATCAAACTCACTTAAGGCTATAGCCATCTTCTGGATACGAGCATTATGATCTGCCAGTGTACGTAAATATCTCAAAATTGTGTGTTCAGTTTGTGGTAAACTTACGCCCATATAAATACTGACGAATGTGAGAGCACAAGTACTTTATAGCAGATAGCGCGCTCTCTCTCTCTCTCTCCTCTCCTCTCTCTCTCTCTCTCCTCTCTCTCTCTCTCTCTCTCCTCTCTCTCTCTCCTCTCTCTCTCTCTCTCTCTCTCTCTCTCTCTCTCCTCTCTCCCTCTCTCTCTCTCTCTCTCTCTCTCTCTCTCTCTCTCTCCTCTCTCTCTCTCTCTCTCTCTCCCCTCTCTCTCTCTCTCTCTCTCTCTCTCTCTCTCTCTCTCCTCTCTCTCTCTCTCTCTCTCTCTCTCTCTCTCTCTCTCTCTCTCTCTCTCTCTCCTCTCTCTCTCTCTCTCTCTCTCTCTCTCTCTCTCTCTCTCTCTCTCTCTCTCTCTCCTCTCTCTCTCCTCTCTCTCTCTCTCTCTCTCTCTCTCTCTCTCTCTCTCTCTCTCTCTCTCTCTCTCTCTCTCTCTCTCTCTCTCTCTCTCTTTATGTAGTGTCTTAAGAACCCCAAAGTGCCCTCCCCTGAATATGGCGTCATGATGGGCCTGAATTACTTCTGGAACGTAAAACTTGGGAACAAGGGTCAATTTTAATGGGCCCTGGGTAGTGTTAACCTTCAAAAATATTTCCCGTTGCTAGCCATACTGTGACAACAGCCTAATCTCCGATATTGTGGGTCTGCCTGATCTGGGTGTAATAATGCTTGTTTGAGTTTTGAAACATGGGGGTCATTATAACATTCACCAATGAATGTAAAATTGGTGCCTGAAGAATGGCTCTTTTCAAATTCAAAAAGGAAGTCTGTTGCTCTGGTCCTCATTTAAAAGAAGTGGTGTGTTTAGTGAGATCAATCAAAGGCTGAGCAATAGTGGCATAATTTAGATTATATCTATGCCGGTAAGAGGTCATCCCAAAAAAAGAACGAAGTTGTTTCACATTAGTAGGGGGAGCCATCTGTTCGACAGCAGCAACCTTGTCGGGATCGGTGGACATGCCTTTGGGAGTGATAATATGGCCTAGTACATTCACAGTTTGTTGGGCGAATGAACATTTATTGGTGTTAACCTTGACATTGAAAAGACTAAAAGTGTTGGAAAACTTTACGAATATTGGTGATATGTTCTTCAAATGTACTGCCCAATATAAAAATATTGTCAATGTAGGCGATTGCAGCAGTCCATCTAAGGGGGCGTAAAAGCTTGTTTATGAACATCTGAAAGTATTGGGTTGAAGTGGACAACCCCATTTGCGTTCTACAATATTCAAATAAACCAACCCCATTAATGCTAAAAGCCAATTTATGATGATCCTAGGGGTGAACAGGTATACTATGAAATCCAGAAAACAAATCTATGCTAGTAATGAGAGAGGAATGTTGCAGAGGGTTTAAAAGGACCTCGGTATGCGGAAGGGGGTATTGGACTCTAGTTAAATGTTGTTTGAGTTTACGAAAATCTGTTAAAAAATTAAGGACGCCACTCTTTTCTGAAATGACTAAGCTAGGGGCAGAATAGGGAGAGTCAGCCTCCCAGATTATCCCAGCACGGACCATGTCATTGATTTGAAGCAAAAGTTCATCTTGTACTTCGGGGCTAGTACAATAAGAGGCATGTGGCAATAGGCTTGTAAGTGTCTAACACTAATTAAATTTCAAAGTGTTTGGCTTCAGTGAGATCAAGAATGGAAGTAGGAAAACTGTCACTATATTGGTCAATGAAAGCTTGAATGGCCTGCTTCTGAGAAGGAGAAAGGGTTTCATTAATATTAGGGGTGAGAGGTGGTTGATGTTTAAAGGCTTCAAGAGTATTGCACAAGTGCTCTAATGATGTCCTGCTGAAGGTTGTCGATGACTAAGAATTTCTGGGGATAAGTGTTGCCCTGAATGTGTAACTTTATAGTAGTTTCAAATTGGGGTGGCGATAAGTCTGATGTGGCCGCAACTAAGGTGATAGGATCCTTTAAGGAAGAAAGGGGTTGAGTGGACAAAACAGTACTGGCCACGCAACTGCATAAGCAGCCCGTATCTAAAAGTGTGTGGTATTGCCAGCCCTTTATTGTAACTAGGATACGCGGCGTGGCTGAGCTGAAGTAGGCTTGCTGACGGGTCGAAGGAGGCGCAACACGTGTCTGTTTTCCTGTGCCAATTTATGGCAGTTTGCTGTTCTCATCATCACGGGCCTTGTTGGTAATGTTTGGAAAACATTTGGCACGTGCTGCATCGGGAGCAGGAGTGGAGCGGGCGACAAAAATGGTACGTGAACTCAGCCGGAATTTGTTTTTAAATCGCCGAAAATGGTCAGCCACGTCTGTGGAAAATTGGAAATTCTGGTTGGGAAAGAGGGGACAATGTAGACTTTTATGCCTGACATATAGAGGCATAGCGCACCGGTGTCGCTAGCAAGGCTGCGGGGACCCTAAACTGCAAAATGTGCATCTGGGCTTCGCTGTGAAATGGCAACACTGTAATTTTGCGCGCTGGGTGTGGGATGTGTGACAACCTTGGCCTGCTTTACGCGGGGGGGAGGGGTGCTGCGCTTGCGAGGGCCAGTGAAATGAGGTTGCGTGAGCGCTGTCACAATTGTTGATAGTTGGTGTGGTTGCAACAAAGGCGGAGGCGTGGGCATTTGTTTATGAAAGGATTGGGAAACGAGTTGAGCTAGCAGAAAGGCATGCCCTGTAAGGTTGAGCAAAATGTATGTGTGAGCAGCATCGATCCTCTCTCTGTTACCGCTAACAAAATGGCACGAATATATGGTAGATGGGGGGGAATAGAATAAGTTTGAAAACCTTCTGCCCTAGAATTGAACTTAGTGATCTCTGCGCAAGACCTGTTGGGAACTACTTTGTTGAAAAGATCATTGCAGGCGGCTGAAACCCAGCCCTCCTCCTTCTGGGCGGGGGAGACATGTTTCCCAGTATACTGTCCCCTGTACTGGTTCCCACGAATGTACCCTTGTACATGTTCATGACCCCACTGTACTGCCTAAAAAGACCTGTCTGGTGGGGCGTGTGTGTTGTGTTTTATAGGGTGCTTGGCATGCTTGATATCTGTAGTTTTGTGTGTTATGCGGCCAATGAATTACCATGGAGCGGCTGTACATGTGTGGGATGCGCGTGTTTCTGTAAGGGGTGGGTGGATGGGGATGTGTGGAAATGTACTGTGCTGGGTGTGGGGGTAATGGGGTATATTGTTGATCAGTTTTGAGTGTCTGTAACTGTGCTTTCAAAAGGGTGATTTCTTCGTGAAGTTTAGTGGTGTGGGGATATGGACCTGAGCACTTTGACCGTGTTGGTGTAGTGTAGAGTATAAGAGGTGTCTGTATTTATCATGTGTATCGAGTCGTGTAAATGTGTCTTAAGAATTTGTCTTCAACTTGTTTTCAAGTGAGCTCAGTGGGGCTGCTGTAATAGAGGTTTTTGTAGGTTCTTTTTGCAACCCCTACCAAGTAAAACTTTAATCGCCATCGCTTCTCAAGTTTGGTCCAGTTATTTAATTCTCGGACGGTGTTAAAGGTATCTAAAAAGTCCTCAACACTGGCGTTGTTTTCTCCGGAAAAAGTGGGAATGTGGTGTGTCTCTGGAATAACAAAATTAACTAAGGCCGGCAGTGTTTGTATCTGTGTACGGGGTTTGATGGTGCTGTTAGTGATTGTGGTAGGAATTGAAATCATATATATATTGGTTGTCTGTAAGGTCTGGTGAGGGCGTTTGAAATAACTGCTCGAACCCAGTTGATGAGATGTTGAAAGGTGCTGGGATGTGCGTTCAATGGGTGTAATCTGTTCAGTAATAGGGTTGGTTAATTGTGCTTAGTAATTGTTCGTGTCTGTTAGGTGTGCGTGTAGGTGTGGCTGAAGTGCATCGGTGTAATTGTCTGAACAAATTCTCTGAATTGGTTGAGATGTGGATGCATAAGTCGCGTTCATTGCAGTATGTGAACGAAGTGTGTGCCGTCAGTGTACATGGTGCCGCGCACTTTTGTGTAAACTTAAAATTTAGGCAAACTACAGGAAAAAAGAAGATAACGCACTCTAAAGGTACACAATACAACTGGAGTTATGTAGCGAACAAATGAGCAGTTTGTTCTGCAATCAATTAAAAGCTGTAAAATTACACTACATTAACTACGTAAAAGAAGCATTCTAAAGAGGAATGGTGGGGGGCGGGCGTGAACAGTAAAGCCGCAAGGTTACTACACAAGTGCTGCATCGGATACGTGGTAACTGACGTAGGAAAAGGTTTGCTTACTGCATAGAATGAAGCAGCTGCTAGCGTGGGTGGGCGGGGATGTCTGTAAGAGACAGGGGAAGGTGGTTTTCTCATACAAATACTCTAGTTTACAACTACAATAATGTCAGATAAATTAATTTTTGTTTCAACTCGCTTGGCGTGCAGAGGGAAAGTCGGCGCTTCTGCCAGTGAAACACGCTCCCTTCCTCCTGATCTATAGACTACACATTCTTGCTCTATCTCAGTTACTCAAGTTCACCTTAGAGGAGGCAAAGAGGGGTGCTTGGGGTTTGACTCACTGGTAGCTGAATAAGTAAGAGAGATTATAAAAATATATATTTTAATGAAACAACAATATCTTATAATTCACAATACAGTTGCTCTACACAGATTAACAAGTTGGGATTATTATACTGAATTACTCTAAGACTTATTATTGACATTAAGTATGCCGCTATTCCCTATCCTAGCCGATAGAATTTACTACAATGGGGAAAGGGGACAATGACTCAATATAAGCATTCGTCCCTACCGCTACGCAAATTATGCTAACCCTTAACTTCTGGACTGTTGGCCTCGGAACCCCTCTGGCCAGTGGTAGGTTGGTGCCCTCGTCTGCAGCCTCAATCACACACTCAATACAAGTCGTGGTCTCGTCGCCATCTAGTCGGGGGGGGGGGGGGGGGCACCGGCCTGCCAGGTCTCTTATATAGCTGGGCGGAGTGGGACGTGTTTATAAAACAAGCGTGCCTGGCTACCATCTATACTCCGCCCAACTTAAGGTGGTGTAGTGCCGCCACATGACGCTACACTGTTAACACTTGACTTGGGTCTCGAAATCTAGTACAATGTGTGCTGTCGCGGGTCACGTCAACCAACTGTGACATCAGTACCCTGAGTTTCGTGAAATGGTGCAACACGCGGACGTGATTCTCTTACTAACGCCTTGAAAAGTTGCGCTGTCATCCTGCGATGTTTATACTACTGATTCAATGACTCAAATAAAATAATAAATTTGGAAAAACAAACATGTACAAAATACCAACAAATTATTATTGCCACAATCTTCTAAATATTAAGTGAATTACAGTAATATCCTTTACACAGAAATATAGCAAATAAAAATAATTCCCGAAAATTTACATTGTAATATATTGCAACACTACAAGCTCCTCCGCATGAACTCTGTGATTGTCGTCTGATTGGCAGCATTATCGCTGATGCGGTGGGTTTCAACCCTTATCTTGGCCGCAGGGTGCAAGTAGTATGTGTGCTGCCCTCCCTCGGTGCGCCGTAGAACTACGCTGCTTTGGTTGGAGGGAACGGTGTCTCAGTCTGGCAGTTCAATATCACTTTGAGGGGGGAGGGGGTGTTTACATGATGTTGCTTTGAGAATCTCTGTGAACAGTACAAACTGTACTGACATTTCTGTAATAGCTTCCAACATTGCGCTGGTATATCCTGTAGCCACATGTCCAGCATTACCGTGGGTTCATGACTTCCCTAAAGGGTGAATATTGCATCCAGGTTGGATCGAAGTCGAGTGTGCATTCAAGATGCGTAAAAACATAATGCTTCAAGATACATTTTTTACGGACGCAAAAGAACAACACATATTCAGTTTTGGTGATTAGTAGAACTACTTGCTATACACAGTAAAGAAACATACGTGCAACATTCATAGTGAACAGTAGAATGGTTGAAGTTCAGTCAGTGGGACAATTTGCAATTTGGAAATATTTCGACAAATCGGACACAAGTGATCAAGAATCAGTTTGCAAGCTGTGCAAAAAAAATGTATAACTCTGACTGGTAACTTTTTCTTAGTATATTTCCAGTAGTTGTAGTATTGACAGCCTATTTTTGTGAAGCATCCAATAACGTTTCACGGTGCAAAACACTTCTTCCATAAAGAATACGATGCCATCTGCCATGTTGAAAATTTCTTTGTCAATTTCATTTTCATATGTGGGGTAAAATTTGATAGACAATTTGACCAACCTACACAGCGTATTTGTAAAGTATTGTATCAGCTAACAAATTGCTGCAGGATGTATGTTGTTATGTTAATGATATTGAGGACTATGGAAGAAAATATTATTCCAGTCCCGGTGAACTGTGCTGATTTTTATCATGTTTGTACAAGTACCTTGCTGGTGTTGTCAAAATTTTTATCAGTAGTTAATTATTTTCATTTACATAATTGGTTGCAATTACCATTTTTTCTGGGGTGAAATGTAATATTATCGGCACGTGTTTACCACAACTGCTCGTTCTGCCATTTCCAACTGCAGTGCCGTCTGCCACGAAGCTACACACAAGTATTTACATTTTGTAGGTTTAAGTTTGTTTGTTTCAGGAAACAAGTTTCAGGGCAAAGTGTCAATTTTTCTGAATGATTATGCAAATAAATTATTTCATATCAGTGATGGACAAACATTGTTGTAGTGAAGGGTTTGTGCAAGGATTTCCATATAAAAGCATGTGTTCAAGAGGTTGCGAATTACAAACAGTAAGCTAACGTGTTTTGTAAAAAATGTATTTTGAAACAGTGCACATGCCCTAAATAGGTAGCACTTTGAACTCTTTTGTCTTGTAAGAGTAATATTTGTTTACTACGCTTGTGTTGTACATCCAACAAATGTAAGGCTAACTTCGATAAAAGTTGTTTATTGCTGCGTCTGTACAAACGTATATATAACATGTTCTTCTTTCATTGAAATTTAAAGTTCTGAAGTTGAAATAATGTGAATGTTATTGACATAGGAGCAAAATTTTCCACTGCTACATAAGAACAAAATGCAATTCAAAATGACACACTTGTAAGAACTGCAAAACAATGCTGTCTCGTGAAAGACGTTAAACTAAAGCAGCCCCCCTCCCTCCCTGCAAATTTCTCCCGAAATAAAATAAAGAGAGCCCCAGAAATGAAAATATAACATGTTGGAATGTCAACCTAGCTTTAATACCGTACGTTGTTTACTGGATGCAGATTAGCTTACGTCCATTTTTCAGTGCCATAGTTTGTTGTCAATAGTTTGTTTACTTTTATATCTTGTGGACCTTATTGTTGAAATGTTAACTACAAATTTTACATTTTTCTCATGACATTTTAATTTATTAATTCGGCCCTATTGTGGATCTAACTATTCACATTCAATATTCATATTCGAGAATATTTTGGTATTTGTATTCAAATTCAATTTGAAATAAAAAATTTATATTTGCACAGGCCTCGTTATGGGGAAAATCAAATGAATAGGAATAAACAAATGTTTTTATATTTGGTGTCTACGTGGTTATGAATGACGGGATTGGGCAGTAATATCATGTTTAGTCTTGGAACATGGTTGAGATGATGTCTGGGCACTGTGTTGAAAGACTTATAACTGTTAGTGGGGAACCAACTTAGAGAAAGTTGACGTGTGATGTCTGCGATTGATGGGGACATCACAGTTAGGCTAGTTTTAGGTCAACCGATATGTGATTTTTTTTGTTAAAATCTCAATTTTTTTCATGAAAATGAAAGATAAAAAAATGGGAGCTAGGACCAACACATTGTAGGTGGCTCTCACAAATGGTTCAAAATAGCTTTCATCCCAACACCGAACACCCTGTCTATTTACCAACAGCTCGCAATAGTTTTTTGACAACACGGTAGGGAGTCATATTTTAATTTCTGAAGTCAGTTTCTCTTTCTCTATTTATTATCTGGTACTCATTTACTGTGGCAGTTCCTCGTCATGCTAAGGCTCGGCTTCCTCCGCTCCAGCAGAAATTCTTCATTTTCGCGTCATAATATCGGATTCATAATAATTACTGATAATGTTCGATTATATAATGTTTACATTTTACGTGTTGTTTAATATTTTGTGCGTACATTTAGTGGTGTGTTACCTGCTTGTTGTAAAAAGTCGAGAACATAGTTACATTTTATTAATAAGTTCTCAACATTTTACAACAAGCTGATTGCACACAATTAAAATTACAGGCAAAAATATAAAACAACTCGTAAAATGTAAATTTTCTACAATAGTACATTTTCAGTAATTACAATGAATCCTATATATTGCCGCGAAAACGAAGAATTTCTCCAAAAGTGTCGATTCACTTGACATCCGCTACCAGGGTGTATCCCGCAAGGGGCTCTAAAAGAAAAAACCTAGAGTGGGGATTGAACCCAGGGCGAGGCAACACTCACTTTCCAGCTGGGACCCTTAGGAGACCGTCATCCCCGAACATGACATGAAATGAGATACTAGGATGGAGCGGCTTTGGAATGCAAGTGCGGGGTAAACGGGAGCATCCCTAGAAAACACGCCGGCAAGCGGCATCGCCCAGCACGATTCCCACATGCAAAAATCTGGGAGTGAACCTACTGGGTATCGAGCCCGGATCACCGTGGTGGGAGGCGAGCGCGCTAGCCACTGCGCCACCGCTGCCCCTGTCTCTAAATAATGCGGCGCTAATACGTCTGCCGAGTGTTCTGCTCTCTCTCTCTAAAATCCTTACAGGTAAAACGGCTCCACATCTCAGTAGTTGACTGCAGGACTGCTGAAAACGCTACGCTGGAATAAAGTCCATTCAGGGTTTCTTCGGCCTTTTTGAATCAAAACTTTGAAAAATCTCCCCATGTACCATATATCACAAGCGTTTTATAATTCTGTTCATAAAAGTTACTTTTTTTTCTGTGAAATTGAAATGTTATTGTATTTTTAACTATAAATTGTAATACATCATTTATAAATTATTTTAATAAAAACAGGTAGGAAATAGGCATGTTGGTAGCGCCTAGTGAGAAATAGTCCTTATACAAAATACTGTTACACTTAGTGGCATCTGCGGCGTGAGCTTAGGCACTTAGCTGGCATGCTAGGCTGGCTTATATCACACTAGAGGGGTTGGCGTGATGTCTGATAATAAGACGAACTAAGTTATCTGCCTTTGTTCGTGAGTGCCCTTGAGTCTAGGAGCGTGCGGGTAGACTCCAGATGCAAGTTGTTTGAGGTTCACACCCCACCTGGGTTACGTGATTCCATGTGCAGATCAGGCGAAGTTGTGTTTATATTTACTTATCAAAGAGTGTCATTTGTCAAAGTGATAAAATTTTATTGGCTTTGAGAAACATTGTAGTATATACTATATTAAACTGTCTTTTTTTTAATTTGAGCTTGTTGGTCTTGCCTTTGGTGTGAAACGTCACTGCTGTACTGTAAAGTGATGCTAGATGCAGCAATTGAGAAATGGCGCTGGGGATTATGTTGTTGCAGTGGAGATGGTGATAGTAATGGATGTGAAAATGTTTTATTTTTTGGTCTTTTTCATTTATATATATATATATATATATATATATATATATATATATATATATATATATATATATATATATATGTGTGTGTGTGTGTGTGTGTGTGTGTGTGTGTGTGTGTGTGTGTGTGTGTGTGTGTGTGTGTGTGCACGTGCATGTCTGTCTCTCTCTCTCTCTCTCTCTCTCTCCTCTCTCTCCTCTCTCTCTCTCTCTCTCTCTCTCTCTCTCTCTCTCTCTCTCTCTCTCTCTCTCTCTCCTCTCTCTCTCCTCTCTCTCTCTCTCTCTCTCTCTCTCTCCTCTCTCTCTCTCTCTCTCTCTCCTCTCTCTCTCTCTCTCCTCTCTCTCTCTCTCTCTCTCTCTCTCTCTCTCTCTCTCTCTCTCTCTCTCTCTCTCTCTCTCTCTCTCTCTCTCCTCTCTCCTCTCTCTCTCTCCTCTCTCTCTCTCTCCTCTCTCTCTCTCCTCATAGAGAATGTATTTGAAGCAAAAGCCACTATATTACGTTGTTTAGTATGTGAATCAATCTGAATGAGCACCCCTCCTACAGCTGTGTTACTGACGTCGCATGCAAGAATGATTTTGTGGCCTTCGTTACATTTCTGTAAAATTGGTGCCTGAAGAATGGCTCTTTTCAAATTCAAAAAGGAAGTCTGTTGCTCTGGTCCTCATTTAAAAGAAGTGGTGTGTTTAGTGAGATCAATCAAAGGCTGAGCAATAGTGGCATAATTTAGATTATATCTATGCCGGTAAGAGGTCATCCCAAAAAAAGAACGAAGTTGTTTCACATTAGTAGGGGGAGCCATCTGTTCGACAGCAGCAACCTTGTCGGGATCGGTGGACATGCCTTTGGGAGTGATAATATGGCCTAGTACATTCACAGTTTGTTGGGCGAATGAACATTTATTGGTGTTAACCTTGACATTGAAAAGACTAAAAGTGTTGGAAAACTTTACGAATATTGGTGATATGTTCTTCAAATGTACTGCCCAATATAAAAATATGTCAATGTAGGCGATTGCAGCAGTCCATCTAAGGGGCGTAAAAGCTTGTTTATGAACATCTGAAAGTATTGGGTTGAAGTGGACAACCCCATTTGCGTTCTACAATATTCAAATAAACCAACCCCATTAATGCTAAAAGCCAATTTATGATGATCCTAGGGGTGAACAGGTATACTATGAAATCCAGAAAACAAATCTATGCTAGTAATGAGAGAGGAATGTTGCAGAGGGTTTAAAAGGACCTCGGTATGCGGAAGGGGGTATTGGACTCTAGTTAAATGTTGTTTGAGTTTACGAAAATCTGTTAAAAAATTAAGGACGCCACTCTTTTCTGAAATGACTAAGCTAGGGGCAGAATAGGGAGAGTCAGCCTCCCAGATTATCCCAGCACGGACCATGTCATTGATTTGAAGCAAAAGTTCATCTTGTACTTCGGGGCTAGTACAATAAGAGGCATGTGGCAATAGGCTTGTAAGTGTCTAACACTAATTAAATTTCAAAGTGTTTGGCTTCAGTGAGATCAAGAATGGAAGTAGGAAAACTGTCACTATATTGGTCAATGAAAGCTTGAATGGCCTGCTTCTGAGAAGGAGAAAGGGTTTCATTAATATTAGGGGTGAGAGGTGGTTGATGTTTAAAGGCTTCAAGAGTATTGCACAAGTGCTCTAATGATGTCCTGCTGAAGGTTGTCGATGACTAAGAATTTCTGGGGATAAGTGTTGCCCTGAATGTGTAACTTTATAGTAGTTTCAAATTGGGGTGGCGATAAGTCTGATGTGGCCGCAACTAAGGTGATAGGATCCTTTAAGGAAGAAAGGGGTTGAGTGGACAAAACAGTACTGGCCACGCAACTGCATAAGCAGCCCGTATCTAAAAGTGTGTGGTATTGCCAGCCCTTTATTGTAACTAGGATACGCGGCGTGGCTGAGCTGAAGTAGGCTTGCTGACGGGTCGAAGGAGGCGCAACACGTGTCTGTTTTCCTGTGCCAATTTATGGCAGTTTGCTGTTCTCATCATCACGGGCCTTGTTGGTAATGTTTGGAAAACATTTGGCACGTGCTGCATCGGGAGCAGGAGTGGAGCGGGCGACAAAAATGGTACGTGAACTCAGCCGGAATTTGTTTTTAAATCGCCGAAAATGGTCAGCCACGTCTGTGGAAAATTGGAAATTCTGGTTGGGAAAGAGGGGACAATGTAGACTTTTATGCCTGACATATAGAGGCATAGCGCACCGGTGTCGCTAGCAAGGCTGCGGGGACCCTAAACTGCAAAATGTGCATCTGGGCTTCGCTGTGAAATGGCAACACTGTAATTTTGCGCGCTGGGTGTGGGATGTGTGACAACCTTGGCCTGCTTTACGCGGGGGGGAGGGGTGCTGCGCTTGCGAGGGCCAGTGAAATGAGGTTGCGTGAGCGCTGTCACAATTGTTGATAGTTGGTGTGGTTGCAACAAAGGCGGAGGCGTGGGCATTTGTTTATGAAAGGATTGGGAAACGAGTTGAGCTAGCAGAAAGGCATGCCCTGTAAGGTTGAGCAAAATGTATGTGTGAGCAGCATCGATCCTCTCTCTGTTACCGCTAACAAAATGGCACGAATATATGGTAGATGGGGGGGAATAGAATAAGTTTGAAAACCTTCTGCCCTAGAATTGAACTTAGTGATCTCTGCGCAAGACCTGTTGGGAACTACTTTGTTGAAAAGATCATTGCAGGCGGCTGAAACCCAGCCCTCCTCCTTCTGGGCGGGGGAGACATGTTTCCCAGTATACTGTCCCCTGTACTGGTTCCCACGAATGTACCCTTGTACATGTTCATGACCCCACTGTACTGCCTAAAAAGACCTGTCTGGTGGGGCGTGTGTGTTGTGTTTTATAGGGTGCTTGGCATGCTTGATATCTGTAGTTTTGTGTGTTATGCGGCCAATGAATTACCATGGAGCGGCTGTACATGTGTGGGATGCGCGTGTTTCTGTAAGGGGTGGGTGGATGGGGATGTGTGGAAATGTACTGTGCTGGGTGTGGGGGTAATGGGGTATATTGTTGATCAGTTTTGAGTGTCTGTAACTGTGCTTTCAAAAGGGTGATTTCTTCGTGAAGTTTAGTGGTGTGGGGATATGGACCTGAGCACTTTGACCGTGTTGGTGTAGTGTAGAGTATAAGAGGTGTCTGTATTTATCATGTGTATCGAGTCGTGTAAATGTGTCTTAAGAATTTGTCTTCAACTTGTTTTCAAGTGAGCTCAGTGGGGCTGCTGTAATAGAGGTTTTTGTAGGTTCTTTTTGCAACCCCTACCAAGTAAAACTTTAATCGCCATCGCTTCTCAAGTTTGGTCCAGTTATTTAATTCTCGGACGGTGTTAAAGGTATCTAAAAAGTCCTCAACACTGGCGTTGTTTTCTCCGGAAAAAGTGGGAATGTGGTGTGTCTCTGGAATAACAAAATTAACTAAGGCCGGCAGTGTTTGTATCTGTGTATGGGGTTTGATGGTGCTGTTAGTGATTGTGGTAGGAATTGAAATCATATATATATTGGTTGTCTGTAAGGTCTGGTGAGGGCGTTTGAAATAACTGCTCGAACCCAGTTGATGAGATGTTGAAAGGTGCTGGGATGTGCGTTCAATGGGTGTAATCTGTTCAGTAATAGGGTTGGTTAATTGTGCTTAGTAATTGTTCGTGTCTGTTAGGTGTGCGTGTAGGTGTGGCTGAAGTGCATCGGTGTAATTGTCTGAACAAATTCTCTGAATTGGTTGAGATGTGGATGCATAAGTCGCGTTCATTGCAGTATGTGAACGAAGTGTGTGCCGTCAGTGTACATGGTGCCGCGCACTTTTGTGTAAACTTAAAATTTAGGCAAACTACAGGAAAAAAGAAGATAACGCACTCTAAAGGTACACAATACAACTGGAGTTATGTAGCGAACAAATGAGCAGTTTGTTCTGCAATCAATTAAAAGCTGTAAAATTACACTACATTAACTACGTAAAAGAAGCATTCTAAAGAGGAAGTGGGTGGGCGGGCGTGAACAGTAAAGCCGCAAGGTTACTACACAAGTGCTGCATCGGATACGTGGTAACTGACGTAGGAAAAGGTTTGCTTACTGCATAGAATGAAGCAGCTGCTAGCGTGGGTGGGCGGGGATGTCTGTAAGAGACAGGGGAAGGTGGTTTTCTCATACAAATACTCTAGTTTACAACTACAATAATGTCAGATAAATTAATTTTTGTTTCAACTCGCTTGGCGTGCAGAGGGAAAGTCGGCGCTTCTGCCAGTGAAACACGCTCCCTTCCTCCTGATCTATAGACTACACATTCTTGCTCTATCTCAGTTACTCAAGTTCACCTTAGAGGAGGCAAAGAGGGGTGCTTGGGGGTTTGACTCACTGGTAGCTGAATAAGTAAGAGAGATTATAAAAATATATATTTTAATGAAACAACAATATCTTATAATTCACAATACAGTTGCTCTACACAGATTAACAAGTTGGGATTATTATACTGAATTACTCTAAGACTTATTATTGACATTAAGTATGCCGCTATTCCCTATCCTAGCCGATAGAATTTACTACAATGGGGAAAGGGGACAATGACTCAATATAAGCATTCGTCCCTACCGCTACGCAAATTATGCTAACCCTTAACTTCTGGACTGTTGGCCTCGGAACCCCTCTGGCCAGTGGTAGGTTGGTGCCCTCGTCTGCAGCCTCAATCACACACTCAATACAAGTCGTGGTCTCGTCGCCATCTAGTCGGGGGGGGGGGGGGGGGGGGGCACCGGCCTGCCAGGTCTCTTATATAGCTGGGCGGAGTGGGACGTGTTTATAAAACAAGCGTGCCTGGCTACCATCTATACTCCGCCCAACTTAAGGTGGTGTAGTGCCGCCACATGACGCTACACTGTTAACACTTGACTTGGGTCTCGAAATCTAGTACAATGTGTGCTGTCGCGGGTCACGTCAACCAACTGTGACATCAGTACCCTGAGTTTCGTGAAATGGTGCAACACGCGGACGTGATTCTCTTACTAACGCCTTGAAAAGTTGCGCTGTCATCCTGCGATGTTTATACTACTGATTCAATGACTCAAATAAAATAATAAATTTGGAAAAACAAACATGTACAAAATACCAACAAATTATTATTGCCACAATCTTCTAAATATTAAGTGAATTACAGTAATATCCTTTACACAGAAATATAGCAAATAAAAATAATTCCCGAAAATTTACATTGTAATATATTGCAACACTACAAGCTCCTCCGCATGAACTCTGTGATTGTCGTCTGATTGGCAGCATTATCGCTGATGCGGTGGGTTTCAACCCTTATCTTGGCCGCAGGGTGCAAGTAGTATGTGTGCTGCCCTCCCTCGGTGCGCCGTAGAACTACGCTGCTTTGGTTGGAGGGAACGGTGTCTCAGTCTGGCAGTTCAATATCACTTTGAGGGGGGAGGGGGTGTTTACATGATGTTGCTTTGAGAATCTCTGTGAACAGTACAAACTGTACTGACATTTCTGTAATAGCTTCCAACATTGCGCTGGTATATCCTGTAGCCACATGTCCAGCATTACCGTGGGTTCATGACTTCCCTAAAGGGTGAATATTGCATCCAGGTTGGATCGAAGTCGAGTGTGCATTCAAGATGCGTAAAAACATAATGCTTCAAGATACATTTTTTACGGACGCAAAAGAACAACACATATTCAGTTTTGGTGATTAGTAGAACTACTTGCTATACACAGTAAAGAAACATACGTGCAACATTCATAGTGAACAGTAGAATGGTTGAAGTTCAGTCAGTGGGACAATTTGCAATTTGGAAATATTTCGACAAATCGGACACAAGTGATCAAGAATCAGTTTGCAAGCTGTGCAAAAAAAATGTATAACTCTGACTGGTAACTTTTTCTTAGTATATTTCCAGTAGTTGTAGTATTGACAGCCTATTTTTGTGAAGCATCCAATAACGTTTCACGGTGCAAAACACTTCTTCCATAAAGAATACGATGCCATCTGCCATGTTGAAAATTTCTTTGTCAATTTCATTTTCATATGTGGGGTAAAATTTGATAGACAATTTGACCAACCTACACAGCGTATTTGTAAAGTATTGTATCAGCTAACAAATTGCTGCAGGATGTATGT